>JAYESA010000011.1:149151124-149751124 GCA_036927795.1 Iris macrosiphon
ATACATGTCGCAACGGGTGCATGTTGTACTACAAACACGACAAAGATGAAGATGCATGCAGATTCTGTGGTGCTGATCGCTACAAGGTCACTGTTAGAGAAAAGTCTGTTGGTGCAAGGAAGTCTACCAATTTGATGCACTACTTGCCCTTGATGTCGCGGTTGCAGCGGTTGTTTATGGTTAAGGAGACTGTAGAAAATATGAGTTGGCACAGGCGAAAACAGATCGTAGGAGTATTGGATCATCCATCCGATGGGGAAGCATGGAAGCACTTTGATCGAGAGTATCCACATTTTGTCGAGGAAGCGCGTAATGTCAGATTGGGGCTCTCCTCTGACGGTTTTACCCTATTCAGACTTTTGGGCTCCCAGTATTCGTGTTGGCCTGTGATCGTCACTCCGTACAATCTACTGCCTTGGATGTGCATAAAGCCTCCGTATATGTTCCTAACCGTTATTATCCCGGGTCCGAACAATCCGAAGAGGAATATCAATGTATATTTACAGCCTTTGATAGATGAGTTGAATCAGCTGTGGGAAGTAGGTGCCAACACGTACGATATTTCTAGAAAGCATAATTTACAGATGAGGGCAGCACTTTTGTGGACCATCAATGACTTTTTGGCCTATGGAATATTATCGGGATAGAGCACCCATGGTCGTCTCTCATGTCCGTATTGCAAGGACCGTACTCAGGCTTTCCGTTTGAAACACGGAGGCAAACCGTGCTTCTTCGATTGTTATTGATAATTTTTGCCGAAGGATCATCCGTACCGAAGGAACCGGAATGCTTTTCGTACGGGAGTTGTGGAGAAGGCCAATCCACCGCCAAGGTGGCCCGGATACACGATATGAAAAGAGGTAAAAGATTTACCAAGTGCTATCGAAGAGCTTGCTAAGGGGTACAAGTGTGACGGATTTGGTCGCACCCATAACTGGACGAAGAGGAGTATATTCTGGGATCTGCCATATTGGAGCACCAATCTGATCAGATGCATATCAAGAATAATGTGTTTGATAACATAATTAATGCTGTAATAGAGGTAAAGGAAAAGACGAAAGATAATCCGAAGGCCAGGTTGGACTTAGAAGAAATATGGAGACGTCCTGTATTGCATTTGATAGAGGAGGGAAATAAAAAGTTAAAGCAACCTAAGTCAGCTTTCTCACTGGAGAAAGAGGATAAAGGTAGACTTTGTAGGTGGATTCAGGGTCTAATGTTTCCAGACGGGTACGTGTCAAACTTGAGAAGATGCGTCAACCTCAAGGAGAACAAACTGGTAGGTATGAAAAGCCACGATTGTCACGTATTCATGGAGAGGTTAATTCCGATTGCATTTCAGGAATTCTTACCGCAGGTCATTTGGGACCCATTGACAGAGCTGAGCATATTCTTCAGAGATTTTTGTTGTACTAAGTTGCTCATCGATCGTCTCGAAAAGCAAGAGAAGGACATTGCGGTAATACTATGTAAGCTCGAGAAGGTGTTTCCTCCTGGATTCTCCGACTCTATGGAGCATTTGTCAATTCATCTTTCCTATGAGGCACGTGCTGGTGGTCCTGTCGATTATCGGTAGATGTACCCCTTCGAGCGGTATCTGAATCACCTAAAGAGAAAGGTGAAAAACAAGGCATAGGTTGAGGGCTCTATTTGTGAAGCTTATGTTCTCGAGAAGATTACAAACTTTTACTCGACATATTTCAAACCGCATATTGCTACTAATAGGACGAAAGCTCTGAGAAACGACGACGCATATCAGGAATCTAATGATGCAATACTCAAAGTATTCAATGCGTCCGGAAAGCCTTCGGGAAAAATAAAGAAGAGATATTTGAATAACAACGAGCTAAGGGCTGTTCAATTATATATATTACTCAATTATGACAACGATTAAGTGGAGAAGCTAGAGAGGTAAGTAATTAATACGTCCACGTTTACATCATCTCAATGTAACAGTATAAGATACTATTATGCTACTAATCAGCAGTTGCTTTATTATTTTTCAGCACATATAATGATGCGTTGAGGTCGGTTAGACCCTACATAACAGACGAAGAAGTAGAACAAGATATGAGATGCCATTTTCCTTCTTGGTTGAGCGCATATGTAAGATGCTTGGTAATTACTTTTTATTTCTGTACTTGCAAAACAAATAACTTACTATCGCTACTTTGGTATTTAGGTCGATCGTCTAATAACACCCGAGACTGAATCTATTAGAACTCTAGCCAAGGGACCAATTACTGCCATAAAAATATAACCAAGTTTCTGTGTGAATGGGTTCAGGTTCAAGTCAACAAATGCTCCTATCAGAGACAGCTTTCTGGATCTTGATTCCACGAAAAACAGTTGTTTGTGTATCAAATCTTTAAACTACAAAGACGTCAATCCGGGCAATAATTTTTTTGGCATCTTACGAGAGATTGTGGAGTTGACATATAATTATGGCACAGAACCTGCTAATATCGTGCTATTCAGGTATGAATGGTTTGATTCGATTCAAGATCAAGATTAGAAAATTGACAAGCATGGCCTTATGGATATAAACTACAAGCGTAGATATCAAGGCTACGAACCATTTATCCTATCAAGTCAGGCTCAGCTCATTTACTTCACAACTTATCCTAGACGGGGGACAACGAGGTCGGATTGGTGGGCTGTATGCAAGACTAAAGCTAGAAATACCTTTGACATTGACGAAATAGCTTATCAGGAGGACGATCTACCTCTTGTAACAAATATTGTAGATATGGACTCAACGGAAGTTACTCATTACACGAGTAATAATGTAGAAGATGTAGAATTATCCGAAGAGGAAGACAAAGTAGATGAAAGTGAAGACGAGGAGGAGGAAGAGGAAGAGGAAGACGAGGACGAGGAAGGCGAACAAGATAAATTTTCTGAAGATGATTGAAAATAAAATATATTGCCTGTACAATGTAACTATATTTTGACTGTAGAATATAGATCAAGGTTGGAAAATTGAAGAAGTAGATGTACTATTTTAATGAATATATGTATTATATTTTGACTGTAGAATACTTTGAGATATACATCACATTTCGACTATAGAATATACTATATATTTATGTTTCTCTATATTCATCATATGTTGTTATCAGATATGACAGGACAACGCGGAGGATTCGGCAGGTCCTGAGGTAGACAGAGTGCTCCTCTGGTACTGCCTACTGTTGGTTTCGGATCATCGTCGCCCAGTACTCCAGTATATCGATCACTCATATCTCCTACTATTAGTACACCCTCGTCCAGCATTCCTCTTACTTACGAAACCATGGGGACAGATGAGCATGTCGAGGAGGTCGTGCCCACGTTGTCCCAGCATCAGCAAGATCCTCCATAAGCACCTCCGGAGGAGACGTAGACAGAGATTTGGACCGACGGTACAAAATAAGTCAATTAGATGGTTTAGTATAATATATATCGTGTATTTCTTTATTCATCGTATATTGAATTTTTCAGTATTCTAAATAATTATCTCTGTATAGATATCGTCCATTATCGGTTCAGAGATGCCTGGGCCAATTTATGAGGAACAACTACGGTGGCCCTTGGATCAACTACTCTGAGACTCCGGAGGAGAGGAAGGCATTCTGGTTTGCGCACTTCCAGGTAAAAGTATATTATAAATTCTCTAATTTATGCATATTATATAACTTATCCATGATGCTCACTTACTAAATTATTTATTGTAGCAAACGTATTTCTATCCTCCGCACCGGGATGAGTTAATCGAGCGGCTCTTTCCTACCGTTGCCGCCAAGCTTATTCGAGATGCTCGGGATGACCAGAAGGCTCATGATCATGCTGGAAAATTGATCTAAGGTTGGATCACGCTTGAGCAGTGGACTGTGATGAGGGCTAGATTCAACGATCCGAGCTACAAGGAAAGGTCTGAGAAGGCCAAGGCGGCTAGGCGAAATGCTGCCAAGTGGTGTGGTGGCTCGATTCCGATGATGGAACATTTTTGTCGTTTGGTATTTTTTTCTTTTAAAATATATTATTTTAATGTAAGTACCATAAAATAGTACTTGGAAAAAATGTTTAAGTTTAGTACTAAATAATATATTTTTAACAGGTATAGAGGGGTGAGGATACAAACATGGTGACCGTCTTCTTGGCCACCCATCGCAAGGACTAAAATCTCATTGATGAGAGGGCCTCGCAGACCTATGTAAGTATTACTTTACTTTGTGTTAATTTTAATATAACTTAGGCAATTATCGAGTTTCCAAACCTTTCTACGTCGAGTATCATAGGCTGCGTGAGCGGACGACTGCTAGCGCACCTACACCTGGAGAGGCTGGTACTTTATCGCAGCCCGCTCCAGCTCCGTCGGCGGATGACCTGTGGGTGACCGCAGCTGGTGGTCTCCAGAGGGGTACGTACTATGGTACGGGCTCCTATGGCGCCCTGGTTGCGACGCAGTCATCTAAGGCCTCCCCAACAGCTGCGCATTCTACACAGCCCTCGCAGTCGCAGCCCTCGCAGTCGTCGGCCAGAGTCCAGGAGGCCGTCCAGGAGGTCATTGACCGTCAGATTGTGTCTTTCCGTAACGAGTTACTACGAAGGATGGAGGAGCAGCCCCGGTCCCAGCCGTAGGCGGACGATCCGACGCTCATCGCACGATTTGATATGCTCGACCGCAGCATGACGGAGCTCCAGGATTTGACAAATGATATTAGAGCCTCGACAGACCGCAACATCATGGAGCTGCATACATCACAGCTATTGATGGGCGAGAGGCTGACGATGATGTAGGATTCAATGGTTCATAGAAGTATGAGGCTGTTATCTACCATGGATTCTTACAACCAGCGACTCACAAACTTGGAGCGGGTACGGCCTCCTGGTGCGCCTACATCGACACAGACTCCACCGACGTTACTGCCTTTTCCATCGATATCGGTGTCGATTCCATGGGACGAGTATGAGTAGTTCTTATCTTTCAGGCGCGCCGGTGGTCAGCCTCCTGCAGATCCGCAGTAGTATAGCTAGTTGCTGGATTTTTTTTTTTTTTATTTAGGATGCGATTGTATGGATATAAATTTGCATATTTTTTACGATGAGATTTGCTGGATGCTTTCTTTTCTTCAAATTTTATTATATTATTCATATTAAATATGTTATTTTACCGGTGTTGAGTGTTCAGTGCCTATTTTTCCCTATTTTTTCCAGTTCAATGTTACAAGTTGCAATATAATACACAGTCCCTATACAAATTCAAACACACTGAATTATAATACACACACTCTCCCTATCTCTGAGCACATTAAGACTAACACACAACACAGATAGTACTGTCTTAATTCACTGATATTCACATAGTTCCTAAATATATTTTGGTTTACAACTGATGACTGATACTTGGCCTGTATTTATCCAGTGCACTAGAATTTTCCCCCTTGTTGCTGCTACTGTGTCCCTTATTCAATTATTTCTACTATCATCATCTACCTAATAATGAACCCAAGGGGGTTGGCAAACCCAGAAATACAATTCAGTATTATTATTTTTTATTTTTTTATATAAAATTAGCAACATTTTTAGCGACGTTTAGCGACGTTCATATACGTCGTTAACTACGTCGCTAATTAGTGATGCTGTTACACGTCGCTAATAACATCGCTAAAATCGTCGATGTACGTCGTAAAATGCTTACGTGGCAGTATTGCCAGGTCATTAAAGACGTCGATGTAACGTCGCTATATAAGTCGCTAATTAGCGACGTTTAACAACTTTATTAAATATCGCTAATTAGTGACGCTGCGTCGCTAAACGTCGCTAAATTTAGCGACACATTAAAGTCACTAAAAAACGTCGACATAGCGACGTTTAGCGACATTTTTGTTTTAGCGACTTACTTTTTTCCGACTTCTTTAAAACGTCACTAATTACGTCGCTAAACTTACTTAGCGACATTTTTTGGTCATTTAGCGACGTTTTTAGACGTCGCTAATTTGACTTTTTCTGGTAGTATGAGCACTAGTTAGCATTGATTAGTAGAGTATTGTCTAAGTTTATGCATGTTAGTATATAGTTAGGTGTATGGATAGTTAATTACATATTAGAATTTGAGTTACCTTATGATACCAAGGTAATGGCAAGGTATTGGTTGATACTCAAGGTATTGGATTTGAGTCTCAAGATGGGGTATAGATGGTGTGATACTGCATTGGTTCAAAGACAAGGTATCCACTTAGCACTAGTTATCTAAGAGTACTATATATATATATATATATATATATATATATATATATATATATATATATATATTAGTATTTTTATATCTAATAACTTGCGTATCTTATGATACTACCTTATTGGTATCCTAATATCTTAGCATAGCTAGTATGGCCTAGTTACATAGTGTATGGACCCAATATCCTAGAGTTAGACTCATACAACCTAGAAATAGCTAGTTTGACCAAGTTTGACCTAGAGTTGACCTAGTTTGACTATTTTGACTGTTTTGACTTAAAAATGGCTTTATGACATAGAATTGAACTAGTTTAACTTATTTTTATTCCAAAATCTTGTATTAATGTAATATACCATATATAGGTCTGTGTGACACCAGCTTGGACATCGAGAGACACATTTTGCTTAGGGCCTCAGGCGAATACATTTCTCTGTTAGTTTTTATTTCATAATAGTATATATATCTTATATTCTAGAACTGTATACTTGATTCTGACACAGTGGTTTCACGAACTTATAATACATGAATCCTGTCAGGAGATGTTATCCCCTACCGTGCTTAGTAGGTAATCCTTGACATATATTTCATCAAATATATCGGGTATTGATTTATTGTATTTCATTTTCACACACTGCTCGTGTTCAGTGTGCTTATATTCGTGCACATATGCTAATCGTATTCAGTGTGCCCATATTTGTGTTCATAATGTGTCGTGATTGGATCCATTTTGGTATTAGTAGGGATGGGGGAGTAGGAGTTGATTATGTGATCAAGCCACAGTATATTCGTGTATACATACCACACTTGTAATCTAGTTACCATATTGTATTCATGTTCAACCTTAATCGACCACATAATGAACTTATATTCCAAGGCATATTGGTTAGTTTTCAGTTATTCCTTTTTATTACAGATATTCATATTGCATGTTCTTCATTCCAGTACATTGCATGTTCACTCTAGTTTTTTTTATTCTGGTTTTTTGCTATCTTATATTATTTTCTATTATTTGTTTTATATGCTTGATTATGTATTTACTCAAAATTGATTCCTTTATTGACGATACAGTATCTTACTCAAAATTGATTCCTTTATTCCATCTATCTTTATAATGCCGCCGAAGACACGTTCCCAGCGCTCAGGTGCCATGTCAGCATGGTCAGTCACTTTATTGCCTATGATGGTAGCACCATTAGATATTGTTCCAGCAACTATATTTCATAGGTCAGCTTTACCAATCCAGGTGAGTAATTTTGTAGCAATTTTCAGAGGTATTCCACCTTACAGTGGACAACACCGACAGATTCAGGGGATCATCTACCTTCACCATCCGCATTCGATCAGACGTAAATATTTGGGCTCTTTTAGCAAATGATGGAGGCATAGCAGTATCAGTCAGAGGTTATGCGACAGGGCATTGAGAATGCTCATCAGATTATGCTTACAGTAGTTGAGAGAGCAGCCTTAGTCCAGCTACAGACGGCACCACCTCAATTTACCCCATAACAACTGAGGCCGGGGACCATAAGAGACTTAAAGAGGATGGGGATGAAGGACTTTAAAGGTACTGAAGGGATCATTTATGCTGATGATTAGATAGAAGACATTGAACAAAACCTGTGGCTGATGCTAATTTTAGAGGGATTGTAGATAGAGGCCGCGTGGAGCATGATGTTCGACATTATGTTGACTTGGTTCAGAATGGACCCCAGGATCTCAGCACCAGGACTTACTTGGAAAGCTTTCAAAGAGCTATTCAAGGAAAAGTTTTTTCTAGATGTGGCTCTGACATCTCTAGAGAGCCAGTTTCAGTATCTTGTTCTGGGAGGTATGACGGTAGATGAGTATGCGGCAGAGTATTGTAGATTAGGACACTTTGTAGAGGAGAAGAACCCCAGAGGAAGAGCCAGGAAGTTCAGGAAGGGCCTGAACTAGGAGATCAAATCACACACGAATGGAGATCCAACTGCTACTTTTGAGGAGATACTAAGACAGGCACAGCGGACAGAGGATGATCTAGAGCTTGGCTCTAAGAGGTCGAGGGACATGGGAGGATCCAGTTCCAACACATGTCCAATAAAGCGGCCTTATTTTTAGCAGCAGCACCAGAGGCACTTCCAGCATCCGAAGTAGCAGTATTATGGACCAGCTAGAGCGCCGATATATCAGATGTACCAGATCCAGATGACTACTATTCCTTGCACATTCTGTAAGAAGAAGGGATATGGATAGGATGTACGCAGGATAAGATTAGGCCAGTGCTTATTCTATGGATCAGAAGACCATCAATTGAAAGCTTATCCCAAAGTTCCAGCTCGTCCGGCTCAAGGCGGAGCTCAGGCACAGAGAGTACCCGTGAGAGCACCAGCGGGACAGTAGAGAGGACCTCCTCTACCACCGCAATAGCAGCAGTTCGCTCAGCACCAGCACTAATAGATAGGTGCCCAACGACAGGGGTGAGCTTTTGTCTTGACCATCGAGGAGGAGGAGCCAGTCGGTGATGTTATCTCAGGTTCAGTTTATCGTGATTCTTTTTTAGCTCATGCTTTATTTAATTCTGGTGCTTCACATAGTTTTGTATCTGTATCTTTTACTCTGAAACATCATCTTGAGTTGGAACCATTGGCGAAAACTTGCCAAATCATGACTGGAGGTGGCATTATCCTGGTCAGTGATGTTTTCAAGTACCGGGGAGTTTTTTTAGGAGACCGAGAGTTGAGCGTATGTTAACTCGTAATGCCACTTTCGAGCTACGATATAGTACTCGAGATGGATTGGTTTAGTAGGCATCATGATAGTATCGATTATCGTGGAGGCAGAGTTTTATTTCAGGCTCTAGGAGAGCCAGAGTTTAAGTTCGTCAGAGGAGCAGTAGAGCAGAGCCAAGGAGACTTTTGTGGAGCTTTGGTAGAAGAGCGGGAGCTACCATATCCATTAATTATAGAGTATATGGACGTCTTTCTGGAGGAGTTGTCGGGGTTGCCACTAGACAGAGATATAAAGTTCTCTAGATTTGGTGTCAGGCGTAGAGCCAATATCACAGCACATCTATAGAGTAAACAATAGCGAACTGGCGGAGTTGAAGAAGCAGGTAGATGAGTTATAGGACAAGAGCTTCATTCACTCGAGTTTATCACCATGGGGTACTCCGATATTATTTGTACCAAAGAAGGATGGGTCGGTACGCATGTGTATTGACTACAGGGCACTCAACAACCTCACTATCAAAAATAAATACCTGTTGTCGCAGATTGATGATTTGTTTGATCAGTTGAGCAGAGTGAAAGTATTCTCAAAGATAGACTTGAGATTGGGGTACCACCAGGTGAAAGTAAAGAAGAAAGATATTCCGAAGACAGCTTTCAGGACTCAGTATAGGCAGTTTGAGTTCTTGGTGATACTATTTGGGTTGACCAATGCCCAGACGGTATTCATGAACCTGATGAATATGGTATTTCATCAGTATCTGGATCCGTTTGTTGTAGTATTCATTGATGATATACTGATTTATTTGAAGACCCCGGAGGAGCATGAGAAGCACCTGAGTATAGTTCTGCAGACCCTCATAATGGAGAAGCTATATGAAAATCTTTTAAAGTGTGAGTTCTTCCTTGATAAGGTTGAATTCCTTGGACATGTGATTATAGGGGACAAGATCTCAGTGGAACAGAAGAAGATTTAAGCAGTTGAGTCATGGTCTACGCCGAGTTCAGTGGCAGAGATCAGGAGTTTTCTTAGATTATAGGGCTATTATCGGAGATTTGTTCAGGATTTTTCCAGGATTCTGGAACCGATATCTAGACTAACCAGGAAGGACGTGGAGTTCATCTGGACTGAGGATTATCAGTCTTCTTTTGAGGAAGTAATAAAGAGGTTGACTATAGCTCTAATATTGATATTGCTATCAGGGACAAGAATTTTTTATATACAGTGATGCATCGGGTAAGGATTTGGGTTGTATTATAACAGAACAGGAAGGTGTTTGCCTATGCTTCCAGGCAATTATGCCCACAAGAGAAGAATTATCCTACCTATGACTTAGAGCTGGCAGCAGTTCTTTTTGCTTTTAAACTATGGAAGCACTACTTATATGGAGAGTATGTAGAGATCTTTACAGATCATAAGAGCTTAAAGTATGTATTTACATAAAAAGAGCTTAACATGAGGCAGCGGCGATGGTTGGAGTTGGTGATGAACTTTGACATTTCTTTGCAGTACCATCCAGGGAAGGCCAACGTAGTCGTGAATGCCTTGAGCAGGTATCCAGTGGCTATGTATTTGACAAGGGTCAAACATTTATTGGCCGATCTTGATAGCTTGGGCATTGAGGTATTAGTTCCTGGAGTTACAGCATAGATGTGGGGACTTCAAGTACAGTCAGAGTTGATGGACCAGATCAGAGCCACACAATTCGATGATGAGTCTCTGAGGAGCATCAGAGCAAAAGTCTAGATAGGGTTGGCAGAAGATTTCAGTATTGCAGATGATGGATCATTGCGGCACGGTATCAGATTGTGTGTGCAGAGTGGAGCATTGCGCAAGAAGATTCTTTAGGAGGTGCATCGATCTCAGTACTCTATGCATCCAGGTGTCAATAAGATATATAGAGATATGAGAGAGCATGTTTAGTGGTATGGTATGAAGTAGGAGGTAGCTAGCTTCATATCTAGATATTTGGTTTGCCAGCAGGTAAAGGCAGAGAGACAGAGGCTAGGTGGATTGCTTCAGCCTTTACCCATTCCAGAGTGGAAATGAGAGCATATGACGATAGACTTTGTTTTAGGACTTTCATGTTCTCTAGGAGGTAAAGATGTGATTTGGGTCATCGTAGACAGGTTGACCAAATCAGTCCACTTTCTGACATTCAAAGTGGGTACGTCTATGGAGAAGCTCACAAAGATATATGTGCGTTAGATAGTCAAATTTCATGGAGTTTCTGTGAACATAGTCTCATATTGGGATAGTCGCTTCACATCCCACTTCTGGAGAAGTTTGCAGGCTAGCTTGGGCACTCAGCTCAAGTTTAGTACCGTATATCACCGTCAGACAAACGGGCAGTCGGAGAGGACTATTCAGACTTTCGATGACATGCTACGCACTTGTATTTTAGTTTTTGGAGGTTCTTGGGAGGATTATCTTCATTTCGTAGAGTTTTCTTACAACAATAATTATCAGGCCAGTATAGAGATGTCACCATTTGAGGCATTGTATAGACAGAGATGCCATACTATGTTATTATGGGATAATGTTGGTGAGAGAGCCTTATTGGGACCAGAGATGGTTGTGGATGCAGCTGAAAAGGTGGAGCTCATTAGGGATAAAGTTCGAGTAGCGTTGGACAGACAGCGGCATTGGGCCGATATCCATCGAAGACCATTAGAATTTGAGGTATAGATTCTATTTTGTATTGCTTGTGATTATTTATTTTTGTTAGAGTGTTAAGGATGTATTTCGTGCTAGATGGGCGATCAGGTTTTTTTAGGATTTTTCTGACACGTGGCACGATTTATTTTGGTGGAGACGAATAGTCCATGATTCATCGGACCTTTCAGTATTCTTGAGAGGTTCGGTGTAGTTGCTTACATACTAGACTTGCCACCTGTATTATAGGGAGTGTACAATGTGTTCCATGTGTCACAGCTGAGACGGTATGTAGCAGATCTTAGCCATGTGTTAGATCACTCAGAGATAGAGGTGGCCCTACTCTTAGCTATCCAGAGCAGCCAGTTAAGATTCTGGATTAGAGAGAGAAGGTATTGCAGAACCAGACAATTTCTTTGATGTGCGTCGCGTGGAGGCATCACTCGTCAGGAGAGAGTACCTGGGAATGAGAGGCCGAGATACGCGAACGATATTCTTATCTGTTTGAGCCGTTAGGTATAATTCTTTCTTGCTTGTATTGATTGCTTTTGGTAGTTAGTTTCTTCCTTAATTTAGACTAGAACCTTCTCTCCTTAATTATTTCTTTATAACAAACCCCAAGAGGTATTTTAGAAAATTCATAGTAGCTTGGAGGAGGGGCAAGGGCCGGCCACCATAGGGGTGGAGAGAGACTCTCTCTCCTCTCATTTGTTATTCTAAATCTAGATCTAGAATTTTTTTTCTTCAAATTTCTTTATTTTCACACCAATTCCCATACAAATCTCTTCCTAATTACTTTCCTATTCTTTATTATAGGCTATTAGAACAAGAATCTATAAGGAGGAAGTAATAATCTATAAGGAGGAACAAGGATATATAAGTTGGAGGCTCTTTTCAACCAATTTGAAAATTTTATTGGGAATCCATCTTCCAATAGATATAATTTAGTTTTCCCTATCTAACTAGACTCTAAATCTATAATTTAATCAGTAAAAACTACCCCATATGCTAAGGCTACCCTTAGGAACTAGAATTTGGTTCATAGGAGGCCTATGGAGAAAGTTATGTGGTATTTTGTGTCAAATTTGGAAAAATTTTGAGATTGACACATCTTGTATTTGTCAATAGATCAATTAGACCAAATTGACATATGATTAATTGTGTGTGACTAGTGTCATGTCCATAATTAGATACGTGTAGGCCGTATCCCGACAATTTGAAGATACGGGTTAATTTGGGGGTTTTCTTCCAACATGGGAGTTTGAGCATATCAAATCTTGACACGGGCACATAGTTGAGTAATTATTTGTCCGTATTGCTCATAATTATGATTTTAGACTTACTCGTATCTTTTGGGATACGTTTGGTTCTGTGATGGAGCCATATCGCAAGTGTATCATAGAATTAGTGTGATACGGATGTGGTGCACTCCACGTATTTGTTTTATTATATTTTAGATTCAATATACTTGGTAATAGCTATTAGAATGTTATAATTATAATGGTTGTATGATATATATGTATATGTATATTTATGTGAATGTCTATGCTTCATTTTGAGGTAATTTGTGGTCATGAGAGATAGGGGGTTCATATGCATTACTAGTGTAGTTATATATATATATATATATATATATATATATATATATATATATATATATATATATATATATATATATATATATATATATATATATTAGTTAGTGGTTATATTTATATATGTACGTATATATGTGGTTATACATATATAGAGTTACCTATATATATATATATGTATGTATAGAGATATATATTTATATGTGTGTATGTATAGATATATACTTATATTTACATATGTGTGTGGTGCATTGGTTAAGTGAGTGACTGTAGAGAGTGTGAGCGAGTGAGTGAGTGTGAGTGTTGTGTGTGTGCAGTGAGAAGAGGGGTTCGGACAACAGCTAGCTGCAACTTCAGTAGTTCAACTACAATAGCAAGAGAATATCATGCATTCAGTAGCTCAACTACAGCAGCTACAGCAGCATTAAAGAGCAAATGTTGCAGCCAGTGGCAGCATACATTCAGCATAGCAATAGCAATAAGAAATAGACTACAGTACATCAAGAACAACCAACTGTAGCAGCCACAGTAAGAGTAGCAAAGCCAGCAGCAATGCAACTACAACTACAGCAACAACAATAATGCTCAAAAAACATGGGCAGCAGCAAGAGCAGCAGCATTTTGCAGCAACAGTAAGAACAGGGGCAGCAACAAGGTAAGGGGTAGTTATCTTGATGTATAGCTTTAGATAGTTAGTTTGATTGATGATCTAGTTAGTTATATATACATATTGATAACTATTAGTTATATATATATATATATATACATAATGATTACTCGTTATATATATATATATATATATATATATATATATATATATATTGGTAGTTAGTAAGTTATATATTATATAGATGAGATACATATATATAGATGAGCACTAGTTAGCATTAATTAGTAGAGTATTGTATAAGTTTATGCATGTTAGTATATAGTTAGGTGTATGGGTAGTTAATTACATATTAGAATTTGAATTACCTTGTGATACCAAGGTAATGTCAAGGTATTGGTTGATACTCAAGGTATTGGATTTAAGTATTAAGATTGGGTGTAGATGGTGTGATACCGCATTGGTTCAAAGTCAAGGTATCCACTTAGCACTAGTTAGCTAAAAGTACTATATATATTATCTTGTGTGTGTATGTATATATATATATATATATATATATATATATATATATATATATATATATATATATATATATATATTAGTATTTTTATATCAAATAACTTGCGTATCTTATGATACAGTACCTTGTTGGTATCATAATATCTTAGCATAGCTAGTATGGCCTAGTTACATAGTGTATGGACCCAATATTCTAGAGTTAGACTCATACAACCTAGAAATAGCATGTTTGACCTAGAGTTGACCTAGTTTGACTGTTTGACTTAGAAATGATTTTATGACCTAGAATTGAACTAGTTTAACTTATTTTCATTCCAAATCTTGTATTGACGCAATATACCATATATAGGTCTGTGTGACACCAACTTAAGCATCGAAAGACACACCTTGCTCAGGACCTCAAGCGGGTATATTATTTTGTTAGTTTTTATTTTATAATAGTGCATATATCTCATGTTCTAGAACTGTATACTTGATTCTGACACAGTGGTTTCACGGAATGGTACTACATGGATCCTGTCAGAAGATATTATTAACTACCGTGTTCAGCGGGTACTCCTTCACATATATTTTATCGTGTTTATCGGGTATTGATTTATTGTATTTTGTGTTCACACACTGCTTGTGTTCAGTGTGCCCATATTCGTGTTTGTAATACATCATGATTAGATCCATTGGTATTAGTTGGGACTGGAGAGTAGGAGTTGATTATGTGATCAAGCCTGAGTGTATTCGTGTACATGTCGATTATATACCATACTTGTAATCGAGTTACCATATTGTATTTGTGTTCAACCTAAATCGATCACATAATAAACTTATATTCCAAGGCATATTGGTTAGTTTTTAGTTATTCTTTTTTATTGCAGGTATTCATACTACATGTTCTTTATTCTAGTATATTGCATGTTCACTCTAGTTCATTTTATTCTGTTATTTATTTCATTATGTCGTTTAGCTATATTATATTCTTTTTTATTATCTATTTTATATGCTCGATTATGTATTTGAAACTGCTTTCAGAGGTATGTACTTCGCTCAAATCCTGACTGAATATATATTTTCAGATGATTGGCTTATAGACCAGTATCCCACATTCTACGGACCGCAGGAGAGCCTACCCTTTAGAGGATACTCTGGTAGACCAGGAGGACTTAGTAACAGAGCCTGAGGAGATTTAGTTTATTTTTGTTGACTTGTATTATGATTCATGACATGTATATTATTTCAGACTTGTTGTTTGTATCTTGATTCTTTTTTTCGTTATTCCATCAATCTCTGTCTTCCTTAGTTTGCATTATGATTGAGTATATTTACATTTATGAGATACCATATTGTTCCTCCATTTGGAGTTAAGATGATTGACATGTACCTTATATATATTGTTGAGATGTTTAGTCAGTTAGAGTTGACCAGACAGCATTCTACCGCCAATATTGTGGTGTAGGCTGGACGTACCCACGTACTCATGACCGAATATTCGGGTACAGATAGTGAAACGATGAACACAGTAAGGGGATAACATCTCCTGATAGGATCCATATAGTACCACTCCGTATAGCCATGATATCGAAATAAAATAAACAATTATAGAACATGTGATATATATACTATCATGACTGAAAACTAATAAAGAGATATATTCACCTCTGGTCCTGAGCAAAGGTGTCTCCCAATGTCCAAGCTGGTGTCACACAATCCTATTTAGGAACATTATGTCAATTTGGTGTAAAGAAGAAGAAATAATTTTAAAAAATGCATTAACATGCTTCTAGGTCAATTCTAGATTTATTGGTCTATAATGGTCATTAACTAGTTAATAATAGCTTGTTATAACTATACTAGGTTATTACTCTATGGTATGCTCTATACTTAGTTAATATCTACACTAGCTTGTTACATCTTAGACTAGCTACCAATAAACTATCAACTAACTGACACTAGATAAAATACTAACTGGATATTGACTAACACAATAATTAACTGAGAACTACTACTACTGCTATATCACTAATACTATTATCATTAATACTAACTAAGACCTAACTGCTACCACTATCAACTAATAAACTTTCTAAGCTAACTAACTGGAATTAATGATTGACCCTAACTAATTATAAATTACTAACTAATCCCCCTTCCACACCAACTAACTGATATACTATACTACTTAACCTTAAACTCTAACTGATAACACTATATCTAATACTCTACTAATTAATTCTCCAAATACACTGATAATCAACCTTGAATAACCAAAAAACTCTAACATATTGTGTGAAGGCTACAATTATTATTAAGAAGTGCAGCAGTACACTTGCACTGTTGTGACTGATGCTACAGCTACTGTTCTCCTGTAATTGACTTTCCTCTTCACTTATGTTCACAGTCTTCCACAAATACTCCAAAGTATATACACCTAGATATTCAGGTATATGCACTGGTGCTATAGGAGTCAGGTATCACTCCACACCATACTACTCCAGGTAACTTCTTACCCCACGATACACACACACACACAATGCATGCCCTCTCATCCCCCTTTCCTCTGCCTGTGCATCCAGGATCCATAATTTGCTGCTACTGCTGTGACCTTATTCTCTAATTGCTGCTGATTTTAAATGTTATAATTATTGTTGCTTGTTCAGGCCTAAAATAGACTTGTGTCTCCTCCCTTCTCGATCTCCACAACAAAACAACCATACTTCCATATACATATTGGTACAAGCCTTTGTATCAGTCCATAATCCCACACTCTGTTACACTCAAACTCCCAATACTTAATCCTTATTATTGGACTGAACTCAGGTCATATTCCCTTTACCTGAGCATCACCCTCACACAAGACAATCCTATACCTACACCACCTATTCACTACTACTGCTGCTGCTGTTACTTGATTCCCTCTAGAACATACAGAAAGACAAATTCACTCATAGAAATATAAGTAATACATATATATATATATATATATATATATATATATATATATGTATATATAAAATATACTATATACTAATGTACCTATGTGCACTACTGGAAAATAGTCGAATACCTAGTGTGCATACTTGAAAAACTTATGATATGTATCCAAATGAAGAATAAATCCCAAGTTCTTCCACTAATAGCATTTATATATATCAATTATATAATAATACAACTAAAGTAACTTGCTACAATGAGAATTAAGAAGTAATTGCATAAAATACCCAAATTGAGCTCTATATCATACCGTATCATACCTTATCGTAATACGTCCTACTTGTGTCCAATTGTGGACACATACCTATTCCTATAATCCTGATCTAAGTCTAATTAGATCTAATTGGTCTAATGACATACAATTGATATGTCAATCTCGTAATTTCCCCAAATTATATACAAAAACCTATGTAGAAATATTAATTCTTAACAATAGGCCTAGAACTTCATCCTATAGGTAGCCTTATGCCATTAGGGTATTCCTAAGACTCAAATACATGATTTGGAAGCTAGAATAAAGAGAATTCAGAATTACTAATTGGGAGATAGATTTCTAATAAAAAGCATAATGGACACGATCCGGACATGATCTCTCCACCAAAGCTCCTTCTTCTTGTGCTCCTTGCTACTCCAAGCTCCAAAGCTTCTTGAGGGATAAAAATAAGGGAGAGTGTAAATGAATTGATGGTGAATTTATGGAGGGATGAAGTAAACTGGGGATCTAGAAAATTGGGGATCTAAAATGAATGCATAAATGAAGAGGAGAGGCTTAAATGTGGTCGGCCTCCTCTACCCCTTCTCTAAGTCAAAAGCAATATCCAAGTTTTCTCTCTCTAACTAATTATGAATAGGATTTAGGGAGGGATAATTTGGAAAGCTTCCAACCTAATACAAATTAGTCTAATCCTCTTAATTAATTAGTGATAATGGGTCTATTGGCATGGTCCATGTTGGGCTCATAAAATTATCATAAGTCTATTTGGGCTCCCAAGTATCTACTCTAACTATTTGGTAGCCCACTAACTATAATTAAATATCACTATAATAATCATTAATTACTAGAAATAATAAATATTCAGAATAACCAAAATACCCTTATTTGAAAAAGTGGGAGTGACAAGGGCATACTCGGGACGTTTGTCGGGCATCAAATAGACTATGCTTGATGTGTACAATCCTCGATCAAAGGGTTGCTACTTGCCTATCGATACCGAGGCCAAGAGCACTAGTACAACAATTTTTTTGCATTGCCAGCTCCAAGGGCAGTGCAGCAAGAAGGAACAGCAGTGGCGGTACGATCCTTAGCTAAGTGTCCGTTGCCGACGCTGGCTCAATTGTACCGACAACAACAATAGCAGAATCAGCAAGGACTTTAACAATGACACCAGGGAAGACAGTAGAAGGGAGCCCGACGAGGCCAAGGGGAGGCATTTACTTTATCTTTGGAGGAAGCCATGGCATCAAGTGATGTAGTAGCAAGTAATATTTTTGTTGCATCTTTTTCTATCATAGCATTATTTAATTCAGGAGCATCATAATTGTTTATATTTGTACAATTTGTGACACATATCGTATTGGAGTTTGAGGCATTGCCAGAGATGTTGAATATACTCACTGGTAATAGAATTGTAGGAGTTAGTAGGGTATGCATAGCATGTCCAGTAGTAGTAAGTGGACATTTATTACCTGCAAAGTTGATCGAGTTCCCTATGGACCACTTTGACGTTATCTTAGGCATGGACTGGCTGAGAGACAGTCATACGAGGATACACTATCAAGAGGGTAAAGTATTGTTTAGAGTTTCTGGTCTAGAGGAGTTTGTCCTCAGCAGAATAGTCGAAGATCAGCAGTAGCAACAGAAGAGGACCAAATACCCAAAATTATTTAAGAGTTCATGGACGTCTTTCCTGACGAGCATCCCAGATTACCCCCAGTTAGAGAGGTAGAGTTCTGTATAGAGTTGATGCCAAAAACAGAAGCAGTATCCTAGAAGGTTTATCCAATATCACCATAGGAACTTAACCAGTAATATCAACACGTGGAAGAACTGAAGATGAAGATGTTTATTTGAACCAATGGATCACCATGGGGAGCACCAGTGGTATTGGTGAAGAAGAAAGATGGATTAATACAGTTGTACATTGATTATAGGTAAGTGAATACGGAGACAGTGAAGAACAAGTATTCATTATCCAGGATTAATGATTTGTTTGACTAATTGAGTGGAGCAAGAGTCTTTTCAAGATAGATCTACAATCAGGATATCATCAGGTGCAAGTTTGGGAGCAGAATATACCAAAGACAGCTTTCAGGTCATGATATGGGCATTATAAATTCTTAGTTATGACATTTGGGTTAACCAATGCTCCAGCAGTGTTTATGGATTTGATGAACCGCATCTTCATGCTATACTTGGACCAGTTTGTGGTAGTATTTATCGATGACATCCTTGTGTATTCCCATAATAAGAAGGAGCATGAAGAACATCTCAGGATAGTATTACAGACCTTAAGGGATCACCAGTTATATGCGAAGCTTAGTAAATACGAGTTTTGGCTAGATCGTATATCATTTCTGGGGCACATTATTTCTGGAACAGGAGTGTTAGTAGATCCCAAGAAAGTAGAGGCAATAAAGAACAGGCCAATCCTAAAATTTGTAGTAGAAGTACAGAGTTTTCTTAGATTGGTAGGATACTACAGGAGGTTTATGACAGATTTTGCAAGGATTTCAACACCAATAACTTGATTAACATGCAAGGATGTTAATTTTATATAGCCAACAGAATGGCAGACAACCTTTAAAAAGTTGAAGGAGAAGTTAATCTTTGTACCGATCCTTAATCTTCCAGCAGGCTCCGGAGGATTCACAGTATACTGTGATGCATCTGCCAAGAGACTTTGATGTATTTTGATGCAATATGGGAGAGTGATAGCATATGCTTCTCGGTAACTCAGCGATCATGAGAAGAACTATCAAACTCACGATTTAGAGTTAGCAACAGTAGTGTTTGCACTTAAGTTATGGAGAAACTATTTGTATGGTGATCGGGTAAAGATATTCACAGATCACAAGAGTCTAAAATATGTGTTCATGCAGAAGGACTTGAACATGAGGCAGAAATGGTGGCTAGAGTTGTTGAGAGTCTACGACATGGAACTTCAATACCATCCGGGCAAGGCTAATGTAGTAGCTGACGCACTTAGAAGAAGAGGTAGAGAATTAATATTGACCACTCAAAAGTAAATTCTATAAGGCTTATAGGAGATGGGTATCGAGATAGTGTTTTCAAAGAGTATAGAAGTTCAGGCCAACCTACAGATCAAGTCAACCTTTGTGGATAAAATCAAGATAGCTCAGGAAGAGGACCCGAAGATCCAAAAGTTACGGGCATAATTTGAGTCCGATCTTCAGAAAGAGTTGGCAATTCATGCGGATGGACGCTAAGGTTTAGGAATTGTTTATGTGTACTAAGCAAAAATATTTGACATAAAGTTATGACTAAAGCACACAGTTCCCAGTATTCCATTCATCCAGGAGGCACGAAGATGTACCAAAATATCAAGCAATACTTTTGGTGGAACAGAATAAAGAGAGAAATAGCACGGTTCATATCTCAATGTCTGATATGTCAACAAGTGAAGACAGAACAACAACGAACGACAGTGTTATAGCAGTCCCTTTCTATTCCAGAGTGGAAGTAGGAACACATTACAATGGACTTTGTGACCGGTTTACTTAGATCCCCGACTGGTCGAGATATAGTTTTGGTGATAGTATATTGACTCACGAAAATAGCACATTTTCTTCCCTTTAGTGGGACAGTCTACAGAACAGTTGGAAGATTTGTACATGTGATAAATTGTGAGCCAACATGGTATGCTAGTAAGCATTGTATCAGACCAAGATATAAGGTCACTTCTTATTTCTGGAGAATCTTGCAAGAGAGATTGGGTACCAAGTTAAGATTCAGTACTATGTACCACCCCCAGACTGACGGACAATCGGAGAGACCTATCCAGACCTTTGAGAATATGTTACAAGCCTGTACCCTAAACCTTATGGATCTTGGGAGAATCACCTTCACTTGGTAGAATTTTTGTATAATAATAGTTATCAGAACAATATTCAAATGGCACCTTTTGAGGAACTATATTAAAGAAAGTGCAGGTCACCATTGGCATGGGACGACATTGGTGAGCAAAAAATATTTAGCTCCAAAATGATCACGCATATAGTAGAAGTTGTTAGACAGATCGGAGAGCGACTTTGGGTTACGCAAGATCGGCATCGACATTGGATAGACCAGTATCGTAGGCCTTTAGAGTTCTCTATCAACGATCACGTATCCTTACGAATTTTGTTGACCCGTGGAGTTATTAGATTCGGGGTTCACGAAAATCTTAGTCCGTGATACGTCAGTCCGTTCGATATCCTCGAGCGGGTAGGCGATGTGGCTTATCATCTTGCCCTTCCACCTTCTCTATATGAGGTACACGGTGTATTTTATATGTATTATTTGTGTAGGTATATTCCGGATCTGAGTCACATCCTGGATCACTCTGAATTAGTTTTTGGTATCGACTTATCTTACGAGGAGTAACCCGTATCCATTCTGGATCGACGGGAGAAGGTACTCAAGAACCGGACTATTTCTCTTTTTTGGGTTGCCTGGGGCTATCACACTCTTGGAGAATCTATATGGGAGCACGATAACGATATTTTGTCTCAGTACCCGTGCATGTTCAATTCGGGAGGTATATTTTACCTTATAACCTTCGTATCTTAGATTCCGTGATCAGGTGATCACCTAAGTGCTGTAATGTTATTACTTGCGTATGTAGATTGTTAGTAGATTTGTATCTTGCTAATTCTGACTTATCTAGCTTTACTTGGACTCGAATTTTGATGACAGAATTTTTCTAGGGTGGATAGAGATGTCACTCCCCGTTCCCGATATATGTACTTGGAAAGTATTATTCTTGCTTGCATGATAATTAGGTTGCATGTCATGGAGACTAGACTCATTCTTTGGTTTAATTTTGTTTATAGGTTTATTGTGAGGATATGACTTGGTTATGGTTTGAACCATGGTTCACCCAACCCTACCTATTATATATAAACCGAACCATAGGTTTTCTCTCTCCCTCTATAGGCAAGTACATCTTGCATGAAAAATGGAGAAATCTTTCATATTATTAGTCAATTATATTTATTATGTGATTCTAAGCATGTTTAATACATGAGTTTTCGGTTTTGATGGATAAATTTAGTAGATCTATATTTCTAACTTAGGATATTTATGGGTTCCTGAAGTTGTCTTATTTTTGATTTATTAAAACTTGTTGTTTCTGAAAACTAGTTGTACTATACGTTAGAGCTTTTTATTTCATGCATTTTGGCTTTTGAATCAGCTCATTGGGAGTTACAATGAAATTTTATGAACAAAACAAGTTTTCAGCATTTTTTCGTTGGTTGAAGAAGAAAAACAGTATTTTATCCACTTTTTCATCAAAAGTATGCCAGATCCACTTTTTATCAAAAGTGCACTTGTCATGCCCCAGAACCATAAAACTGAAGAGTGGAGGCCGACAAAGCTATCTACGTATAACAGAGTATTGTATATCCCGAGATACGATCACGGCTATCTAGACATCTAGGGGTTTACTCTACAATCCAACAGTCAATTCCTGGGTCAAGAATCCTAGGTATATCAATCTCAAGCAAGCAATAAGTTACAAGATATATTAACACCAAACATATAATAGTAAGGCATTCCAAACTATACATATATAGATGATCATGAAGCTAGTAACAAAATGAAAAACTAGCAAGAGTATTATGTTACATGATCAGCTCTAGTTATAGTCTAGATTATGCTTTAAATGTAGGCCCACAGGCTAAAATAGCAAGTCCCAAAATATTAGCTAAATACGTGCTCGGTGGCTAAATGCCTTAAAAGAATATTGCACAAGATCAGGTAGGTGATGAAGAAGAAAACCCACTCATATTCTTGGGTGTTCATCGTGTTCACCATCTTGAGGAAAAAAGTATGGAAGATCTTGCGGTTCTGCTCCAAAATCTGGCCATAGAAAACTAATAGGATCAGACCCCAAAATAGCAAGTACCACAAGGGAGCCAAACTTTGGAGCTAAAACCAGTATACAGACAAATCAATAAGAAATAGTACAAATTATTTTTAATAAGGTCAACAGGTAAAAAATAATAATTAAACATGCTCTGGAGTATTAAACAGGGATATTTGGAGTTAGGCTTCAATTATTGTTCTCAGGATCAGTTGTTAAAAATAAATCAGGACGGGACTAGACTAGACTAAAAATTAAGCAATCACGGTCAATCATGCCCTATGGCTTGCTATTATTAGCTAACTAGGGTTATCACAATTCTAGTTACTAAGACATGCAGTTTGAGATTCTTCACAGCCACATGCCCTGCAGACTATCCGGGTTATCCAGACGAACAGGTACATAGTATAGATTTATCAGGTATCATTATTTTTTATCTTTTCTGGTAATACAATACTCGACGGTGTACTGAAAGTGTACCCCTCATGAATGAGAGCTCCAAATCCATCAGGTGTCATTGGGATATCGGGATTACATGTAGCCAAAAAATCTCTCTAGATGCTTTCTAGATTATTATTCTAGTTATTATCCTGGACAATTATCAAGGATTCTTGACCGTGGTATTCAGAAATATGCCTTAGATATGATACAAGATAGGACAGTGACTTGACGAGTTCAATCAAAATCAACCACGAGGAAATAGGTCATGCAATACAGGTGCTACAAATAGCCTTAATCAGGACAGTTACAGGAGTTCTCAAGTCAGGAGTGCGCTACTTTGAGCCACTATCAGGAGTATCAAGATCAGGAGTAATTATCAATACAGGATTAGGATTATCAGTAAAGGATTAGTTCCATGTCAAGATTCAGGAGTTCATTTATAATGTACAATCACTAGATCATGTCAAAAAATTAAGATCAATATCAAGAATGTCAGGTTCAAGAAATGACTAGGGTTAACTAAAATAACGAGATAAAGGAGAACTAAAGAATCATTAAGAGCTAAGCATATTAAAAAGAATATTGGCATACAGGCATATAAATTAATAATTTAGGGTTGAGAAATAAAATCAGGCAAGAAGTAACATCCGTGCACAATGGGTTAAGAACCACCATTGGCGCACAAATGGGTCTTGGCGCACAAATGGCTAAAGACTGATTTGGTGCACAAACGGATCTTGGCGCACAAATCACTAATCCAGGCAATTCTGGCACACTTTGATACAAAAGTGCACCGAGCAAAGATGGCGCACAATCATACTAAACCGTACTTCTAGGATCTTGGAGTACAACGATAGAAGTACGCGAGCCAGGAGCTTGGCGCATAAATCTATCACTGTTGCACAAACAAGCACAGGAAGGTCTACTAAAGACAAAGCATAAGTCTCGAAACATGGCACAATAGTCGAGACAATATTGCAGTTGAGAACACAATTCTCGAGAATGGTCAAAATTCTTTGCTTATTCATTAAGTAATACAAAAGGCTACAAAGTGCATCGTCTTTGGAGAATGTCACATAGTGCGCCATATAGTGGAGTGCATAATTCTCCAGAAGCAACAAAGTTCATCGATAAGGAAATTTTACCAAAGTACGCCAACTCTGTAATATCTGTAAAGTACGCCGACTTGACTTTTAAGCAGTGACACATATTCTTGATGAATTACGGATCTATTTCAAAAGTGTGTCAAGTAGATTGGCATACTTTTGAAGGAATTACCATAGTACAAATGTAGGTAGGAGTAGAAGAATATGCCCAGGGTACTCAACATATCTTGGCGCAAACTCTCTAAGGAATTTGTGAAACACACACAAGTGCGCTTACTGAAACTTTGCTTATGCGACAAGGGTTTCATGCGTACTTTTTGTATACATTCTTAGGCCAACTTTGTATTCTCCGACTTGCTTTTCTCGGGTTCCATGAGCAACATATAAGAAAATCAAAATTATTATGAAGACAAGTTCTAAGTATTAAACAAATAAAACCGATCAAGTAATTAAACAAGTTATACTAAGAATCAAAACAAGATCCATGGTTGTTCCTTCGGTTGGCAAGAGTACTTGCCTACGGTCAAGTTCTAGCCTAATACTACCAAGGTTACCCATGCCATGGCCAAGCTCAGCTGCTGCTCTCTGCGGGAGAAGAAACAAAGAAGGAAAGAGAAATAAAAGAAAAAAAGTGGAGGAAAAAAGAAATATTTGCTTATATAGGCAAATGTTTGATTATAGGCCATTGAATCATAATCCATGCCATCTCCCAAGTTCATCACATCCACCATCCAAGAAAACCAAGGGACCAACGGTCCAAAGCATGCAACTAAGGGAAACTTACAAAAATAACCTAGAGAATGCATGAATGGCATAAGGTAAGATGTAAGCAATTAAACAATAAGAAATATATACATGTATATATGCGTATGTCGGGTATATTTACTAAAAAAGTGAGACGAGTCTCACAACTCTCTCATCCTTAGAAATTTTTTTCTCGAAATTTCAATAAGGCACGGAGTCTAGCTAGAATCCTGTGGACATGCAATCAAGGCAAGCAATGGCATATGAAAATTAAGCATAATCTTAGAACAAGATAAGTATGCACAAGACAAGATCAGGGTACGAGATATAAGAATAAGTATACCTCACGAGTGAAACAAATATGGGTATCGAGCATGGATATCACCCTTTCGCTCCCAAGTTGACTCGTCCGATGAGTAATACCCCCAAGCAACTCGGACTAACCAATTAGTCCAGTTCTTGGGAATCTTCTTCCTCCAGTCCAAAATGGATACAAACCACTCTTCATACGAAAGGTCGGTACCAACGACCAATTCTAAATGATCCATGATATGGCTTGAATCTGGTATATACCATGGTAACTGAGATACATAGAAAATATTATGTATCTCGTGAAGCAATGGCAGAAGAGAAAGGAGATAAGAAACATTACCCACTCTCTTAAGAATATTGAATTGACCAATATACCGTGGACTAAGCTTTTCTCGAACACCAAATCTGATGACTCCTCGGGTAGACAAAATTTGAAGGAATATATGGTCGCTGATAGAAAACTCAACAGGTCGCCGATGTGAATCGGCCCAATGACGCTGACGATCTTGTGCCACCTTAAGATGCTTACGAACTTGTTTGACTACCTTAACTCTCTGGGCTATTATCTTGGGACCAAGTAATTACCTCTCACTATTGTCATCCCAAGCTATACGGGATCTGTATTTTCTTTCATACAGTGCCTCGAAGGGTGTCATATGGATACTTGCTTGAAAAATATTGTTGTAAGAGAATTCGACCAAGTACAAGTAATTCTCCAACGAACCACCAAAGTTAAGGGTATATTAAGAAAGAATATCTTCTAGAGTCTGGATGGTACATTCTGACTGACCATCTGTCTGGAGATGATAGGCTGTATTAAACTTCAGACGGGTACCCAGACTCTGCTATAGACTCTACCAAAAGTGAGACATAAATCTGGAATATTTATCTGATATAATGCTGGCTGAAACTCCATGAAGTCTAACAATCTGATTCATTTACATCCGAGCTAACTACTCTATAGAATGTCCCACTCTAAAGGGAAGAAAGAGAACAACCTTTGTGAGTCGATCCACTATTACCCAAATTACATCTCTGCCAGCTGGGGATCTAGGAAGGCCGGTCACAAAATCCATGATGATATGGTTCCACTTCCATTCCTGAATTGGTAAAGGTTAAAAAATTCCTACAGGCTCTCATGTTCAGCTTTAACTGGTTGATAGACCAAACATCGAGAGACAAACTGAGCGATCTCCCTCTTCATTCCATTCCACCAAAAATGCTGACAAATGTCTCTGTACATCTTTGTTCCTCCGGGATGCACTGAATATTATGAACTATGGGCCTCTTATATAATCTCACAACGAATGTCTCCAATTGGTACACAAGGACGATTCCTAAAATGGAGAGATTTGTCACTATGAATGCTTAGTTCTGGTAGACGTCTTGCCTTACACTCTATTCTGAGTCGCTGAAGCTTGACATATGTTGCTTGTGATACCTTGATTCTCTCCACTATACTAGATTAAACTTGTGGACCAGCCATCAATGTTGTGTCTCCTGGTAATACTACTTCTATGTGCAACTTCTGAAGATCTTCTAAAATCTCTTGTTGTGCTGTAAGGAAATAAACTCCTGCCCTCTGGCTCAAAGCATCGGCTATGACATTAGCCTTCCCAGGAGGATACTGAAGGTCTACATTATATTTTGTCATCAGCTCTAACCATCTTCTCTGTCTCATGTTGAGATCCTTCTGGGTAAACATATACCTCAAACTCTTCTGATCAGTAAAAATCTTTACTTGATCTCCATATAGATAATGTCTCCAAAGTTTGAGCACAAATACTACTGCTGCTAACTCTAAGTCATACGTCAGATAATTCTTCTCATGATCTCGTAGCTACGGAGATGCATAAGCTATGGCTTACCATGTTGCATAAGAACACACCCTAGCTCTTTTCCTGATGCATCATAATATCCGATAAAACCACATTTCCCATCTGGAAGGGTCAAAATAGGTGACGTGATCAACTTTTACTTGAGCTTTTCGAAAGAGGTTTGACATTCATCTGTCTAATCAAAGAGAATATATTTCTTTGTCAACTGGGTCAAGGGTGCAGAAATTCTAGCAAAGTCTGACACATATCTTTTATAATATCTGACTAATCCCATAAAACTACAAACTTCTACAACTATTCGGGGAACTGGCCACGTCTTAATAGCTACTATCTTCTGGAGATCCACTTCAACTCCTCATTTAGTAATAATATGCCCTAAATATGAAATATGATCAAGCCAGAACTCGTACTTGCTGAACTTGGCATATAAGTTATGTTCTCTAAGGATTTGAAGAACTGCACGAAGATGTTGCTCATGCTCTGCTTTAATTCGACTGTAAACCAAGATGTCATTATTGAACACAATCATTAACTTGTCCAAGTATGGCATAAAATATGATTCATGTGATCCATAAATACTACTAGTGCATTGGTTCCTCCAAAGGGCATCACTAGAAACTCTCAATGTCCATATCTTGATCTGAATCTCGTCTTTGGTATATCTTACTTTATGACTCTGATCTGATGATATCTCGACCGTAAATCAATCTTGGAAAATACTACTGCTCCACTAAGCCGATCGAACAAGTCATCGATCATTGGCAAGGGATACTTGTTCTTGATGGTAACTGCGTTAAGGGTACGATAATCAACATACAAACGGAAAGTTCCATCCTTCTTCTTCAATAGTGGTATTGGGGCTCCCCAAGGCGATCCACTAGAACGAATGAATCCTTTGGTTCTTAATTCTTCTATCATCCGATACAGGACTTCCAACTCTGATGGTGCCATCATGTAGACTCTCTCTGACACTGGTGCTATTCCTAGAAGTAGATCAATGGTAAACTCTATCTCACTTTCTGGTGGCATGCCTGGAAGATCTTCTGGAAACACATCTGGAAATTCATCGACCACTCTGGAGAATTATACTCCTTCTACTACTGACATCCTTATGATTGCTGGCGAAGACTCCATCTCTCCTCTAGAAAACAATAATTCTTCTTTTCAGGGAATACGAAAGATAACCTTGCCAACACGACAATCTATCATTGCATATCGGGAACTCAACCAAACCATTCCCAGGACGATGTCATAATCTCCTATAGAAAATTCTAACAGTCTAGTGAGATTCTCGCCCGAACACTATGACCTAACATGAGGTATAAAATCTATCGGCTGCCATAATACCATTACCACTAACTATATTGAGTCTTACTGATAATAATTAAGATTATAAACCAACTCTTATCGTAAATCGTACAGACATAAAGGATCATGATGCACCAGAATCAAACAATACTGAAGCCGAATGTGAGTTGACGATATTAATGGTACCTGCCACCACCTCACCTAAAGCTAGCTGCTCCTCCACAATGAGTGCCATAGCCTGGCCTCGTCCTCTCGGTGCTGATCCTCGTTATTGCGAACCTTCTTGTCTGGCATATAGTTGAGCTTGGGCCTGCGTATACTATTTTGGCCTCTATTGCTAGAATACTTGGGATTGGTCGGCAAAGGCCTTTGACCCTGGTTTTGTGGAACTGGAATTGGAGCCTTATATTGTGGTCTTTTCGGGGATAATGATGATGAACTAGCTCTTTGTGATCAAGATCCTAATCTATGGTCTAGTACCCCCACAGACCTAACACAATCCTTAAGCTTGACGGTACTCTGAAAATATGTGCCCAGGCTTCCCACAATTAGAACACCCTGCTGAAAAAGATGTCCTCTGTTGCTGCGGTTGGAACAGTACAGTTTGCTAGACTGAGGCTATTGAAACTGGCCTCTTCGGAGATCCAATAGTTAAAGCCCTAACTTTCGGGGCTGGTGCTAAAGACTGAGTGTAAGAACCTCATAAATTATGGGTCCTCTTCCGCCCTCTAGTTCTATCCATGATTCTCTGGGAGGCATACTCATGTCTCCTTGCTGCCCATAATACTATATCAAAAGTCTGAAACTTATGTTATTTCACCGTCAATATGATCTCCAGGTGAAGTCTCTGCTAGAATCTCCTAGCTCTGTCTAATTTGGTTGCAACCAAGGTGGGAGCAAACCAACTAAGTCTGCAAAACTCTGTTGCATAGTCGTCGATAGTCCTGCCCATCTTCTTTAAGTTATTAAACCTATGTTGCAGATCATAAAGCGATACCGTGTCAAAGTATCTGGTCTGAAATCTTTTACTGAAGATAGCCCAAGGGACGGGTACTGTTAATAAAATTATCTGTGTTGTCCACCAATCTCGGGCCAAGTCTAGCAACTACAGTCAAACTAGTGATACTTGCTCTCTTATAGGAACCCATGCTGCCTCTAGGATAGCTTCAGTTTTTTGAAGCCAAACGTCTATGAAAGAGCATCCTCGGTGCATTAGAAATATGACAGTTGGATGGGCTTGAAGTTGCTTATTGAGTTATTGGCACGAGGTCCGCCTTTTTATAAAGCCCCTTTTACTGAATGAATGAGTACGTCCTCTTGACGTCCTTGAGATGCCAATAATTTCCAAAGGATACCAATAAGCACATTATTGTACCTCCTACATCAAGTACTGGTTGTACGAAAGGTAGTGGCTGGATCTAAGGTTCTTAATTTTGAGCTATTCTGGACCCGGCCCAGTAATGCTGAGGCTGAACCTCAAGGGTTTGCTGGGCATCGGAATGTTGTCCTGCTACTAGAGGAACTCGGGATGGATGATCGGAAGGACCAGGAACAATATCCCTGAAAGATAAAGGACACGAGATCATTAAAGGAATGGACATGATCGATAGAGGATCAAAGTTGATATCGAATCAAGATTCTAGGAATATAAATTTGGTACTAGAGAAGATCAAGGAGTAGCATGATTGAGACATCTAAACATCGATAAAACCCCCACACTTCAGAATTTTTAGACCTGCATAGGCTACCACTTAAATCGTGTCACACCTCAGAACCAAAATACTAGAGAGCGGGGGCAGACAAAACCAGCTACGTATACCAGAGTACTATATGCCCCGAGATATGGTCACGGCTGTCTAGACATATAAGGGTTTACTCTACAATCCAACGGTCAATTCATGGGTCAAGAATCCTAGGTGTCTCAATCTCAAGAAAGCAATAAGTTATAAGATGTATGATCACCAAACATATAACAGTAAGGCGTCCGAAACTATACATACCCATATGATCTTGAAGCTAGTTACAAAATAAAGAACTAGCAAGAGTACCATATTACATTATCAGCTCTAGCTATTGCTTAGAATATGCTTTACATGTAGGCTTGTAGGCTAAAATACCAAGTCCCAAAATACTAGCTAAATACGTGCTCGGTGGCTAAATGCCGCAAAAGAATAATATACAAGATCAGGTGGATGATGAAGAAGAAAACTCACTCATGTCCTCTGGTGTTCCTCGTATTTACCATCTTGATAAGGAAAGTACGGAAGATCTTACGGTTTTGCTCCAAAATCTGGCCATATAAAACTAGTGGGGTCAGGCCTCAAAACAGTAAGGACCATAAGGGAGCCAAACTTAGGAACTAAAACCAGGATGCAGACAAATCAATAAAAATAGTACAAAAAAATACATAAGGACAGCAGGTAAAATTAATAATTAAATATGCTCTGGAGTATTAAACAGGGATATCTGGAGTCAGGCTTCAGTTACTGTTCTTAGGAATAGTTATTGACAATAAATCTGGACGGGACTAGACTAGACTGGAAATAAAGCAATCACGACCAATAATACCCTACGGCTTGCTACCATTAGCTAACTAGGGTTATCACAGTCCTAGTTACTAACACATGCAGTTTAAGATTCCTTAAAGTCACATGCCCTGCAGACTATCCAAGTTATCTAGATAAATAGGTAATTAGTACAAATTTATCAGGTATAATCATTTCTTATCTTTTTTGGTAGTGCAACACTCGACGGTGTACTGGAAGTATGTCCCTCACGATGGAGAGCTCCAAATCCATCAGGTATCGCTGGGATACCAGAATTGTATGTAGCCAGGAAATCTCTCTAGATGATTTCTAGATTATTATTCTAGTTATTAGTTTGGACAATTATCAAGTATTCGGGACTATGGTGCTCAGAAATCTGCCTTAGACATGATGCAAGACAGGACAGTAACTTGAAGAGTTCAATAAAAATCAACCACGGGGATATAGGTCATACAATACAGATGTTATTAATAGCCTTAATCAGGATATTTACAGGAAATCTCAAGTCAGGAATGAGCTACTTCGAGCCACTATTAGGAGTATCAGGATCATGAGTAATTATAAATACAGGTTCATGATTATTAGTAGAGTATCAGTTCTATGTTAAGATTCAGGAGTTCATTTATAATATACAATCATTATATCATGTCAGGAAATCAAGATCAATATCAAGAATGTCAAGTTCAGAAAATAACCAGGATTAACTAAAATAACGAGATAAAGGAGAACTAGAGAATCATTAATTGTTAATCATATTAAAAAGAATACTGGCATGCAGGCGCATAAATTAACAATTCAGGGTTGGCGCATAAAATCAGACAAAAAGTAACATCCGCACACAATGGGTCAAAAATCATCATTGGCGCACAAAAGAGTCTTGGCGCACAAATGGCCAAAGACTTATTTGACGCACAAACGGGTCTTGGCACACAAATAGACCAAGACTGATTTGACACACAAACGGGTCTTGGCGCACAAATGGCCAAAGACATATTTAATGCATAAATGGGTCTTGGAACATAAATCACTAATCTGTACAGTTCTGGCGCACTTTTATGCAAAAGTACACAAAGCAAAGATGGCGCACAATCATACTAAAGTGCACTTTTAGGATCTTGGCGCACAACGATAGAAGTGTGTGAGCAAGGATCTTGGCGCATAAATCTATCACCGGCGCACAAATAAGCACAGGAAGGTCTACTAAAGACAAACATAAGTCTCAAAGCATGGCATAACAGTCGAGACAACACTGCAGTCGAGAACATAATTCTCGAGAATGGTCAAAAGTGTTTGCTTAGTCATTAAGTAATATAAAAGGCTACAAAATTTGTCATCTCTGGAGAATGCCACATAGTGTGCCACATAGTGGAGTGCGTCGTTCTCCAAAAGCAACAAAGTACACCAGTAAGGAAATTTCACCAAAGTGCGTCAAATCTATAATATCTGCAAAGTGCGCCGACTTGGCTTGTAAGCAATGGCACATATTCTTGATGACTTGCAGATCCATTTCAAAAGTGTGCCAAGTATGATTGGCATACTTTTGAAGGAATTAACATAGTACAAAACGTACATAGGAGTAGAGAAGTGTGTCCAGTGTACTCAATATATCTTGGTGCACTCTCTAAGAAATTTATGAAACGCATACAAGTGCGCTTACCGAAACTTCGATTATGCGACAAGAGTTTCTTGCATAATTTTTGTATACATTCTAAGGCCAACTTTATATTCTCTAACTTGCTGTTCTCGGGTTCCATGAGCAACATAAATGGAAATCAAAATCATCATGAAGACAAGTTATAAGTATTAAGCAAATGTGTAAACACCCTGAATTTTTGAGAATAATTTGAAAATGAGTTACTTCGATTATGGTATTTCTGGAAATTAAAACAAAGATGATTGTGATTTAAAGAATTTTAAGTGTAGCCAAAGGGTGTTAAAATATTCTGGAAGTAATAAATTATTGTGTAAAATAGAAAACCGGACGTGTGGCATTTTTCGGTAAATTTATTGGACTCCGGAGCAACGATTTTAGGACTAAAAGCTATTGGATTGTGAACCAAACCCGAACCAAACCAAACCCGAACCAAACCAACCCGAAACCCGCATGGGAAACCCTAGCCGCCGGATTGTACTGTGCAAATCCTATAAATCCCCCCCTTGGCGTTCGTGCCAAGCCCTAGCCGCCGCGCCGTTGTCTTCTTCCAACTCGCCCCTGCCGAAACCCTAGATCCGCTTCTACCGATCCCCTCGCGCCGAGCCCGACGTTTCATCACCCTACTCCGGCGCCGACGCTTCCCCCATCGTCCAGCGACCGCGACTGAACCCCCACTACGCCGCTGTCGCTCCGACGCCGTGCTAACCCACGTCGACGATTCTACCACCCGCAGCCGATCACCTCTCCCCAGAGCCGACACTTCCCCTCCTAAACCGACCTCGCCGGAGTAGAACTCTCGACGGATCCGCCGTGCCGACGGAGCAGCCCTCCCCTGTCTCCCCTCGGCGAGCAACGTCCTCATCCCGAGCGACACCCCGCTGTCTCCAGATCAGGACCCTAGTCTGGACTCGCAGCAGTCACGCGGACACAGCGAATAGAGACGCAGGACACGACGTGGACGTTTGGACACGTGAAAAACAGATTCACGGAGCCCTGTTCAGGTACCGATTTCTCCCAACGCGTATCTCTGTTTTTAATTCTGTCAGTTGCTATGCGTAGACTGTATAACCCTCTCGGTGCCCGTGTAACTCGCCCGGTGCATCGCGTCCTGTGGTGATCGCACACCGCGATCCAAAAACAGGAAAAACAATACCCCGTTTCATCCCGGAACTTAGTGCGTCCCGCCAAACGGGACGACTTGGTCGCACGCGGTCTTTACCGAACTGTGCGCATCGTTGATACGGTCGTGTGGGATTTCGCAGAAGTAGATTCGGAGGTACGTGCACCCCGGAATCAACGCGTATCCGCTGACGACACTCCGTATCCGACCTTTCTGGAACACGTGTAACTTTGTATACACACGTCAGATTGAGACAAAACTTGCGCCATCGGACTCGTAGCAATACGCTGGTCCTGTGACCCAAGTTTGGTCCGATTCTGAGAACGTTGACAAAATCGCGTATCGTGGGCCCCATAGGCTCTACTTGACGGGCGATTTTATGATCGGCTCATCGGAATCCAATTCTGGAAGTTCCATTGGATTCGTATCATCGTTCCTGACTTATAAATACTGAGTTTGGAGAATTTGGAGACCTTTTACCCTGACGCGCTTTTCGGTGCAAGTGGCCCACATGTGGACCCCGCTTTGGCCCGAAAATGATCTTTTTGCCCCTGTGTCCAAATTGGACGTAAGGACAAGCAATTCTAGCAGTTTGATACCTTCTGAGACTGTTGGTGATATTTATTATAGCTTTTGGAGTAGCACCTACCAGATCCACTGATACAGGGACAGTTTTTGACGTTCAAACATCAGGCAAGTGTACCTTGCCAACTCTGCAGTATTGTTATATATTTTTCTTGCTTTATTATACTACTATGCATGCTTAACCTAGGACCGTGTGACATACTTAGCGTCCGATTATCAGTCGGGTGCCAACATCGTACGCGGTGTTGGGTATTGTCATCTAGAGATGGACATACGTGACATTTTATCTTCTCGTACTTGTCTTACCAAGTACACTATGACCCAGGACACTCGACACTGTTCATGGAACAGGATCCTCCCAAGATATTCGTAGTGATTCTGTATAGGATACAGGACTTATAGAGATACTATATTCTAGATACATTATGACTTGTGCATTAGTTATGACCCCGCTGACATGGACGTGAGATGTTATGTCCATGATTTGTGTGGTTACATTGGGTGGGGAGAGACACACAGACTACAGGCTGATTATATATATACACCCCTACTATTGTGAGGCCCAAGACTCTGAAGCCCGAGCTTGGCCCATTACTCATTATTACTGCTGCTACCGGCTCCCCTACACAGAGCTTGCAGTATGCTTCAGCCTGAGTTCTCTCATCTTACATATCACTTAGCTGGTTATTTTAGTATTCCCTATTGTTCCATCTAATGCTGGAGAGACCCACAGGCTACAGGTTGACTATGTTATGCCGGCTACTCAGTATCCCGCTGAGCAAGACCACCTCTTGACACCACTCCTACAGGCTCCCCTACACAGAGCTTGTAGTTGTTTCAACCTGAGTACTATTGATATTCTCTCTTGCATTTTACACAGATGATTACATACTTACCCTGCTTATTTCATTATTCTGCTGCACTGTTTATATGTTGGCTTGTATATTTTCTGTACCTTGCTATGTCCCCTGAGGACCTGGATATGAATTTTGTCCCCAGATTTTGCAGACGTGGTTTATCTCGAGGTATACGGGACCGCAGTAGGAGGAGCCAATCCAGGAGCTGTACCGCCATCTGAGAACGAGGTCTTAGCTGAAGACTTCTCTTGAGCATCCATGCTCATGCTCAGCTTTTATTATTTATTTCAGTCTTTTATATTCTGGTCTGTTGAACCATTGTACTAAACATTTATTCGGTTATTCCCCGAAGTATTTTGTGAGACCAGCTGATGATTTATATTCCTTATTTATTCTGTAGATCATATTTTATATCTTGTGTGGATGAGATTAGTTGTACCATGATCATCGTAGACTTGTTTTACAACTTAAGTATGCCCTGATGGTTCCATTAAATTGGGTTTGTCCATCGGTGCGTACTGCTGGCCATTGCCACGTATCTAGTCCCACGATATTTTGGGACTGGGGCATGACATGGTTTTTGTGGTGGCCCATGCAGGTCCACGACTAAATTGTTCGATTTCAACTTAGGGACCGAACCAGCCTGCCCTAAGGATAGAATAAGTTCTATGATCTCATCCATTATTTAACCCATTATTGAACTCTATATCGAACTCAAAATTGTTACTTGAACTGCATCCTGTATTGATTCCTCTGTGCGTTCTTACAGTTTATCTTTTGGTTGCAGAGAAATGGATCCTAGGAACGGAGATGAGATTCCATTGGATACGCCACATGACGCTGTGGTTACTTATGGAGACGGAGTGACTCCAGGGAGTGGAGGACCAGCATCGCAGAGCGATCAAACCGGTCAGCCTAATCCAAGGTTCCGGAGAGATGACATCCCACCTCCACCACAGTTCACTCCCCAGATGCCAGCTTTCCCGCCAGGATAAGCCATGGACGGGCAACAGATGTTCCAGATGATGTATGCTATGATGCAAGCACAGCAACAGATTCAGCAAGAAGCTCAACGTTAGGAGGCCGAGAATCTGAGAACCAGTCTGGTATCCGCATTGGAGCAGGCAAATCCACCAGCGAGGCGATCGACGACTGGATCTATCACCGACTTCCGTCAGCTCAAGCCTCATATATTTTCTGGTAAAGAAGGGCCAACAGAAGTTCATGAATGGCTCACAAACATTCAGCATCAGTTGGAAGCCGCTGAACTTCCTAGAGAGAAGTGGATGACTGCAGTCAGAATGCAGTTAACGGAGAATGCACATCACTGGTGGTTAGCAGAGGAGATGAGGCTCGGGCAGGACCGAGTCACTTGGGAAGAGTTCTCCAGACTCTTCAAAGAGATGTACATTCCCGCAGTAGCACGGTCAGAGCTCAGAGACAAGTTCCACCGCCTTATCCAAGGCAGCATGACAGTGGAGGAATACAACGCGGAGTTTATACACCTCAGTCGCTTTGCCCCAACCTTGATTTCGACCGAGGAAGAGAAGGCTGAGAAGTTCTTTGATGGGCTGAAGTTCGAACTTCAGAGATTGATTGGCTCAGTCGCACCTACATCTTATACTGAGGTCCTTGCAGCAGCACGACGCATGGAGCGCGTCACTAGAAGGGAATCGAATCTAAAGAGGCCAAACACATCCGCACCAACCAAGACAGCACCAGGAGATTCGGCAAAATGATTCCAGAGGAGTATACCGGAGAGGACAGCCCACAGGGCCATATCCCTTCCTACCTGTCACCACTGCGGCAAGGTAGGACACATTGAGAGGGAATGTCGACACAAGTTGGGACTCTGCCTAGCTTGCGGGTCCAACCAGCATCAGACCAGAGAGTGCACCGAGCGCAGAGAGGGAGCACCGAGATTAGCTTTGCCTGCACCGCAACCATTTTACCCAGCAGTAGGAGCACAGCAGACAGGAGTTGGTGGAGTCAGACCACCAGTCCCAGGAGGGAACCAGCAGAGACCACCCCTGGCACCACAGGCAGCTCTATTTCAGCAGGCTCAGCAGCAGAGAGGCCAAGCTCAGGGACGAGGCCAGGCATTCACTTTAGCTGTTGAGGAGGAGGCTACAGCAGGCGAGGTCATCACAGGTACTATTTTAGTAGCTTTATTACTAGCTGTAGCATTATTTGATTCTGGAGCATCACATTCATTTATAGCAGCTAGCTTTGTAGCCACACATAGAGTAGCTACCGCACCCCTTCCGAAGATGAAGAGAATTCTTACGGGAGGTAAAATTATTCCGGTTAGTGATGTCTGTAGATCATGTTCTGTAGTAGTTTATCGCCGAGAGATGCGAGCTCAATTCCTGATATTTTCTATGCCGGACTATGATGTCGTACTTGGTATGGACTGGTTAAGTCAGTACCATGCGACTCTTGATTGCCGACTCGGGCAGGTTATATTTAGACCGCCAGGACATCCAGAATTTGAGTTTCTCCGAGGAGCAGTAGAGCAAGGAGTTCAGCCTATTCTTAGGGTATTATCTGTAGAAGAGGAGACAGGTTACCCAAGAGTCATATCAGAATTTGTGGATGTATTTCCTGATGATCTTCCAGGTTTACCGCCTGATCGGGAAATAGAATTCACAATAGACTTAACTCCAGGAGCAGAGCCAATCACTTCATCAGTTTATCGGCTAGCACCTAAGGAGTTAGTGGAGTTGAAAGAACAGGTTGATGATCTTTTGGAGAAGGGTTTTATTCGGCCCAGTGTTTCACCTTGGGGAGCACCCATATTATTTGTGCCAAAGAAGGATGGAACAATACGGTTGTGCATTGATTACAGGGCACTGAATGCCATGACCATCAAGAACAGGTATCCCTTACCACGCATTGATGATCTATTCGATCAGTTGAGTGGTGCAAGGGTATTTTCGAAGATTGACCTTCGATTCGGCTATCATCAGATCGAAGTAAGGAAGGAAGACATACCGAAGACAGCTTTCAGGACCAAGTATGGACATTATGAGTTCTTGGTGATGTCGTTTGGTTTAACCAACGCGCCAGCAGTGTTTATGAGCTTAATGAACAGAGTCTTTCATCCGTTCTTGGATAAATTCGTGGTGGTGTTCATTGATGACATTCTCATATATTTCAAGAGCCCTGAAGAGCACGAGGAGCATCTCAGAATCATATTAGAGACCTTAAGACAGGAGAAGTTATATGCCAAGCTCAGTAAGTGTGAGTTCTATATGGACAAAGTGCCTTTCTTGGGACACATCATATCAGAAGAAGGACTTTCAGTAGATCCAGAGAAAGTTGCGGCAATCGAGACTTGGCCTACACCCACATCAGTTGCAGAGGTGAGAAGTTTTCTCGGACTTGCGGGATATTACCGAAGGTTTGTAGAGAATTTCTCGAGGATTGCAGAACCAATGACGAAACTGACACGCAAGGACCAGGAGTTTATATGGACAGAAGACTGCCAGAAGGCCTTCGAAGAACTGAAGAGAAGATTGACAACAGCACCTGTCTTGACTCTTCCATCAGGGTCAGAAGGTTTTGTTGTGTACAGTGATGCATCAGGCAGTGGACTAGGATGTGTTTTGATGCAACATGGCAAAGTCATTGCTTATGCGTCGAGACAGTTGAAAGTCCACGAGAAGAACTACCCAATACATGATCTGGAACTAGCAGCAGTTATATTTGCATTAAAGATTTGGAGGCACTACCTTTATGGGGAGAAAGTAGATATCTTTACAGATCATAAAATTCTGAAATATGTATATACTCAGAAAGAGCTTAACATGAGGCAGAGACGCTGGCTGGAATTGATGGTAGATTTTGACATCGATCTGCAGTATCATCCAGGAAAGGCGAATGTCGTTGCAGATGCGCTCAGCAGAAAACTTACGGCTTATTTCTTGACGATGCAGCCCGAGTTATTGAAGGATCTACAGGAGCTTCAGATAGAGGTTGTCTTACCAGGACAGAATGGCTTGATGGCTAATCTCGAGATTCAGTCATCACTCGTGGAGAAGATTAAAGAGGTATTGCCCATCGATGCTAGATTTCTAAGACTCAAAGAGAGGACAGAAGCGGGCATGCAGACAGGACTCCGCATTCACGAAGACGGGACATTGAGGTTCGAAAATCGCCTGTATGTTCCAAATGGAGAATTGAGACAGGAGTTAATGGCGAAAGCACATAGCTCTATGTACTCTGTTCACCCAGGAGGAACCAAGATGTACCGAGACTTGAGACAGTATTACTGGTGGCACGGAATGAAAAGAGAGATTGCAAGATTTGTGGCCAAATGCTTAGTCTGCCAACAAGTAAAGGCCGAACATCAGAGGACTGCGGGTATGTTACAGCCACTTCCTATACCGGAATGGAAGTGGGAGCACATCACGATAGATTTTGTCGCAAGATTTCCGATGAGCCCCAGCGGAAAAGATGCAGTATGGGTGATAGTGGATAGACTCACTAAATCGGCACACTTCTTGCCATTTAGAGTGGGACAGTCCACAGAGGTACTAGCCGACATGTACATGCGACAAATCGTCAAATTACATGGAGTGCCGGTCAGTATTGTATTGGATCAAGATTCGAGATTTACCTCTCATTTCTGGAGAAGCATGCAAGAAAGTCTGGGCACCAGACTCAAATTCAGCACGGCATACCACCCGCAGACAGATGGCCAATCAGAACGCACCATTCAGATATTGGAGGACATGTTGAGATCATGTATGCTAGACTTTGGAGGATCTTGAGAAGATCATCTGCACCTAGTGGAGTTCTCCTACAACAACAGTTATCAGGTCAGCATCCAGATGGCACCATTTGAAGCTTTATACAGAAGGAAGTGCAGATCGCCTATATGTTGGAGTGACGTTGGTGAACGTCAAATACTGGGTCCAGAATTGGTAACGCAGACAGTGGATAAGGTAAAGCAGATTCAGAATCATCTACGAGCAGCTCAGGACCGACAGAAGCGTTGGGCGGATAGGCACAGGCGTCCCCTAGAGTTCAAAGAAGGTGATCACGTATTCTTGAGGATTTCGCCCACTCGTGGTACTATCAGATTCGGGAGCAGAGGCAAGCTGAGCCCAAGGTATATTGGGCCATTTGATATTCTAGAGCGCGTTGGTGAGGTGGCATATCGTCTTGCATTACCACCATCCTTAGAGGGAGTGCATAACGTATTCCACGTCTCACAGTTGCGAAGGTACGTGACCGACCCGAGTCACGTAGTCGATCATTCAGAGATTGCAGTAGGCCCAAGCTTGAGATATGAGGAACAACCAGTTGGCATTCTCGACGTCAGTGAGAAGACATTACGGGGACAGACAATCAGACTGGTTCGTGTAGCATGGAAACATCATTCCCCGGGAGAATTGACTTGGGAACGAGAAGACAGTATGCGCTAGTGTTACCCCCACTTGTTCGAGGAGGCAGTTGTAAACTAAGCAACCTTGTATTTCCATAATTCTTTCTTTGGTAGCTTATTCTTTGATTGCGAGGACGCAATCCTTTTAAGGTGGGAAGATTGTAAACACCCTGAATTTTTGAGAATAATTTGAAAATGAGTTACTTCGATTATGGTATTTCTGGAAATTAAAACAAAGATGATTGTGATTTAAAGAATTTTAAGTGTGGCCAAAGGGTGTTAAAATATTCTAGAAGTAATAAATTATTGTTTAAAATGGAAAACCGGATGCGTAACATTTTTCGGTGAATTTATTGGACTCCGGAGCAACGATTTTAGGACTAAAAGCTATTGGATTGTGAACCGAACCCGAACCAAACCAAACCCGAACCAAACCAACCCGAAACCCGCATGGGAAACCCTAGCCGCCGGATTGTACTGTGCAAAGCCTATAAATCCCCCCCCCCCTCGGCGTTCGTGCCAAGCCCTAGCCGCCGCGCCGTTGTCTTCTTCCAACTCGCCCCTGCCGAAACCCTAGATCTGCTGCTACCGACCCCCTCGCGCCGTGCCCGACGTTTCATCACCCCACTCCGGCGCCGACGCTTCCCCCATCGTCCAGCGACCACGACTGAACCCCCACCACGCCGCTGTCGCTCCGACGCCGTGCTAACCCACGTCGACGATTCCACCACCCGCAGCCGATCACCTCTCCCCAGAGCCGACACTTCCCCTCCTAAACCGACCTCGCCGGAGTAGAACTCTCGACGGATCCGCCGTGCCGACGGAGCAGCCCTCCCCCGTCTCCCCTCGGCGAGCAACGTCCTCATCCCGAGCGACACCCCGCTGTCTCCAGATCAGGACCCTAGTCTGGACTCGCAGTAGTCACGCGGACACAGCGAATAGAGACACAGGACACGACGTGGACGTTTGGACACGTGAAAAATAGATTCACGGAGCCCTGTTCAGGTACCGATTTGTCCCAATGTGTATCTCCGTTTTCAATTCTGTCAGTTGCTATTCGTAGACTGTATAACCCTCTCGGTGTCCGTGTAACTCGCCCGGTGCATCGTGTCCTGTGGTGATCGCACACCGCGATCCAAAAACAGGAAAAATAATACCCCGTTTTACCCCGGAACTGAGTGCGCCCCGCCAAACGGGATGACTTGGTCGCACGCGATCTTTACCGAACTGTGTGCGTCGTTGATACGGTCGTGTGGGATTTCGCAAAAGTAGATTCGGAGGTGCATGCACCCCGGAATCAACGCGTATCCGCTGACGACACTCCGTATCTGACCTTTCTGGAACACGCTATAACTTTGTGTACACACGTCAGATCGAGACGAAACTTGGGCCATCGGACTCGTAGCAATACGCTGGTCCTGTGACCCAAGTTTGGTCCGATTCTGAGAACGTTGACAAAATCGCGTATCGTGGGCCCCACAGGCTCTACTTGACGGGCAATTTTGTGATCGGCTCATCGGAATCCAATTCTGGAAGTTCCATTGGGTTCGTATCATCGTTCCTGACTTGTAGACACTGAGTTTGCAGAATTTGGAGACCTTTTACCCTGACGCACTTTTCGGTGCAAGTGGCCCACATGTGGACCCCGCTTTGGCCCGAAAATGACCTTTTTGCCCCTGTGTCCAAATTGGACGTAAGGACAGGCAATTCTAGCAGTTTGATACCTTCTGAGACTGTTGGTGATATTTATTACAGCTTTTGGAGTAGCACCTACCGGATCCACTGATACAGGGACAGTTGTTGACATTCAAACATCAGGCAAGTGTACCTTGCCAACTCTGCAGTATTGTTACATATTTTCCTTGCTTCATTATACTACTATGCATGCTTAACCTAGGACTGTGTGACATACTTAGCATCCGATTATCAGTCGGGTGCCAACATCGTACGCGGTGTTGGGTATTGTCATCTAGAGATGGACATACGTGACATTTTATCTTCTCGTACTTGTCTTACCAAGTACACTATGACCCAGGACACTCGACACTGTTCATGGAACAGGATACTCCCAAGATATTCGTGGTGATTCTGTATAGGATACAGGACTTATAGAGATACTATATTCTAGATACATTATGACTTGTGCATTAGTTATGACCCCGCTGACATGGACATGAGACGTTATGTCCATGATTTGTGTGGTTACATTGGGTGGGGAGAGACACACAGACTACAGGCTGATTATATATATATACCCCTACTATTGTGAGGCCCAAGAATCTGAAGCCCGAGCTTGGCCCATTACTCATTATTACTGCTGCTACCGGCTCCCCTACACAGAGCTTGTAGTATGCTTCAGCCTGAGTTCTAGTGCTGCTCTCATCTTGCATATCACTTAACTGGTTATTTTAGTATTCCCTATTGTTCCATCTAATGCTGGAGAGACCCACAGGCTACAGGTTGACTATGTTATGCCGGCTACTCAGTATCCCGCTGAGCTAGACCACCTCTTGACACCATTGCTACAGGCTCCCCTACACAGAGCTTGTAGTTGTTTCAACCTGAGTACTATTGATATTCTCTCTTGCATTTTACACAGATGATTACATACTTACCCTGCTTATTTTATTATTCTGCTGCACTGTTTATATGTTGGCTTGTATATTTTTTGTACCTTGCTATGTCCCCTGAGGACCTGGATATGGATTTTATCCCCAGATTTTGTAGACGTGGTTTATCCCGAGGTATACGGGACCGCAGCAGGAGGAGCCGATCCAGGAGCTGTACCGCCATCTGAGGACGAGGTCTTAGCTGAAGACTTCTCTTGAGCATCCATGCTCATGCTCAGCTTTTATTATTTATTTTAGTCTTTTATATTCTGGTCTGTTGAACCATTGTACTAGACATTTATCGGGTTATTCCCCAAAGTACTTTGTGAGACTAGCTGATGATTTACATTCCTTATTTATTTTGTGAATCATATTTTATATCTTGTGTGGATGAGATTAGTTGTACCATGATCGTCGTAGACTTGTTTTACAGCTTAAGTATGCCCTGATGGATCCATTAAATTGGGTTTGTCCATCGGTGCGTACTGCTGGCCATTGCCACGTATCTAGTCCCACGGTATTTTGGGACTGGGGCGTGACAAAATGAAACCTATCAAGTAATTAAAAATTTATACTAAAAAACAAAACAAGAACCATAGTTGTTTCTTCGGTTGGTAAGATGTACTTTTCCACAGTCAAGTTCTAACCCAACACTACCAAGGTTATCTACGACCAAGGCCAAGCTCAGCTGCTGCTCTCTGCGGGAGAAGAAACAAAGAAGGAAAGAGAAAAGAAAGGAAAAAAAAAGTGAAGGAAAAAAGAAATATTTGCTTATATACACAAATGGTTGATTATTGGCCATTGGATCATAATCTATGCTATCTCCTGGGTTTATCATAGCCACCCTCCAAGAAAACCAAGGGACCAATGGTCCAAAGCATGCAACTAAGGAATACTTACAAAAACAATCTAGACAATGCGTGAATGGCATAAGGCAAGATGTAAGCAATTAAATAATAAGCAAGCTATGCATGTATAATACGCGTATGTCAGATATGTATACTAGACAGTGAGACGAGTATCACAACGCCAGATCCACTTTTTTATCAAAAGTGCACTAGATCCATTTTTTTATCAAAAGTGCGCCAGATCCACTTTTTATCCAAAATTGCGCCAAATCCACTTTTTAGCCAAAAGTGTGCCAGAACTACTTTTTTATCAACTTACCGCACCGCAGGCGCACGCACGATAGCGTTCGTCCGCCAGATCCACTTTTTTATCAAAAATGTGCCAGATCAACTTTTTAACCAAAAGTGCGTCAGATCCATTTTTTTATCAAAATGTGACAAATCTTGATTTTGGAATTTTTTATTTAGACTTGTGATCTCATGTGTTGATCTTAGAAATTACAAGTGTATATGGATTGAGTGTAACTTTGTACTTTAATTAACCATTTATTCGACCCAACCATCATATGTGAAGACTTAGACCATGCGCCAAGTGGCTATATTAACCATGCGCATGACATGACCATGTGCTAGAACTGACTATGCGCCTAACGCAATCATGTGAACTAAGATCCTATGAGGAACTAGACTATGTGATAAGTGACTCACCAGCCATGTGCATGACATGAGCTACATGTACAAGTGATAATAATTTATGCGACCAACTGATAAGCTTGGTAATTGGACTCGAATACTATATTCGTGCTGATACAATTATTGAATAATAAGTGTACATAATCTAAATCTGCACTGAGTTGCGATATAAAGTGTTACGTGTTAAATAATTTCATATTTATGTTATACATCGATAATGCCTCCTATAACTCGTGAATGCGTGATACTATATATATATTTTTTTAGTACATGCATCATATGCGAGTCAAGTACCAAAGCATGGCTAGAATATTAAATTATGAATATTGCATACACGCTTGGGTGAATCCAAGAATAAACTTCTGATCCTGATATGGATTCATATCTAGCGTGCCCGTACTCTGTACGACATCTTAAGGGAAATTCTTATGCGGTCATGCCTTGAGATTTTGATGCAATATAGGGTTAAATTAGGCAACAAAAATCTATAGATCATGGGTAAGAACGGTATTCCGAGATCATGCCAACGAACCTTTCGGTGTGTCACGCCCCAGTCCCAAAATATCGAGGGACTAGACACGTGGCAATGGCCAGCAGTACACACCGATGGACAAACCCAATTTAATGGATCCATCGGGACGTACTTAAGCTGTAATACAACAGTAAGGGTCTACTAATCTCATCCACAGAATAAATATATCAATATCATCAAAAGGAAATAAAACATCATCCAGTCACAAGTAATTAAAATCGGGGAATAACCCGATATTAAGTCTGTTATAATTGTTCATTTAAACAAGAATTTAAAAGAGTTTATTTGCCAATAAAACTGAGCATAGATAAAGATATTCAGGAGAAATCTTCTGTAATCACCTCATCCTCAGGTTTTGGCACTGTTCCGAGAAGTGCTCCTATTCCGTACATCTCAGGATAGATATCCTCTACTAATCCTGGGGACATAATCCAGATCCAGGTCCTCAGGGGACATAGCAAGGTACAAAATAACTCATGCCAAAATTAAATGCAGTGCAGCAATAAATAAAACAAATAGGGTAAATATATAACCAGCTAAGTGATATGCAAGTGAGAGTTTTAGTCATACTCGGGCTGAGACTACTACAGGATCGGTGTCGGAGAAACCTATAGCAGTATTTTCTCGAAGGGCCAGTACGGTACCAAAGCTCTGTGTCAGAGTCTAAGGCACATCCATTAAAGTATATTATATATATATTCAGCCTTTTGTATGGTAAATCTCTTTCCACCCAATGTAATCTCACGTCACAGTTTCATAATGTCTCATGTCCATGTCACGCAAGATCAAACTAATGCAATAAGTCAGAATAAAATCTAAGCATGATAATATCTATGTCATGATTCCTGTATCCTATACAGAATCACCTTGAATATTTTAGGAAGATTCTATCTCATGATTCGTGTCAGGTGTCCTGGGTATAACGTACTTGATATGGCAAGTACGAGAATGCAAAGGGTGACGTTACACAACTCCGCGTACGGTGTTGGCACCCGACTATTAATCGGACGCTAAGTAAGTCACACGGTCCTAGGTTAAGCATGTACAACAATTAATTAAGGCAGAAAAATAAATAACAATACTGCAAAGTTGGCAAGGTACACTTGCCTGTGGTTCTGGCTCCAACTATAGCTCTGACCTCAGTGGAAATTGCAGGTACTGCTCCGGTTGCTGAAATAAACATCACCATCAGATTAATTAAATATCAAATAGCTAGAAACGCCTGTTCTTGAGTCCAATTTGGACACAGGGGCAAAAATAATATTTTCAGGTCAAAGCGGGGTCCATATGTGGACCGCTTTGCATCGAAAAACGTGTCAGGAACAAAGGTCTCCAAATCCGTCAAACTTAGTGTTAACAGGTCCAGAACGAAGATACGAACCCAACGGAACTTCCATAATTGAATTCCGATGAGCCGATCACAAAATCGCCCGTCAAGTGGAGCCGTGGGGCCCACGATACGCAATTTTGTCAATGTTCTCATAATCGAACCAAACTTGGGTCACAGGACCAGCGTATTGCTACGAGTTCGATGGCACAAGTTTCATTTTGATCCGACGTGTGTACACAAAGTTACAGCGAGATTTAGAACCGGCGGATACGGGACGTTGTCGGCGAATACGCGTTGATTCCGGTGTGCACGCACATCCAAATCAACTTCTATAAAATCCTGTACATCCGTATCGACGGCGCGTACGTTTCGGTGAAGACCGCATGCGACCAAGTCATCCCGTTTGGCGGGACGCACTCAGTTCCGGGGTGAAATAGGGCATTGGTTTTTCTGTTTTTGGATCGCGGTTCGCGACCACTATAGGATGCGACACACCGAAGGGTTGCACGGACATCGAGAGGGTCATGCAGGGTTGGCGTCACAACTGACGGAACAAAAAATGGAGCTACGAGGAGAGAGAACGGGTTACCTGAACAGGGCTGCACAAAACTGAGTTTTCTCGTATCCGCGTATCGACACGACACTGTGCTGTGTCCTGTGTCCGGGCTGTCGTGTCCGCGTGCTGCTGGGTGGATTCGCCAGAGGAAGGTGACTCGGGACGGCCGGGGCTAGGGTTGCTGGGGGTTGGCCGGAGGAAGGTGGCTCGGGGCGGAGAGGTTCAGCCGGAGGCGGAGGGGGCTGGTCGGGGCAAACGGAGGCAGAGGCGGAGGCTCGGGCTGCTGCTGGAGGGCGAGGGCGGCGTCGGCGCTGGAGTGAAGGCGAGGCGGCCGGGTGCTACGGGCTGAGGGCGGAGGCTCCGGGAGTGGAGGTGGTGGTCGGGTGGCCGGGAGTCGGGGACGACGGGGAGGCAGGTGAGTAGGAGGAGGAGGCCAGGCGGAGAGGGGATTTTATAGGAGAGAGGGAGGAGGTCGGCGGACGGCCGGTGCGGGGAGGGGAAGGGGCAGAGGCGGCGGTTACGGGAGCGGGGAGGCCGAGCGGCGACGGGTCGGCCGGCGAGGGGAGGCGAGGGGTTTCGGGGAAGAGAGAGGGGTTGGGCACTGTTCACCCGGGTCGGGTCGGTGACGGGTCGGGTCGGGCGGTTGGGGATCCGACCCGATCCAATAAGCAATGAATGCGGGTCGGGTCTAGCGGATTTCGGGTCACGGGTTAGACCCAAATCCGACCCGTAGGGTTCGGTTTGGTTTAATTGAACCGGGTCTGAGTTGGTTCGGGTTGGTTTATTTGAAATAAACGGGGTTCAATTCAGGGTTTTATTTGGTTTATTAATTAATTAGTTTTTAGGGCTTTAAAAATGCTTCCGGGGTCCAATAAATTCCCAAAAAATTACCCTATGTCTAATTTTTCATTTTACACTAGAAAATATTATTTCCATAATATTTTAATATTATTTAACATTATTTAAAAATTATTTAAATTCAAAATACCTAGGTTTTTAATTACAGAAAATTCCAAAAAATTCCAAAAATGTGAGAAATTAATTTTAAAAATTCCTGAAAAAATCAGGGGGTTTACACGGTGTCAGGCTGGGCACCACAAATACTGCATATCATCCGCCTTAGTGGAGTACAGTATCTGACATATTATAAATATGTCGAGCCATTGTCTCCCTATAGGAGCACTGGAACCGCTAATACCGTAATCTAGCGCAGTGGCCCTACGGGGAACTGATGCAATTCGTGAAGTGCATGTATAATAATTTATTGGCTCTTGTAGCCCATGTTCGGGAATGGCATGATCTAAGAACACCTATTGTGCACTATTTTTGTGATAGCCCCAAACTCCATAATAGCAAGTCGTACAATTGATTGGTCGTTTATAATAATCGGGCTTGGTTGTGATTGTATTATTTTATTAGTAAACTAGGGACATGGACTATCATAATGTGATAGTTTAACCCTTGTCCTTATTTGGTTGTAGGGCTGGGCCATTATGCTAGGATAGGCTATGGACCAAAACTACGACACAGAACCTAGTATATGTCCCTATTTATTGCCTTAAGTTTTTTTGTTTCTCTATTCGTGCCTCCTTTTTTATACTTGTTATTTGGGTTCTAACCCCACTGGTTTTGCATGGCCATATTTTGAACCAGCACCAGAGGATCCAGCATACTTTTACCCTGACTCATGGTGTGCAATAGGAACATGGCCGCCGAGGATAACGAGTGGGTTTTCCTCTTTCCTGCTCGTCATTATACATTAAACTCTTTTTGTTGTTTAGCCACCGGCACATATTAGCCGACAATGTTTGGACATTAGTTTACCTTACATGATTATATTCAATCAGAATATAGCTGATCACGGTTATGTACTTTTGTACTCAACTATCTTCTCATTTTGCACAGCTAGTTCTCAGAATATTTTGATGGAGCATTTGGGACTCCTTATTGCTTTTTTATATATGCTTTATGCTTAATGTTTCTTATTTTATTGATTGAGACATAAATGTTCGTATGACCCTAAGTGGCCTAATTTTAGCATGCTCTCCATTGTGTTGTTATAGTCATGATCATCGTACGACGTATAGTAACTTATATAGGGTAGTTGGCCATGTCCATCGTTGTATTCTGGTACTGGGGCAGGACAAGAACGAAGATGTATAAAGATCTTCGCACTATCTTATGGTGGTACAACATGAAGAAAGATATGGTGCGCTTTGTGTCGCAATGCATAATCTGTCAGAGGGTAAAAGCAGAACATCAGAGATCGGACAAAGAGAGACAGAATCTTGCTATTCCAAAATAGAAATGGGAGCACATAAGCATGGACTTTATTGTTAGCTTGTCGAAGAAACAACGGGGGAACGACGTCGTCTAGGTCATCCTCGACCGGTTAACTAAGTCAGCGCACTTTATTGCCATTAAGGTTACTTGGAGCATTGATCGCCTTGCTCAGACCTACCTTGACGACATAGTTTGGCTGCACCTATTCTTATCACGTTTTAGAAGAGCTTTCATTCAGCGATGGAGGCCAAGTTAAAATTTAGCTCAGCCTACCATCCTCAAACCGACGGCCAAATAGAACGGGTGAATCAGGTTCTTGAAGACATGTTATTTCTCTGTACGATCGATTTATAGTCAAGTTGGGACGTTCACCTATCTTTGGCCAAATTTGCATACAACAACAGTTACGAGTCTGGCATCCAAATAGCTCCGTACGATGCATTGTATGGGCAAAAGTGTAGGTCACCGATCTGCTGGGACAAAGTTGGGGAGCATCAAATCCTTGGGTCATAACTAGTCGAACAAACAGTCCAAAAGGTTTGGTTGATCCGAGAGCGACTAAAAGTAGCACAAAACCGGCAGAAGAGTTATGCCGATATTCACCGACGACCCCTTGAGTTCTTCGAAGGCGACCATGTATTTCTAAAAGTCTCGCCCATACGAGGATTCACGAGATTAAAAGTAAAAGAAAAGTTAAGTCCTAGATTCATCGGCCCATTCGAAGTCCTCAAGCGAGTCGCTCCAGTTGCCTATCAAATTGCATTGCCACCAGCCCTATCAGACGTGCATAATATCTTCCATGTGTCACATCTTTGGAAGTACGTACATAACCCAAGCCACGTCATAGATTTTGGTCAGCAAGATCTGCAGGTAGACTTATCGTACATCGAAGAGCCCGTTCAGATCTTGGATGGAAAGATAAGCAGCTTCGGAATCGTGCAGTCACGCTTGTGTGCATTCTTTAGCGGAACCACGCATTCGTGGAGTCGACCTGAGAACTTGAATCGGGGATGAAGAAAAAGTTTTTCTTATTATTTTCTTAGGGTAGGTTGTCACCACCCCATTTCCAGAGCCGGGTATTTTTTTTTATTTTTAATTTGGTTAATTGTGTATTATTTATAATTAATTATATTTATATTTAATTAGTGATTGCTTTATTTTTTTTTATTTTTATTTTGATTGTTTTAGGATTTTGGCTAGCCTGGACCCATGTCAGACCCTAGTGGACCCATGTCCGACCCAGCCCACACCCTTGTGAGAATTATTTTGGGGCTTAGAAATATTTATTTTATTTTTAGGAGTTAGTTGGAGAGATTTGGAACTAGTTTGAGTGCATTTGGAGCCCCGAAACCCAAAAACCTTTGTTAGGAGGGCATTTTGGTAATTTCTCCAACTTGTGAAACCCTTTATTATGTGTGACCGGCCTATTCCCAGCCCATTTTCGTGAACCACAGCAGCCTCTTCTCCCATTCTCCTCTTCTTCTTCACTTCTTCTTCTTCTCCACTCATTTTTCTTCTTCCTTTCTCCTTCCTACTTCAAGTAAGTTCACTTTTCTTCCTTCTTTCTTCCATTCCTTCTTCTTTATGTAACCCTAACCCTAGATCTTTCCCTAACCTAGGTGGGTAGAGCCTAGATTTGGTGTTGGAGCTTGGATTTGAGGCTTGGAAGCTTGGATTGGAGGATTTGGAGCATTTTGGGGATTTTTGCTTGGGATTCCAACTCCCAAGAGGTAAACCCTAAATTTCTCCTTGTAATTACTCTTTTATAGTGTAATTAATATTTTAGAACCTTCCTAGACCCTTAGGCTACCCGTGGGAGGAAGTTGGAACTAGTTTGGTTGGGTTTAGAGACTTTAACACTAGGTTTTGTGTCAATTTCGGGTGAAATCCGAATTTGGCCCAATTTTGGGTGATGCCCTAGGTTAGATGGACCTAGGTAGACATTGTCGGGTGTCTTGAGGGTGAGTGCGTGTCTCCGTTCGGACACGGGAAGCCGTGTCGCGGAGAAACGGGTGTTTCGGGCGAATTTAGGGGTTTTCGTCGTCGCCGATTCCAAGTGCGTGTGCGTTTCCGCCACGGACCTAGAATCGACGCGGGAGCGCATTTTCTAGGATCTAGACATCGTTTAGGACGCGTGGGTAAATTTTGGGCCGATTCCGAGTTCGTTTGGTGTGCGTTTCAGGAGGTTTTCCGAGCCGCGCACCACGTGTTCGTCGAAATGACCGAACGGCCATTTCGACTCGGTTTCCTCGTTTCGGGCTTGTGCGCGCGTTGGGTTAGTATCGGGGAGTGTGTGCTAGAGTTTTCGAGCTATATTTTATATATTTGTAGGTGTTTGGGCGTGTCGGGGTCGTTGGGCGTGTGTGGGGCGTGTGGGTTGTGTGTTGTTGTGTGTGGTGTTGTGTTAGTGTTAGTGTCTATATATATATATATATATTTATATATATTTGTATGTGTGTTTATGTATATATATATATATGTGTGGTTATGTGTTTGTGAGCGTGTTAGGGAGTGCTTGTGTGAGTGTGTAGGTGAGTGTGTGAGTGAGTGCTTGTGTGAGTGTGTAGGTGAGTGTGTGAGTGAGTGCTTGTGTGAGTGTATAGGTGAGTGTGTGTGAGTGTGAGTGAGTGTTTATAGGTATATACATATGAGTTTATATATATGTATATATATTTGTATATATATGTATGAGTGTTTATGTGTGTGCTAGTGTGTGTGAGAGTGTGTGTGTGAGGGTGTGTGCTAGTGTGAGTGAGTGTGTGTGAGTGAGGATATATAGATATTAGTATATATGTTAGTGTGTGTGTGTGTGTAGATGTATAGATATATATATTAGTGTATATATATATATAGATATATGTGAGTATGTGTGTTTATATATATATAGAGATATGTGTTTGTGTATATGTGTGTGTAGATATATGTTAGTGTGTGTTGGTATATAGATATTAGTACATATGTTTGAGTGTGTGTGTGTATATATAGATATATTAGTGTGTATATATATATAGATATATATGTGTGTATATATATATAGATATGTATATATATTTAGGTGTGTGTGTATTAGTGTGTGAGTGTGCTAGTGTGTGTGTGTTAGGGTGTGTAGATGAGAGTTATATATATATAGATATTTAGTTATATATATATAGATATAGATGTATGTATATATATATATATAGATATATATATATATGTGTATATATAGGAGTGTGTGTGTGTGTATGAGAGAGAGAGGGGGGGGCAGATTCTGGAGCAGCAGCAGCAGCTTCAGCTGCAGTAGCTGCAGCAGCAGCTTCAGCTGCAGTAGCTGCAGCAGCAGCAGCAAAGCTGCAGTAGCAGCAGCTAGCAGCAGCATAGCAGCCACAGCAGCAGTTTGCAGCAGCAGCAGCATGGGCAGTAGCAGCTAGCAAGAGCAGTGTGCGAGGGAGAGAGAGAGGGGTATGCTTATAAATAAATAGATAGATAGATAGATTAGTAGTTTGATAGGTAACTAGATAGCTAAATAGATATATAGTTACCTAGATAAATAGGTAGATAGTAAGATATCTAGATAGGTATTAGTATGTTAGATAGATGGATAGATTGATAGATATATATGCTAGATTAATAGATAGATAGAATACTAGGTAGATTAGATAGTTAGTTAAATAGATAGACATATAGATAATTACATAGATAGATAGTTAAGTTATTAGTTAGATATTGGGTTTGATAGTTAGGTAAATAAGATAGATAGGTAGTTAGTAGATACATAGATAGATAAATCTATCTATGGATTGATAGATAGGTAGGTATTTGGTAGATACCTATATATATATATATATATATATATACCTAGAGCTAGATATATATTATAGTTAGATGTATATATATGTGTGTAGGTAAGGTAAAGGGTATATATGTATATTTGTGTGGATATCTATATATATAGGTAGATACCTACTTAGATATATATAAATATGATAGATATATATATTACCTAGCCTAGATTAATAACTAGGTGCATAATCAATAGCTAGATAGCTAGTTAGAGGATTTTAGAGCGAAACCTCAATACCTTGAGATACCGAGGTATTTCAATACCTCAAGATAACCAAGGTATTGGGTTTCGAGCGGGGTTTTTGAGCAATAGCCTAGGAATAGTATTGGAGTGATTTTTATATGTATATGTGTATATATTTACGCGTGCTAGCATAGGTTTTAGCGGGTTTAGGCGGGGTGCGTAGCCTAGGTTGAGGTATCGGATACCGAGGGTATCCCGGTATCTCAAGGAGGCGAGTTTGTGAGTTTTCTAGCTTAATGACCTCGGTTTGACCTAGAATTTCAGGAGCACCCTAGTTTGACCCAGACTTGACCGTAGTTGACTCGGTTGACCGCCAAAGTCAACTTTTGACCTAGTTTTGACCCAGAGTTGACTTTTTGGACCCAGAGTTGACTTTTTGACCCAGATTTCACCGGTTTGACCCGTTTGACCTAGAACGACCCTAGAAGCCTATTTTTAATTATTTTATATCTGTTTAACTCATTAGAACCCTGTTTAACCTTGCTTTTCGCATTAGGTTCTTGCGACACCGGTTCGGATCGCCAGTTGCTCAGGACGTCAGGCGAGTACATTCTCTGATAGTTTTCATTATTTGATGATTATTATGATTCAGCTTCTAGTATAGTATCATCTGATTATTCTGGCACAACACGGGACACTGATTGATATTTCTGGATTCATTTACTTGCGACACGTACATTTCATGTTTCTGGCCTCTATTCTGGAATCACTACTGGCATCACCTACAGGCATCATTCATGTTCAGGCTGGACTCATCTTGATTTGCGTGTCGGGTCTTGGATCCACTTGTATTAGTCGGGGCGGGGAAATACTCGAGTAGACATGTAAACATTCCTATCTGGCATCATCAGGAATCACTCCCTCTGGTCTAATCTGGAATGATAGCAGCCGCGCACCCAGTGCGCGGTGAGCCGTACTTACCCCTAGCCGTTTACATGTCGAAACAAGTATTTCAAAGACACCGAGTTCATTCTTTATAGTCTGGACTCTCATGCATTTCTTGACTTGCCTCACTTACATGTTTCTGGACTTGACTCACTACATATTTTTCATGCTGGACTCACTACACGTTCATGTGCACGGACTTGATCTTAGCTTAGATTTCCTGTATATTGCAGTTACTACTATCTTGTTTCTGATATTCCTGCATCCTTACCTTTATGCACCAGTGATACATGTTTATTTCCTGTTTCATACTTGCTCCATTTTTCTTGCTACTTGCTATAACTGTTTTATAGTTTTTATCATTTAAATGGAACTGCTGTTAGAGATGTACTTGCTCCAGTCCTGACTGGACATATTTTTCAGAGTATCCGGAGGATTGGTGTCCGACGTTTTATGGACCTGAGCCTGTCGATGGTGCAGACAGGGACCCTCTAGTTTAGGAGTGATTTCCGGGTTGGTAGCCGGGATCACTAGGATCTTGTTGTTGTTTTTATTAGCTTTTAGCACCGGATTTGTCTCCGGTTTTGGATTGAGACCTTGTTTGTATATTATTTTGGATATTGTTGTATTATTATTTGATGTTGTGGTTGTTGTAGTAGTTGGAGGTGGTTAGACTTTTTAGTTGTTAGACTCTCTGTGTTATCTTATCGTGCTTAGATTCGTGATTGAGTATATTGTGATTATCTTTTGATATTGCTCCTCCGTTTGGAGTTGAGATCTTGGCAGATTATATATATTGTTTGTGTGGTTGCCCTCCTTTTGGAGAGGTCATGCCCGATTTTTGTGTGAGATTATTATTTAGTTAGTTGACCTAGACAGCGTTCTACCGCCGATGCTGCGGCGTAGGCTGGACGTACCCACGACTCATGCCCGATTTTCCGGGTGCGGGTCGTGACATAGGTTCCATTCCTAAGTTTCAAGGATGAAACTTTTTATTAGTTAGTTAAGATGTAGTGCCATGTTCCCCCTTTTCGGGGAGCGTGGCTAAGAATACTTGGTATCGTTCGATCGGGATAGATTGAATCAAGATCCTTTACTCGTTATGGATTGGTTTATTCATAATCAAGTCCCAAATTCAGCGGATCATGCCTCAAGGAAGGACTCGACGGCAGCTTCATGAGGGACCTTTTCTTTGCGCTGGTTTCTTTGCTCGTTTTTTATGCCGCTTGGTTGCTTTCTCGTTGGTTTTGTGACTTACGTTTTCTTGAACAGTTTTGATGGATTTTGTTGTCTTCGTTCTTTGAACTTCGTATTTCATGTCAAACACTAGGAGACAGAGGCAAGGAGATATTAATTATTTGTTGATACATACAGGTGATCGTATAGGCGATGCGCGAGCGAAGTCCTAAAGATCTCCCATTTCTCTTTCCCGATTTACCAACTTGTGAGTGGTCTGACTTTCGATTAGCTGGCTCTTCCTTCCAAATCTGAACTCTTGATAATTTAACTTGTTTGTGCATTCTGATTAATGATACATAATAATAGTAATCAGTCAAAGATAATAAAAGTTGACATGAAACACTGATGCTTATAACATAGAAATCACCGAACGATCACTTTGTTGGATGCTTGTCCGTTATGCATGTACATATTTACATTTTAATTATTGTAAAACCCCTAATCTTAAAAATCGTATTAATTATTTAATTGATTTATAGTAATTATTAGCTATTTAGAAAAAATAGAATTTATTGATTTTTATTTTTAGGTAATTATGCAATAGAGGATTTACGGAGCAGTTAAATTTTTTTCGTAATTATTTTTATGTAGGAGACCTAGTGGACAGCTGATAGATTAATGCTATGTCCTAAAATAATTCCTCAAATTTTATATATATATATGTGTGTATATATATATATATATATATATATATATATATATATATATAAAGTTTATTAATAAAAAGAAAATAGAAATTAAAAAAGAATAAAAGAGAATAGAATAAGAAATAATGAAAAAGAAAAAGAACGAAAAAGAAAGAAAGAAAAGAATTATGAAATAAAATAAAACCAAATCTTAAGCCTTAAACCTAATTCCCTATCTAAGTAATTTTTCCCTTAGCAACTAACCTACCCGCCAATAACACCCCAGCCCCACTCGTTGCATTTTCGGAAACAAAGCCCATAGAGGATCCCGCCAACACCTATAACCTGCGACCCTCACACGAAGCCCCTCCCTCTCGCTATCTATATATGTATATATACCATCACATTAACAAACCTTAACCCTATATCTCTCCATTACCATCTTGACCAGAGCTGCGTCGACCTGAGCACTGCAACCGCCGTCGAGACACTACCGCCGCCTGGACTGCCGGAGCCGCGCGTCCGCACAACCCCGCGACAGCAGAACTGAACAGCAACGTACCCCTGTTCACGTGTCTATTTCCGTGCCATCGCTCGACTAATTCAACCCCGTCTTCACCGGTACATTCACGACCTATCCCTCTTTTATCTCTGTATATTAGTTTACCTCGAATAGCGCATAATCCTAGGCAAAAACCGAGATAAAGTTGGCAAAAAATGATAACTTTTGGATCACAGAAAACTGCGGTAACCACCCATGTTTAAGGACTCGTATCTTCTACCATAGAGATCCGAATTTAGTTTTATTTTTGGTATGCAAATACCACCTAACCGAGATTTATTTTTGTCAATTATAATATTTTAATTATTGTTGTATGCTAAATTTAATCAGATTAAAAATTCCAAAAATCTACTTTTTTCAACTTCCAAAAATTGTGATACAGAGCGCGGCCTCCAAACGGGACAGTCCCGTCATGTACCAAATGCACCAAAAGGAGCGCACGGTATATCCAGATGTATGGACTTTCATAAAAACTAATTTGGATGCGTGTGCACATCAGAATCATCCCGTATCCACAAAAATTCCCCATATCACAACTTTTGCAAAACTCCGTACCATTTAGTGTACGCTCGTCAGAATATGACGAAACTTGTGCCACTGGACTCGTGGTATCGCCTATTTTCATGTAATTCTGAGATAGTTGACCAAGCTGCCTATTTACGGGTCGTACGGTTGACTTTTTGGATAAATTTGTGTTCGGCTCACCGAAATCCAAAATTGGATATACCGTTGAGTTCGTACTGACATTTAGAGTTTGTTTGACCTATAATTTGTCCCTTTTAGAGACCTTTACCCTTGGCACACTTTTCGGTGTAAAGTGGGCCATATGTGGACCCCACCTTGACCCAAAATTATCGTTTTGCCCCAGTGTCCAAATTGGACGAAAGGGTAGTATTTTTTAGCTATCTCGCTGATTCCGAAAATATTGGTGATGTCTATTTTAGCATCCGGAGACGTTTGTTCGGAGGTCGTAGTTCCTGATCCCGTATCCTTGACATTCGGACGATTACACTATATAGATTGCTTGCTAGGCAAGTATACCTTGCCATTGTACTGTGTTTATTTCTATATGATGCATGCATATTTTATTTCTATTTATTTTAGTTCATATATTTTAAACTGCTATATAAACTGTGCGTCCAAGAAAACTTGGGTGCAACGACGGTGACGTCGTATTCTATTTTTATTTATGTATATGCATTGGACCTACTCTATGAGACTACCCTATTATCATGAGGCATTCTTATGTTTCATTAGCCATGACACTGTTCTTATACAAATGTGAGTCACATGTAGGACACGGACTTGCGTACTAGGCTGGCCACTGGTACGTGTAGGTCATGTGACGGATAGGGATAACTGCCGATAAAAACTTTGCATGCTAGTAGACCTGGCAGTTATTTAGAGGTATTATCATATCATGGATGTGATATGCTTAGAGCATGGGGTGGGAAGAACAACAAGTATGGCATTTGGGCTCCTTTGTACTTTTCTTGTGTAACCCGTACGCTCTGTCGGAGATGCGCGGTCATGATGACCACTATATATTATATATTATCAAGCAGCCTCTGCCGTTCAAAAGATGATATACTTTGTAGGCCCCTGAATCTCTAAAAGAATCATGCCAATCCCATTTAACCAAATAGCCCACTTGGTGGAAAGTTGTTCTCAAAATTGTATTCACTTAGACGGTTAGGCAACCCCATTGGATGTTTACTTTTCAGTACTTTATTGGCATATTTATATGTATCTTGTTACGTCCCTCTGAGGACCTGGTCTCTTTCCAGATATAGACGGGCAGGAGTATCCACAGGAGTACGGACCTGGACTTGGCGCTTCTTATCAGACTGAGGAGGTCTTACCTTCGGAGTATCTTTGATTTATTGCAGCTGTTAGAGATTCTAGTTGCTATTTATTTTTGGATATTATTCTTATATTAGAGTTTGATTCTCTTCTCTCTTTAGTAGTTTTAGTATAGTCGATTTGCAGTGTATTTGTTTTTATCCGACTATCATACTTTGAGACTTCCTATTTGATATTTAATTATTTATTCCTATTTGATATTCAGTTATTTATTCCTATTTATCTATTTATTTGTGTTGTGGATGAGATATAGATTGCGTGTGACTTGTTAAGACAGTATACTACCACTGGTGGATTGGATATTCATGTATAGCGTACGTGTGTATATGGTTTCCATATATTAGAGTTTGTATACATACGGCTGGCGTGTTACGTATTCCTAGTCCTACATATTTTGGGACTGGGCATGACATATTTTTGTGGTAGCCCATACAGGTTAAGAATATATTATCTCGGTTACGTAACTGTACCGAGCAAGCCTGCATATAGGAATAGAGTATAAGGATCTCATCCACGGTTGACTAAAACTCATCCTTTCGTTCAACTATCCTATTTAAATGCTTGTATCCTGTTTGATTCATGTACTTCTTCTAATCATTTCATCCACCATCTGCAGAGAAAGGGACATGCATAATGGATGTACTACCGCCGATGGGGACACACCTTCAGGAGTCAATCGCCAAACACAAGGAGGGGCTCAAGGATTCCTAGACTTACGGGACCAGATGGACAGACTCACAATCCAGTTTCATCTGATCTTCCCGCTTCACCTAATGGGATCCTTCCAGCTTCATCGACACCGTATGATGGCTAGACACAGCTGTTCCAATTCTTTCAGATGATAATGTAGGAACAGAGACAACATGCAGCCATACTAGCTGCAGAGCAGAGGCAGTAAGCAGCAGAGCAGAGGCAAAAATTTCTAGCAGTACTTGAGAGAATGGCTGCACAGGCTACTGTACCAGCTCAAGCACTAGTTCTAGTACCTCGAGCTAGAGTTGGTTCAGTCAAAGACTTTATACAGATGGGTCCCAAGTCATACAAAGGTATTGAGAGCCCAGAGGAGACTACAAACTGGATCACCCATACTTATAAGTTATTAGAAGCATCGCAGCTACCTACAGATATATGGATGACAGGAGTAAGGACGCTACTAGATGGTAAAGCCTATCACTGGTGGGAATCAATAGGCGCCAGTTGGGTACATATCAAACTTGGGAATAATTTTTGGAGTGATTTGAAAGGAAGTACTTCCCGGACACTGTAAGAGATGCATTGTACGATCAATTTCTTCACCTGGAGCAGGAGAATAAAAAAGTTGACGAGTATGCTGCCGAGTTTAGTCGCCTTAGTAAATATGGCACTGCCCTAATACTAAATGACTTGGTAAAGGCTAAGAGGTTTCACCGTAGACTGACTCAAGAGCTCCAACACTACACTAGCTCACAGTCCCGGATCTCTTATACCAAATTACTGACAGAAGCTAGATTGCAAGAGACCATCAGCAGAGGAAAAAGAGGTCAACTAAGGACACAACAAGGACCAGCAAGCATACAGCAAGGACCAGTAAGGACACAACAAGAAGGGCCTATCAGACGTCCATTAACATAGCAATAGCAGTACCAGCACAGAGCAGGACCATACCAGAATTCGGAGAAGTCCCACTGCAATTATTATGGGAAACGCGGACACATTTTGATAGAATGTCGGACTCGCTTGGGATAATGTATGAGGTATGGATCCGGACAATATTTGGTGAGAGACTGTCTAATGCAACAAACATTGACACTTCCACCGCCAATACAGAGGCTAGCACTTGCAGCACCGAAGTCAGCTCAGCAGATGACTAGACCAGGAGTACCTCGACCCCCAGAAGCCGGAGGATTTCAGCGAGGACCACCATTACCTACTCAGGAGGATCAGTACAAAAGGGCCAGTCATGGACAGCCACAGAGGAATGGACAAGCTTTTACATTAGAAGTAGATGACTTGGATCAGGAGGTTGATGTCATAGCAGGTATTAATCTTGCTTTTACTTTTCCTGCTGTGACATTATTTGATACAAGAGCCACCCACTCATTCATATCTTCTATTTTTATTACTAAACACAATATTGCCTCTATACCTTTACTTAGTTGTGTTAGAATTCTCACTGGAGGAGGAGTTGTACATGTTAGTCGAATTTATAGATCGTGTCCTGTAGTAATTCGTGGCAAAGAGATGAAAGCCCGACTCTTAGTCCTTCCTATGCCAATGTTTAATATTGTGCTTGAAATAGACTGGCTAAGCAAGTACCATGCTTTCTTCGACTGCTTTGGAGAAAGTATTCTTTTTAAGGTACCAGGCCAGCTGGAGCTTGAGTTTGCACGAGGATCCACAGAAGTCCTTGATGGTGTACAGCTTGCAATGGACGATGTTATTTATTACCCCATTATTTCAGAGTTTTAAGATGTCTTTCTAGAGGAATTTCTAGGATTACCCCCAAACAGAGACGTAGAATTTCTCAATTGAATTGACACCGGGAGCAGCACCCATAGCATCGCATGTTTACAGATTAGCGAAGAAGGAGACGGATGAGCTGACGGCACAGTTGAAAGAACTAGAAGAGAAAGGTTTCATCTAACCGAGTGCATCACCCTGGGGAGCACCAGTATTGTTTGTAACAAAGAAGGATGGGTTAGTGTGTATGTGCATTAACTACAGAGCCTTGAATGCAGTAACCGTAAAGAATAAATATCTATTGCTACGCATTGATAACTTATTTGATCAGCTTAGTGGAGCCAAGGTGTTCTCGAAGATAGACTTGAGATCGGGATATCACCCGGTGACAGTACGAAAGCAGGATATCCCAAGGACCGAATTCAGAACAAGATATGGACACTACAAGTTTCTGGTCATGCCATTTGGGTTGACCAATGCTCCAGCTATCTTTATGGACTTAATGAATCGAGTCTTCCATCAGTATTTGGACCAGTTTATGGTCGTCTTCATAGATGACATACTTGTCTATTGGAAGAGCCACGAGGAGCACGAGGAGCACCTGCGGATTATTCTAGAGACCTTGAGGAGAGAGCAGTTATATGCGAAGCTCAGTAAATATGAGTTTTTCTTGGACAGAGTTTTATTTCTTGGACATGTCATTACGAGAGATGGTATTTCTGTTGATCCAGAGAAAATCTCGGCAGTCGAAACATGGCCATTCCTAAATTATCATCAGAGGTGAGGAGTTTTCTTAGGCTTACGAGATATTATCGATGGTTCATGGAGAACTTCTCAAGGATAGCAGCACCTATGACTCGATTGACTTGCAAGGAAAAAGAATTCGTATGGACCGACGAGTGTCAAGCCGCTTTCGAGGAGTTAAAAAAGCGACTGACTACAGCACCAGTATTGACTATTCTATCAGGATCAGGAGGCTATATGATTTACAGTGACGCATCAGAAAAAGGCTTGGGATGCGTGTTGATGCAGCATGCCAAGGTGATTGCATATGCATCTAGACAGTTACGAGTGCATGAGAAGAATTACCCAACTCATGACTTGGAACTTGCAGCCATTATATTTGCTCTGAAGCTATAGAGACATTACTTATATAGGCAACAAGTGGAGATCTATATAAACCACAAAAGCCTCAAGTACGTCTTCACGCAGAAGGAGTTAAATATGAGACAATATCGATGGCTTGAGTTGATAAAATTTTTTGAGATAGAGCTACATTACCACCCATGCAAGGCTAACGTTGTAGCAAATACGTTAAGCCGGAAACTAGCAGCTTACTTCTTGACGACGCAGAGGGAATTATTAGAGGACTTGCAAGAGCTTGGCATAGAAGTGATATTACCCAGAGCAGATAGGATATTAGCCAATTTACAAGTACAGTCATCACTAGTAGAGAGGATCAAGGCAGCTTTGCCTATAAATGCCATATTCAGGAGATTGAAAGAAAGGACAGAGGCCGTAGAGCAGACAGGATTGTGCATTCATGAAGACAGTATTTTATGATATGGTGATCGTCTTTATGTTTCCAATGGAGAGATTCGATAGGAGTTGATGACAGAAGCACATAGTTCAATATATTATATTCATCCTGGAGGCACCAAGATGTACCGTGACTTACGACAACACTTTTGGTGGCATAGAATGAAAAGAGAGATAGCTCACTTTATAGCTAAATATCTAGTATGTCAACAAGTAAAGGCAGAGCATCAGAGAACAGCAGGGTTATTGCAACCACTTCCGATTCCAGAATGGAAGTGGGAGCACATCACTATGAACTTCATCGCGGGTTTTCCTAAGAGTCCAAGTGGGAGAGATGCATTATGGGTAATAGTAGATCGACTCACCATGTCAGCCCATTTCTTTCCTTTTAGAGTGGGTCAGTCTACAGAAGCTCTGGCTGACTTATATATGAGGTAAATTATGAGATTGCACGACATACCAGTCAGCATTATATCAGACAGGAATTTGCGTTTTATATCGCACTTTTGGAGAAGCATGCAAGAGAGTCTTGGAACTCGTCAAAAGTTTAGTATATCTTATCACCCGCAGATAGATGGGCAGTCAGAGCGTACTATTCAGACAATGGAGGATATGTTGAGGGCTTGTATGTTAGACTTTGGAGGATCATGGGAGGACCACCTACATCTTGTGGAGTTTTCTTACAATAATAGCTATTAAGCGAGCATCCAGATGGCTCTGTTTGAAGCATTGTATAGAAGAAAGTGTAGGTCTCCTGTGTGTTAGAGTGACATGAGAGAACGTCATATTCTGGAACCAGAATTGATGGTCAACACCGTAGAGACATTGAAGAAGATACAAGGGCACTTGCGAGCAGTACAAGATAGGCAGAAGCAGTGAGCAGACCTTTATTGTCGTCCCTTGGAGTTTAAAGAGGGCGATCATGTCTTCTTGAGGATATCACCTAATAGAGGTACCATTCGATTCGGAGGGCGTGTCAAGTTGACTCTAATATATATTAGACCATTTGACGTGCTAGAGAGAGTAGGACAAGTGGCATATCGACTTGCGCTACCACCTTCACTTGAGGGAGTGCATGATGTATTCCATGTGTCGCAGCTTAGGCGATATGTGGCAGACAGCAGTCATGTTCTCGACCATTCTGAGATAACCATTGGATCGAGCTTGTCATACCAAGAGCAACCCGTAAAAATCCTTGATTGTCGAGAGAAAGTATTGAGAAACCAGTCTATTCCTTTGGTCCATGTGGCATGGAAGGATGGCGCGCCAGGAGAATCCACTTGGGATCGCGAGGACGACATGCGCAAGCATTTTTTGAACCTATTCGTAGACCAAGGTATGAATTTATTTTATTTATTTATACCTTATACCATCCTTGACTTTCTATCGTGGCATAGTTTTAATTTCGAGTACGAAATTTTTATAAGTTGAGTAGAATGTAAAATCCCTAATCTTAAAAATTATATTAATTATTTAATTAACTATTTAATTAAGTAATTAATAGCTAATTAGAAGAAATAGAATTTATTAAATTTTTATTTTTAGGTAATTGTGCAATAGAGGATTTACGGAGCAATTATAATATTTTCTTAATTATTTTCATGTAGGAGACCTAGTGGACAGCTGATAGATTAAAAGAATGCCCTAAAATAATTTCTCAAATTATATATATATATATATATATATATATATATATATATATATATATATATATATATATATAAAGTTTATTAATAAAAAGAAAATAAAAATTAGAAAAGAATAAAAGAGAATAGAATAAGAAAGAATGAAAAGGAAAAATAATGAAAAAGAAATATAAAAGAAAGAAAGAAAAGAATTATAAAATAAAATAAAACCAAACCTTAAGCCGTAAACCTAATTCCTATCTAAGTAATTTTTCCCTTAGCAACTAACCTACCCTCCAATAACACCCCAGCCCGACCCATTGCATTTCCGGAAACAAAGCCCACAGAGGAACCCGCCAGCACCTGTAACCCGCGACCCTCACACGGAGCCCCTCCCTCTCGTTATCTATATATATGTATATATACCATCACATTAACAAACCCTAACCCTAAATCTCTCCATTACTATCTCGACCAGAGCCGCGTCGACCTGAGCACTGCAACCGCTGCCGAGACACCACTGCTGCACCGTCGCCTGGACCGCCGGAGTCGCACGTCCGCACAGCCCCGCGATAGCAGAACTGAACAGCAACGTACCTCTATTCACGTCCCAATTTATGTGCCATCGCTCGACTAAATTCGATCATGTCTTCACCGGTACGTTCACGACCTATCCCTCTTCCATCTCTGTATATTAGTTGACCTCGAACAGCACGTAAGTCTAGGCAAAAACCGAGGCAAATTTGGCAAAAAATGACAACTTTTGGATCGCAGAAAACTGCGATAACCACCCATGTTTAAGGACTCGTATCTCCCACCACAGAGAACCGAATTTAGTTTTTCCTTTTGGTATGCGAAGACCACCTAACCAAGATTAATTTTTGTTAATTATAATATTTTAATTATTATTGTATGCTGAATTTAATCAAATTGAAAATCCCAAAAATCTATTTTTTTTTAACTTTCAGAAATTGCGATACGGAGCACGCTCCGCCAAATGGGATCGCCCCGTCGTATACCAAGTATACCAAAAGATGCACAGGGTATACCCAGACGTGTGGGCTTTCGCAGAAACTGATTTGGACGTGTGTGCTCGTCGAAATTAGCCCGTATCCACAAAAAATTTTGTATCACGACTTTTGCAAAACCCTGCACCATTTAGTGTACGCACGTCATAATAAGATAAAACATATAACACTGGACTCGTGGAATCACGCTGGTCCTGTGACCCAATTTTTACGTAATTCTAAAAAAGTTGATCAAGCCACCTATTTGTGGGCCCTACGGTTGACTTTTTGGATAAATTTGTGTTAGGCTCACCGGAATCCAAAATTGGACATACCATTGAGTTCGTACTGACATTTAGAGTTTGTTTGACCTATAATTTGTTCCTTTTAGATACCTTTATCCTTGGCACATTTTTTGGTGCAAAGTGGGACACATGTGGACCACATCTTGACCCAAAATTATCGTTTTGCCCCTGTATCCAAATTGAATGAAAGGGTAGTATTTTCTAGCTATCTCGCTGATTCAGAAAATGTTGGTGATGTCTATTTTAGCATCCAGAGACGTTTGTTCGGAGGTCATAGTTCCTGATCCCGTGTCCTTGACATCCGGATTACACTATACAAATATCTTGCCAGGCAAGTATACCTTGCCATTATACTGTGTTTATATTCCATATGATGCATGCATATTTTATTTCTATTTATGTTAGTTCATATATTTTAAACAGCTATATAAATTGTGCGTCCAAGAAAACTTGGGTGCAACGACGGTGACGTCGTATTCTATTTTTATTTATGTATATGCATTGGACCTACTCTATGAGACTACCCCATTATCTTGAGGCATTCTTATGTTTCATTGGCCATGACACTGTTCTTACACGAGTGTGCGTCACATGTAGGACACGGACTTGCGCCCTCGGCTGGCCACTGGTACGTATAGGTCAGGTGACGGATAGGGATAACTGTCGATAGAAACTTTGCATGCTAGTAGACATGGCAGTTATTTAGATGTATTATCATGTCATGGATATGACATGTTTAGAGCATGGGGTGGGGAGAACAACAAGTATGGCATTTGGGCTCCTTTGTACTTTCTTTGTGTAACCCGTACGCTCCGCCAGAGATGCGCGGTCATGATGACTACTATATATTATATATTATCAGGCGGCCTCTGTCGTTTAAAAGACGACATGCTTTGTAGGCCCCTGAATCTCCAAGAGAATCATGCCAATCCTATTTTAGCCAGATAGCCCACTTGTTGGAAAGTTGTTCCCAAAACTGCATTCACTTAGACGGTTAGACTACCCGTTTGGATGTTTACTTTTTAGTAATTTATTGGCATATTTATATGTATCTTGTTACGTTCCTCTGAGAACCTGGTCCCTTTCCAGATATAGACGGGCATGAGTATTCGCAGAAGTACGAACCTGGTCCTGACGCTTCTTATCAGACTGAGGAGGTCTTACCTTCGGAGTATCTTTGATTTATTGCAGCTGTTAGAGATTCTAGTTGCTATTTCTTTTTGGACATTATTCTTATATTAGAGTTTGATTCTCTTCTCTCTTTAGTAGTTTTAGTATAGTCAATTTAAAGTAGATTTATTTTCATCCGACTATCATACTTTGAGACTTCCTATTTGATATTCAATTATTTATTCTCATTTATCAATTTATTTGTGCTATGGATGAGATATAGATTACGTGTGACTTGTTGAGACAGTATATTACCACTGGTGGATTGGATATTCATGTACAGCGTACGTGTGTATATGGTTTCCATATATTAAAGTTCGTATACATACGGCTGGAGTGTTACGTATTTCTAGTCCTATGTATTTTGGGACTGTGACGTGACAGTTGTAGCTAGAACTTATTTATCTATAAGTATGCAATGAGTAGTACATATTTGTAATGTGATTACTTAAGAAGTTAACTATACCATTAGAGTATGCATGAAGTTAAATTCCTTATATTGTCTTGCATATTTTGTTTGATAATTTTGTTTTAGACGATGTATGGTCAAGGACAACTTGTGCACAAGAGAAGAAGTTATATAAACGATCGCCAGAGCACTGGGACCACTTCGGCCTGGGTAGAATATTTGCTAGCTGAAGTCCTAGCACGTGATAAATTGGGACGTCCATTAAGGGCTAGCTACCCAAAGCAGAAAGATATCCAACCATCCCTAGTCCGACCAGTGAAACGCTATATATATTTAAACTGTGCAAGCTAACTATATCTTTGTGGCAGAAAAGGACATAGTAAGTTTTATACAGGTGGTTCAGACGGCGCAGGTAGAAGTCACCAAGCGGTGGCAAATTTTTGTTATGTTATTTCATTTCTATCGCATATTTGTAAAAAAATTAAACTAAGACAAGATAGAAAGATCATATAATAATAATGTTGCATCTTCACATGAATACTGTGTCGATTTGGTGTGTTGGGTTAGCTGGCCTTCAACAGTACTTTTTGAAGTACTGACCCTCATTGCAATAGGTTTTCCGATCCAAGGTGACACGGCGAGGAGCTAAAGCTTTCCCCCAACCTTTCACTGATCTGACACATTCGTGTTCGTGATTTTTGGAGCGCAAGTACATATTCTCAAGGAGCTCGCACATACCCTTTTAAAGATCTAAGAAGATGGTGCAAACTCGCACCCAAGGTGGTTTTTCTTTTGAATTTTTGTAAGGGGTGTAATGTATGGATTGGCTATCTCATTTTGCATCCATCTTATAAGCCCGCGTGGTACCCGTTTACTTTAAGTCAAGAGTTTGTAACAAAGATGTTAATTATCAATAAAGAAAACTTTTCTTTATTTTAATGTGTGTTATTCAATTTGCATACTCTATTGCAATATATTTCTAAACTATATCATTATACCTAGGCCTTGTGCGGGCATGCCTTACGCTCATACGACATAACGTCCGAGGGACGATTATCGATTTAGCGGAATCGGAGCATGACAACTTGCTACCTGGACGTTATCTTGCTACTGTTCCGATTTGAGGCAAGTATTCGTTGTTGTGTTTACTGTGTTTACTTTTTATTTCCATTATTTACTAATACATTTCTATATTGATTATACTTTAGATTATATAAACTGTGCATCCAAGCTATTCTTGGGTACACGCGACTAGATTAGTCGTTCTCGTTTCTTTTACTTATTTTTACGCATATCGACCTAGTTTTAGTGGACTGCCTTATAATTGGGGGATATACTTATATCTTCATTGGCCATAACACCCACATCATATGATTGAGACATTATGATATGGGCACGGACTACATACTCGACTTACTACCGATACGTAAGAAACATGTGACGGATATATAACATAACTGCTATAACTAGGGTATTAGAGACTAAAGCAGTTACAAAACTGGACAGGTTATGGATATAACTTGGTCAGTGGAGGATTATGGGGGAAGACAGCTACTATGCGTATGGGACAGCCACCCTGGTATACCATAGTCTCCCAGAGAGGAACTGTGCAGATTTTATGAGTTTTGTCGATGCTCATTGTCGTTCTTAGAATATTACGGATGGATATAGACGATTGTTTATAGTATATGTATATTACTGGCCTTGAGCTATGTGGACTAGTCGAGATAGCCTGAATCTCATCCAAGCATAAGAAAGTTGTCCTCTAAATTGCACATTAGGAGGTAGAATCACCATTGTAGTAGCTTGAGTTATTTAAAGTTTATATAGAATATATTTTTTTGTATCTTCTTACGTCCTTCTAAGGACCTGGTTCTCAGCCAGATTTCAGATTGGATTGCTGTAGAGTTTGTTTGGAGTAGTTAATGAGTATTATCTTGGTATACAGGTATAGAGAGTTGATATATGTCTCATATCTTCCATAGTTACATGATCTTATTGCTTATTTATCTATTGTTATATCCTAGTATTTATATAGTCTTATTTTCTTTTGAGTCTATTCGTGTATATATGCTAGTGGGCTGCAGAATATAACACATGTTGCTTATTCTTATATTTTGTATCATTGTGGATTGAGATGTGATTGTATTTATTAATTTATCTAGATAGTAATCCTCATAAAATAGCTTATACGTATTTGAGTTGGATTGGTACACTTGATACGTAGCTGGCCATTGCCGCGTGGCTAGGTCCCATATATTTTGGGACTGGGACGTGACATCTCTTCTTGGTGACGGAGATAGGCAACTAGGATAGACAGGATGAGCGACAACAGACTAAGACGCAAGGACAAGCGATGCTGGGTACCGCTGTAAGTAAGGTCTCGTTGACGGTGATGAGTTTTGTGGTGGCCCATGCAGGTCAAATTATATCATTTTGGTTAAGTTACTGTACCGAGCGAGCCTGCATTGGATAAGTATATTAGGATCTCAATCCAGAATTGCTATTGAAACTTCTTTGATTTCTAATACTGCCCTTGAATCTCATATTTGCATTCAATCATACTTTCTTGAATACCTTATTATTATTTCTCGTCTTCTCCTATTTCAGGATGATGAACACTCATTCTTGATAAATTATTTATGTTATATCTTGTTATAGGATAGAAAAAGGCTGATAGAATATATCTGAGGGGAGTGACTATATAAGTTAGTAATTATTATGGTATATACCTCTTTTGAGATAGACAATTGAACAGAATAGTAGATAGATTTTTACATATGAGGTTTAGCCCTAGTAGGAAAATTTTCTTATTCATCGAATATAAACTCTTGTTATTTACTAAGCAGATAAAGTTGGATTAGAAGTTTGCACAATCATGAAAATTGGTTAGAGGGATAAAGATAGATTTTAGTGATGCCTGAAATGACTACCTACGATGGTAGGAAATATATAGTTAAACTTTGGAAATTAGTATAGCTTCCAAAACAAAATAGGGCCAGATGTATGACGGACTTTAGAAAGTATGATTGGAGATTTTTTTGGATAAAAGGGTTTGATAAGCCTTGTACCGAAGACTAGACAAAGGCTTGTATAGAATTCAATTATTGCATTTAGCTTGAGAATTTTCACTTGGAGGATATAAACCTGACCTTTTGCATATGTAAAGAAATAAAATTTAAAATAAGGTAGTAGCCTAGTCGAGAGGACCTCCATTAGAGATATATATATTGATTTATCCTATATGAATGATATGTTATGGCAAAGGAGGATAGGCAAGATGGACCATAGTACAGAAAAATATTGGATATAGGGGATGAGTTTGAATTTGATTTAGAAAGATATTTCTCCAAAATAGATGACCAATAAAAACCATGATTTGAAGATTGTCCAATAGTAAATATTATGTCAGGAGTAGTAGATCTAGGTACCTGTTTAACTGAGCCTCAACCCTTACCTAATAAGTAGGTATAAGAAAAGTTAGACATACTGTGAGAATGGTATAGTTTGCTATATCTAGAAAGAGTAGATCATTAATTGTATTGTCAAGGAGATTTGAGATATATCTTATCACAGTATAGCATAGATTAAGGATTGACTGTGATTTTTATATCTTCAGTGTGTAGTCATAAATAAGGAGTTAGGATTAGAGTTAGATGTCTTACCCTAAGTAGTCTAGTACCTATAGTTGTTATGCCATTGACCAATATAGGTTAGCTAGGAATACCAAGAGATTGTAATTAGAGCAGTTATATTAAATTAAGGAAACATAATGGTTATGAAGAGGAAAATGTTATAAAAGTAGTACTATATTTAAGTTGAATGATTGAGAGAAGAAATAATAAAATTATAAAAAAATTGATAAGAAGTAAGGTAGAAATTGAGGAGTATCATAAGGTTAATTAAGACTAGGATTACAATAAGAATTATCTATGATGACGTAATGTATGATTAAGCAAGTTGTGTGGCAGTAAATTCAACCTGAAGGGTCAAAACTCAAAGAAAGATTACTATCTCCCAATGCCAATACAATACCCAATGACAATGTCGATCATGTTCAACTTGCTAAACAACAAAGGCATATGATGCTTATTTACCTAATGCCAATACCCAATGAAAATATCGATCATGCGCAACCCAAAGTTGCTCAATGATCAATATGACTATCTCCACAATCTGATAATCATCTCTGATCCAAACATCTTTCTCTCCCTAATATTATCCTATGATAACGGGCATCTATATTACTTCTCATACAATGCCTCAAACGGAGCCATCGATATGCTTGCCTGAAAGCTGGTGTTATAAAAGAACACTATCAAATGGAGATAATCCTTCCAAGATCTACTGAAATCCAAAGTACATGACCGAAGTATGTTCTCAAGAGTCTGAATAGTTCTCTCCAAGTGATTGTCTTTCTATGGATGATATGATATGCTGATGGATGATATGATATCCTGAACCTCAACTTGGTACCCAAACTCTGATGCAAATTCTGCCAGAAGTGAAAAATGAATCAGATATCTCAATCTGATACTATGCTCATCGGAACACTATGCTGCCTCACTATCTATCTCATGTACATATTAGTCAACTGCTCGATAGATTGCCCCACTTTGAAGGGAAGATAATATACCACCTTAGTGAGTCGATCCATTTTTACCCAAGTTGTATATTATATAGATGGGAATCTAGGTAAAATAGTCACGGAATCCTTCGTAATGTACTTCCATTTCTCTCTAGAATGGAAAACGACTGTTATAACCCTAATGGCCTCTTTTTCTCAACCTTCACCTGCTAACATACTAAACAATAAGAGTAAAATCTTGCTAACTCCCTCTTCATACCATCACCAAAAAATTTCTTGACATCTTTGATACATCTTCGTACCTCCCGTGAATGGAGTATAGAGAACTATGAGTCTAGTTCATAATCTCTTATCGGATATCTTCACTCAGCACATAGAAATAGCTAAATCTGAGCGGCATATCCTCATAAATCCTTAACTCCTTTCAGAGTCCGGACTCACACTCTGATCGAAGATTCTGAATCTGTCTATCCTCTGCCAGTGCTGCCCTGAGCCTCTCATTCAAGGTAGACTGAATATGCAAATTGGCTAAAATCCTAGTATCCTATGGAAGAACTACCTCGATGGCCATATGTCATGCTCCAGTCCCAAATCTCATAGGAGTAGCATATGACTTGGCCAGCTGGTATGAATCAAAATAAAATATAACTCATGGAGCTTCCACGATTTGTACATGTGCCATCTATATAGGTATTGTCACGCCCCAGTCCCAAAATACCGTGGGACCAGATACGTGGCAATGGCCAGCAGTACGCACCGATGGACCAACCCAATTTAATGGATCCATCAGGGCATACTTAAGTTGTAAAACAAGTCTACGACAATCATGGTACAACTAATCTCGTCCACACAAGATATAAAATATGATCCACAGAATAAATAAGAAGGTAAATCATCATCTAGTCTCAACAAAGTACTTCGGGGAACAACCCGATAAATCTCTAGTACAATGGTTCAGCAGACCAGAAAATAATGACTGAAATAAATAATAAAAGCTGAGCATGAGCATGGATGCTCAAAAGAAGTCTTCAGCTAAGACATCATCCTCAGATGGCGGTACAGCTCCTGGATCGGCTCCTCCTGCTGCGGTCCCGTATACCTCGGGATAAACCACGTCTGCAAAATCTGGGGACAAAATCCATATCCAGGTCCTCAGGGGACATAGCAAGGTACAGAAAATAATACAAGCCAGAATATAAACAGTGCAGCAAATAATAAGATAAATAGGGTAAGTATGTAAATATCTGTATAAAATGCAAGAGAGAATATCAGTAGTACTCAGGTTGAACATCTACAAGCTCTGTGTAGGGGAGCCTGTAGCAGTGGTGTCAAGAGGTGGTCTAGCTCAGTGGGATACTGAGTAGCCGGCATAACTGTCACGCCCCAGTCCCGCAGGGCCGTTCGTCCTCGCCTTGGTCCCTACGGAATCGATCGTCCTCGCACGGGCATGATGCCGTGCAAGTCTAAGATGCGCTTGCACAAGGCCAAAGCTTTGATACAAGGGCAAGTAATCTATTTGATACTGAAGCAGCGGCACACATATTTCAGAAAAGTGAAGATCACAATGGCATATGAAAATAAGCTCTTTTATTGATAATCAAAAATTGTTACAAGCGGCGCATGGCCGAGGTTACAGATCGCTAAAGCCCTCTTCTCTCGACTACAATAACACTGTTCCATACATTATGTCCCTTTATACAAAAGCAACTCAAAGCAGGCACAACTCGATGCGGCTCCAAGCATCGACTCCAGATTTTTGGCTCCTTGGATGAGGCACGGCTATCGCTTTCTCGCACGAACAGGCACCTGAGAACAAGCAAACTGTTGGTAGGTCAGCACTTTATGCAAGTACTGGTGAGCTATAAACAACTGAACAGAAGCTACACCCCCCTGAAACCCACACTAAGTAAACTTGTGGCAAAACATTGCATTACTAATGATCTTGCTAGTTTTACCTAAGTTCTTTTCATGCAACTCGGAACTATAGTCAGATTATATCTTTTTGAAAACACAAGTTAGAAACCAGTTTTGCATATTCGATACTCAAGCATTTAAGCAACTCTAAGGGACAGTGTTCTCATCGTGTAGTGCGCAGCATGTATTATGCATCACAATCTATCTCGTTTGGGACAAAGTTATCTAGCAGACTGATCATATCGAATCAAGGCAAGCATATCAAGTAGGCTATCATTCTATCAAGCGATTGAGGCAACACATCTATATGATTTCGGTCCCCGAGAAACTCAAGATTGACAGCGGTAATCCAGCTATCCAATGACTCACATACTGGTACTATTAGCAGCTGTGACTGAGGTTCAGCTCTGCACTAATAGCCATTGTCCAACCGATGTTTGATGCATGAGTCACTATCAGATAAATCACGATGCAGACTAAATGAATAAGCAGACTATATATATAAACTCATATTTCTTACCCCATTGCCGAACAGTTATCCCTGCAGCAGACACACAAGTTAGCAACAATTTGCATAACATAAAGTATACAGTTCTCTAGTTTCCTGTTCGTCCCTGCATCAAACAGTTAGGTATGCAAGAAGGCTAGCCTAGCATGCGCCCTAACTATATGATGGTCCCCTCATCGGGATTAGCAGTTGGGACGTACAAGCCCATCTCACTAATAGACGAGTCGCGGCTACCCAAGGACGTACAAGCCTTAGGTATCTAGATCTCTTCCCGGGCCGAACGATCCCCAGGGCCCCAGGAACCGCTCGAGAGAAAATTCTTGTGCACAAGTTGTCCTGACCAAATGCGAGAATGCAAGCTCCTATCGATGCAAGATTATGCACTTAATCCAGAACAACCAAGCAAACACATCTATCAAGTCCAGATAGCCGAAGCTCACTCTCTTAATGCACATTGCCTAATAGCCATGTCTCCCCCGTAAGGTTTTTAAGCCTCAGGGTGGGCTATTAGTCTAGATTCACAAGTTCACGCTATTCTCCAAGTTCCATCTCTTCATAAGCCAACAATAAAACATATTCAAGCAAGCTAACTCTTAAACAAGTAACAAGCAAGAACAGTTCTTATAACTCTAGCATGCAAATTCTATCTCTTGTGGACAAGCATTCTAGTATTCCAGTCTAGCATACGATATAAGTGCAAGCAATCCTCTTTACTCTTGTTATTAGCATGGCAAGGTTCTATCTCGTTTCAGACAAGCATTTCTAGTTCTCTTATTAAGCAAGCAAGCAGATTCGTTTTAATGACAAGCTATGAGAGTTCTCTTATTAGCACGCTGAGTCGGTTCTATCTTTCTTCTTATGACACAATCTTATTAAGCAACAAGCATTCAAAAACTCAGATTCATTATTAAGTCGTGCAAGAATCAGAGAATGCAGTTCTGCCCACTCACTTTGATTAATCGGTCGGGAACTCTCTGAGAAGACTTTCGTTCGAGCAAGCAAGGCGATCCCACTTGTACATAGTGCCTACGCGGAGCGGGGCACTACAATAACATAGTCAACCTGTAGCCTGTGGGTCTCTCCAGCATTAGATGGAACAATAGGGAATACTAAAATAACCAGCTAAGTGATATGCAAGATGAGAGCAGCACTAGAACTCAGGCTGAAGCATACTACAAGATCTGTGTAGGGGAGCCGGTAGCAGCAGTAATAATGAGTAATGGGCCAAGCTCGGGCTTCAGAGTCTTGGGCCTCACAATAGTAGGGGTGTATATATATAATCAGCCTGTAGTCTGTGTGTCTCTCCCCACCCAATGTAACCACACAAATCATGAACATAACGTCTCACGTCCATGTCAGCGGGGTCATAACTAATGCACGAGTCATAATGTATCTAGAATATAGTATCTCTATAAGTCCTGTATCCTATACAGAATCACCACGAATATCTCGGGAGGATCCTGTTCCATGAACAGTGTCGAGTGTCCTGGGTCATAGTGTACTTGGTAAGACAAGTACGAGAAGATAAAATGTCACATATGTCCATCTCTAGATGACAATACCCAACACCGCGTACGATGTTGGCACCCGACTGATAATCGGATGCTAAGTATGTCACACGGTCCTAGGTTAAGCATGCATAGCAGTATAATAAAGCAAGGAAAATATGTAACAATACTGCAGAGTTGGCAAGGTACACTTGCCTGATGTTTGAATGTCAACAACTGTCCCTATATCAGTGGATCCGGTAGGTGCTACTCCAAAAGCTGTAATAAATATTACCAACAGTCTCAGAAGGTATCAAACTGCTAGAATTGCCTGTCCTTACGTCCAATTTGGACATAGGGGCAAAATGGTCATTTCCGGGCCAAAGCGGGGTCCACACGTTGGCCACTTTGCACCAAAAAGTGTGTCAGGGTCAAAGGTCTCCAAATTCTGCAAACTCAGTGTCTACAAGTCAGGAACGATGATACGAACCCAACAGAACTTCCATAATTGGATTTCGATGAGCCGTTCACAAAATCGCCCGTCAAGTGGAGCCGGTGGGGCCCATGATACGCGATTTTATCAACGTTCTCAGAGTCGGACCAAACTTAGCTCACAGGACCAGCGTATTGCTACGAGTCCGATGGCACAAGTTTTGTCTCGATCCTACGGGTGTACACGAAGTTACAGCGTGTTCCAGAAAGGACGGATACGTGGTGTCGTTGGCGGATACGTGTTGATTCCGGAGTGCACGCACCTCCGAATCGACTTCCGTGAAATCCCACACGACCGTATCAACGTCGCGCACAGTTCGGTAAAGACCGCGTACGACCAAGTCGTCCCGATTGGCGGGGCGTACTCAGTTCCGGGGTGAAATAGAGCATTGTTTTTTTCTTATTTTGGATCGCGGTGTACGATCACTACAGGACGCGATGCACCGAGCGAGTTGCATGGGCACCGAGAGGGTTATACAGTCTACACATAGCAACTGACAGAATTGAAAACGGTGCTGCGAGGTGAAAAAAATCGGTACCTGAACAGGGCTCCGTGAATTCTGTTTCCCACGTGTCCTAACGTCAATTCCGTGTCCTGCGACCAGGTTGCTGAGTCCAGGCGTACAGACTAGGTTTTTCGGTCGTGACCGCGACGGGGCTGGGTCAACTCCGAGGCGGGGTCGACCAGAGGGGCGATGGCCTTGGTCGGCTGATGCGGCGTTGTCGGGTCGGGGAGGAAGGCGTCGTCGGCACGGCGGGGTTGGGGTCGGCGCTGTTCGGTTTGGGAGGAACCCGACTGATAATCTCTGCGAAGTCGGACACAGGGGACGGCTGTGTCGACTCGAGATCACCTTCGGCCTGGCGGCAGCGGCGCCGGGGTCTTGAGGGGAAGTCGGCGCCTACTAGGTGATCGACGTCTGGGCTGAGCGGCGGTGACCTGGGTCTTGACCGAGCGGCGTTCGAAGGATGGGGGAAGTCGGCTCCTCGTGAGGAAAAGCGGCTGTGATCTCGAGGTGGCGGCCTCCCTGGCACGAACGCCGAAGCTTTATAGGCGCTACAGTGTTCACGGCAGCCTAGGGTTTGCAGCGGGTCGGATTCTACAGCGGTTCGGGTCTGACCCACTTTGGTGGGTTTAAACTGGATTGGTTTGAGCTTGGTTTGGTTCAGTTTTAGAAATCAATAGTCTCAAAGGCGTAAAATGCCGCTACGGAGTCCAAACAATTCACCGAAAATTACCATAGGTCCGGTTTTCTATTGTGCATCATATTATATTATTTCCAGAATAATTTAACACCCTTTGGCCACACTGAAAATTCTTTAATCTCAATCCTCTTCGCTTTTGGTTCCAGAAAATACTCTAAATTCGTAATAACTTGTTTAAAAATTTTATACTCAAAATTCAGGGTGTTTACAATCTTCCCTCCTTAAAAGGATTGCGTCCTCGCAATCAAAGAGTAAGTTATAAAGAAAAAGTTATGGAAATACAAGGTTGCTTAGTTTACAACTGCCTTCTCAAACAAGTGGGGGTATCGCTGGCGTATACTATCTTCTCGTTCCCAAGTCGATTCGCCAGGGGATTGATGTTTCCATGCTACACGAACCAGTCTGATTGTCTGTCCCCGTAATGTCTTCTCACTGACGTCGAGAATGCCAACTGGTTGTTCCTCATATCTTAAGCTTGGGCCTACTGCAATCTCTGAATGATCGACTACGTGACTCGGGTCGGTCACGTACCTTCACAACTGTGAGACGTGGAATACATCATGCACTCCTTCTAAGGATGGTGGTAATACAAGACGATAAGCCACCTCACCAACGCGCTCTAGAATATCAAATGGCCCAATATACCTTGGGCTCAGCTTGCCTCTGCTCCCGAATCTGATAGTACCACGAGTGGGCGAAATCCTCAAGAATACGTGATCACCTTTTTTGAACTCTAGGGGACGCCTGTGCGTATCCGCCCAATGCTTCTGTCGGTCCTGAGCTGCTCGTAGATGATTCTGAATCTGCTTCACCTTTTTTACTGTCTGCGTTACCAATTCTGGACCCAGTATTTGACGTTCACCAACGTCACTCCAACATATAGGCGATCTGCACTTCCTTCCGTATAAAGCTTCAAATGGTGCCATCTGGATGCTGGCCTGATAACTATTGTTATAGGAGAACTCCACTAAGTGCAGATGATCTTCCCAAGATCCTCCAAAGTCTAGCATACATGATCTCCACATGTCCTCCAATATCTGAATGGTGCGTTCTGATTGGCCATCTGTCTGCGGGTGGTATGCCGTGCTGAATTTGAGTCTGGTGCCCAGACTTTCTTGCATGCTTCTCCAGAAATGAGAGATAAATCTCGAATCTTGATCCGATACAATACTGACCGGCACTCCATGTAATTTGACGATTTGTCGCATATACATGTCGGCTAGTACCTCTGTGGACTGTCCCACTCTAAATGGCAAGAAGTGTGCCGATTTAGTGAGTCTATCCACTATCACCCATACTGCGTCTTTTCCGCTGGGGCTCCTCGGAAATCCTGTGACAAAATCCATCGTGATGTGCTCCCACTTCCATTCTGGTATAGGAAGTGGCTGTAACATACCCGCAGTCCTCTGATGTTCGGCCTTTACTTGTTGGCAGACTAAGCATTTGGCCACAAATCTTGCAATCTCTCTTTTCATTCCGTACCACCAGTAATACTGTCTCAAGTCTCGGTACATCTTGGTTCCTCCTGGGTGAACAGAGTACATAGAGCTATGTGCTTCCGCCATTAACTCCTGTCTCAATTCTCCATTTGGAACATACAGGCAATTTTTGAACCTCAATGTCCCGTCTTCGTGAATGCGGAGTCCTGTCTGCATGCTCGCTTCTGTCCTCTCTTTGAGTCTTCGGAATCTAGCATCGGTGGGCAATGCCTTTTTAATCTTCTCCACGAGTGATGAATGAATCTCGAGATTAGCCATCAAGCCATTCTGTCCTGGTAAGACAACCTCTATCTGAAGCTCCTGTAGATCCTTCAATAACTCGGGCTGCATCATCAATAAATAAGCCGTAGGCTTTCTGCTGAGCGCATCTGCAACGACATTCGCCTTTCCCGGATGATACTGCAGATCGATGTCAAAATCTACCATCAATTCAAGCCAGCATCTCTGCCTCATGTTAAGCTCTTTCTGAGTATATACATATTTCAGACTTTTGTGATCTGTAAAGATGTCTACTTTCTCCCCATAAAGGTAGTGCCTCCAAATCTTTAATGCAAATATAACTGCTGCTAGTTCCAGATCATGTGTTGGGTAGTTCTTCTCGTGGACTTTCAACTGTCTCGACGCATAAGCAATGACTTTGCCATGTTGCATCAAAACACATCCTAGTCCACTGCCTGATGCATCACTGTACACAACAAAACCTCCTGACCCTGATGGAAGAGTCAAGACAGGTGCTGTTGTCAATCTTCTCTTCAGTTCTTTGAAGGCCTTCTGGCAGTCTTCTGTCCATATAAACTCCTGGTCCTTGAGTGTCAGCTTCGTCATTGGTTCTGCAATCCTCGAGAAATTTTCTACAAACCTTCGGTAATATCCTGCGAGTCCGAGAAAACTTCTCACCTCTGTAACTGATGTGGGTATAGGCCAAGTCTCTATTGCCGCAACTTTCTCTGGATCCACTGAGAGTCCTTCTCCTGAGATGATGTGTCCCAAGAAAGGTACTTTGTCCATACAGAACTCACACTTACTGAGTTTGGCGTATAACTTTTCCTGCCTCAAGGTCTCTAGCACGATTCTGAGATGCTCCTCGTGCTCTTCAGGGCTCTTAGAATATATGAGAATGTCATCTATGAACACCACCACAAATTTTTCCAAGAACTGATGAAAGACTCTGTTCATTAAGCTCATAAACACTGCCGGCGCGTTGGTTAAATCAAACGGCATCACCAAGAACTCATAATGTCCATACTTGGTTCTGAATGCGGTCTTCGGGATATCTTCCTTCCTTACTTTGATCTGATGATAGCCGGATCTTAAGTCAATCATCGAGAATACCCTTGCACCACTCAATTGATCGAATAGATCATCAATGCGTGGTAAGGGATACCTGTTCTTGATCGTCACAGCATTCAGTGCCCTGTAATCAATGCATAACCGTACTGTTCCATCCTTCTTTGGCACAAATAATATGGGTGCTCCCCAAGGTGAAATACTGGGCCGAATGAAACCCTTATCCAGAAGGTCATCAACCTGCGCTTTCAAATCTACTAACTCCTTAGGTGCCAGTCGATAAACTGATGAAGTGATAGGCTCTGCTCCTGGAGTTAAGTCTATTGTGAATTCTTTTTCCCGATCAGGCGGTAAGCCTGGAAGATCATCGGGGAATACATCCACAAATTCAGATATGACTCTTGGATAACCTGTCTCCCCTTCTACAGTTAGTACCCTAAGAGTAGGTTGAACTCTCTGCTCTACTGCTCCTCGAAGAAACTCAAATTCTGGATGTCCAGGCGGTCTAAATATAATCCGCCCAATTCGGCAATCAAGGGTCGCATGGTACTGACTTAACCAGTCCATACCAAGTACGACATCATAGTCCGTCATAGAAAATATCAGAAATTGAGCTCGCATTTCTCGGCCACAAACTACTACAGAACATGATCTACAGACGTCACTAACCGAAATAATTCCGCCTCCCGTAAGAATTCTCTTCATCTTCGGAAGGGGTGCGGTAGCTACTCTATGTGTGGCTACAAAGCTAGCTGCTATAAATGAATGCGATGCTCCAGAATCAAATAATGCTACAGCTGGAAATGAAGCTACTAAAATAGTACCTGCGATGACCTCGCCTGCTTAGCCTCCTCCTCAACAGCTAAAGTGAATGCCTGGCCTCGTCCCTGAGCTTGGCCTCTCTGCTGCTGAGCCTGCTGAAATAGAGCTGCCTGTGGTGCCAGGGGTGGTCTCTGCTGGTTTACTCCTGGGGCTGGTGGTCTGACTCCACCAACTCCTGTCTGCTGTGCTCCTACTGCTGGGTAAGCTGGTCGTGGTGTAGGCAAAGCTAATCTCGGTGCTCCCTCTCTGCGCTCGGTGCACTCTCTGGTCTGATGCTGGTTGGACCCGCAAGCTAGGCAGAGTCCCAACTTGCGTCGGCATTCCCTCTCAATGTGACCTATCTTGCCGCAGTGGTGACAAGTAGGGAGAGATATGGCCCTGTGTGCTGTCCTCTCTGGCATGCTCCTCTGGGTCCATTTTGCTGAATCCCCATGTGCTGTCCTGGTTGGTGCTGAGTTGATAGGCCTCTTCAGGTTCGACTCTCTTCTAGTGACGTGCTCCATGCGTCGTGCTGCTGCGAGAACGTCGGTATAAGATGTAGGTGCGACTGAGCCAATCAATCTCTGCAGCTCGAACTTCAGCCCATCAAAGAACTTCTCAGCTTTCTCTTCCTCGGTCGAAATCAAGGTTGGGGCAAAGCGACTAAGGTGAATGAACTCCGCGTTGTATTCTTCCACTGTCATACTGCCTTGGATGAGGCGGTTGAACTTGTCTCTGAGCTCTGATCGTGCAACTGCTGGAATGTACATCTCTTGGAAGAGTCTGGAGAACTCTTCCCATGTGACTCGGTCCTGTCCGAGCCTCCTCTCCTCTGCTAACCACCAGTGATGTGCATTCTCAGTTAACTACATTCTGACTGCAGTCATCCACTTCTCTCTCAGAAGTTCAGCGGCTTCCAACTGATGCTGTATGTTTGTGAGCCATTCATGAACTTCTGTTGGCCCCTCTTTACCAGAAAATGTACGAGGCTTGAGCTGACGGAAGTCGGTGATAGATCCAGTCGTCGATCGCCTCGCTGGTGGATTTGCCTGCTCTAACGCGGATACCAGGCTGGTTCTCAGATTCTCGACCTCCTGACGTTGAGCTTCTTGCTGAATCTGTTGCTGTGCTTGCATCATAGCATACATCATCTGGAACATCTGTTGCCCGTCCATGGCTTGTCCTGGCGGGAAAACTGGCATCTGGAGAGTGAACTGTGGTGGAGGTGGGATGTCATCTCTCCGGAACCTTGGATTAGGCTGACCGGTTTGATCGCTCTGCGATGCTTGTCCTCCACTCCCTGGAGTCACTCCGTCTCCATAAGTAACCATAGCGTCGTGTGGCGTATCCAATGGAATCTCATCTCCGTTCCTGGGATCCATTTCTCTGCAACCAAAAGATAAACTGTAAGAACGCACGGAGGGATCAATACAGGATGCAGTTCAAGTAACAATTTCGAGTTGGATATAGAGTTCAACAATGGGTTAAATAATGGATGAGATCATAGAACTTATTCTATCCTTAGGACAGGCTGGTTCGGTCCCTAAGTTGAAACCGAACAATTTAGTCGTTGACCTGCATGGGGTACCACAAAAACCATGTCACGCCCCAGTCCCAAAATACCGTGGAACCAGATACGTGGCAATGGCCAGCAGTACGCACCGATGGACCAAACCAATTTAATAGATCCATCAGGGCATACTTAAGCTGTAAAACAAGTCTACGACAATCATGGTACAACTAATCTCATCCACACAAGATATAAAATATGATCCACAGAATAAATAAGAAGGTAAATCATCATCTAGTCTCAACAAAGTACTTCGGGGAACAACCCGATAAATCTCTAGTACAATGGTTCAGCAGACCAGAAAATAATGACTGAAATAAATAATAAAAGCTGAGCATGAGCATGGATGCTCAAGAGAAGTCTTCAGCTAAGACCTCGTCCTCAGATGGCGGTACAGCTCCTGGATCGGCTCCTCCTGCTGCGGTCCCGTATACCTCGGGATAAACCACGTCTGCAAAATCTGGGGACAAAATCCATATCCAGGTCCTCAGGGGACATAGCAAGGTACAGAAAATAATACAAGCCAGAATATAAACAGTACAGCAAATAATAAGATAAACAGGGTAAGTATGTAAACATCTGTATAAAATGTAAGAAAGAATATCAGTAGTACTCAGGTTGAACATCTACAAGCTCTGTGTAGGGGAGCCTGTAGCAGTGGTGTCAAGAGGTGGTCTAGCTCAGCGGGATACTGAGTAGCCGGCATAACATAGTCAACCTGTAGCCTGTGGGTCTCTCCAGTATTAGATGGAACAATAGGGAATACTAAAATAACCAGCTAAGTGATATGCAAGATGAGAGCAGCACTAGAACTCAGGCTGAAGCATACTACAAGCTCTGTGTAGGGGAGCCGGTAGCAGCAGTAATAATGAGTAATGGGCCAAGCTCGGGCTTCAGAGTCTTGGGCCTCACAATAGTAGGGGTGTATATATATAATCAGCCTGTAGTCTGTGTGTCTCTCCCCACCCAATGTAACCACACAAATCATGAACATAACGTCTCACGTCCATGTCAGCGGGGTCATAACTAATGCACGAGTCATAATGTATCTAGAATATAGTATCTCTATAAGTCCTGTATCCTATACAGAATCACCACGAATATCTTGGGAGGATCCTGTTCCATGAACAGTGTCGAGTGTCCTGGGTCATAGTGTACTTGGTAAGACAAGTACGAGAAGATAAAATGTCACGTATGTCCATCTCTAGATGACAATACCCAACACCGCGTACGATGTTGGCACCCGACTGATAATCGGACGCTAAGTATGTCATACGGTCCTAGGTTAAGCATGCATAGCAGTATAATGAAGCAAGGAAAATATGTAACAATACTGCAGAGTTGGCAAGGTACACTTGCCTGATGTTTGAATGTCAACAACTGTCCCTGTATCAGTGGATCCGGTAGGTGCTACTCCAAAAGCTGTAATAAATATCACCAACAGTCTCAGAAGGTATCAAACTGCTAGAATTGCCTGTCCTTACGTCTAATTTGGACACAGGGGCAAAATGGTCATTTCTGGGCCAAAGCGGGGTCCACACGTTGGCCACTTTGCACCGAAAAGCGTGTCAGGGTCAAAGGTCTCCAAATTCTGCAAACTCAGTGTCTACAAGTCAGGAACGATGATACGAACCCAACGGAACTTCCAGAATTGGATTCCGATGAGCCGTTCACAAAATCGCCCGTCAAGTGGAGCCGGTGGAGCCCACGATACGCGATTTTATCAACGTTCTCAGAATCGGACCAAACTTGGCTCACAGGACCAGCGTATTGCTACGAGTCCGATGGCACAAGTTTCGTCTCGATCCTACGGGTGTACACGAAGTTACAGCATATTCCAGAAAGGATGGATACGGGGTGTCGTCGGCGGATACGCGTTGATTCCGGAGTGCACGCACCTCCGAATCGACTTTCGCAAAATCCCACACGACCGTATCAACGTCGCGCACAGTTCGGTAAAGACCGCGTGCGACCAAGTCGTCCCGATTGGCGGGGCGTACTCAGTTCCGGGGTAAAATAGGGCGTTGTTTTTTTCCTGTTTTGGATCGCGGTGTACGATCACTACAGGACGCGATGCACCGAGCGAGTTGCACGAGCACCGAGAGGGTTATACATTCTACACATAGCAACTGACAGAATTGAAAATGGTGCTGCGAGGTGAGAGAAATCGGTACCTGAACAGGGCTCCGTGAATTCTGTTTTCCACGTGTCCTAACGTCAATTCCGTGTCCTGCGATCAGGTTGCTGAGTCCAGGCGTACAGACTAGGTTTTTCGGTCGTGACCGCGACGGGGCTGGGTCAACTCCGAGGCGGGGTCGACCAGAGGGGCGACGGCCTTGGTCGGCTGATGCGGCGTTGTCGGGTCAGGGAGGAAGGCGTCGTCGGCACGGCGGGGTTGGGGTCGGCGCTGTTCGGTTTGGGAGGAACCCGACTGATAATCTCTGCGAAGTCGGACACAGGGGACGGCTGTGTCGACTCGAGATCACCTTCGGCCTGGCGGCAGCGGCGTCGGGGTCTTGAGGGGAAGTCGGCGCCGACTGGGTGATCGACGTCTGGGCTGAGCGGCGGCGACCTGGGTCTTGACCGAGCGGCGTTCGAAGGATGGGGGAAGTCGGCTCCTCGTGAGGAAAAGCGGCTGTGATCTCGAGGTGGCGGCCTCCCTGGCACGAACGCCAAAGCTTTATAGGCGCTACAGTGTTCACGGCAGCCTAGGGTTTGCAGCGGGTCAGATTCTACAGCGGTTCAGGTCTGACCCACTTTGGTGGGTTTAAACTGGATTGGTTTGAGCTTGGTTTGGTTCGGTTTTAGAAATCAATAGTCTCAAAGGCGTAAAACGCCGCAACGGAGTCCAAACAATTCACCGAAAATTACCATAGGTCCGGTTTTCTATTGTGCATCATATTATATTATTTCCAGAATAATTTAACACCCTTTGGCCATACTAAAAATTCTTTAATCTCAATCCTCTTCGCTTTTGGTTCCAGAAAATACTCTAAATTCGTAATAACTTGTTTAAAAATTTTATACTCAAAATTCAGGGTGTTTACAGGTATCAAGTCCAAGAATCTAACACCAAATATAAGCAATCTAAATCTCATACACAACAAATAAATATCAACTAAAAAAAGATAATGATGAAAGTAAATATGAATAGTTCAAGTTCATCAAGAATTTAAATAACGTCCGGTGGAGACAAATCTACTACTAGTGGAGAGATAATAATAAATAAAATAAATAGAAAACATAAAAGAAAATGGAAAGATAGCATAAAAAAGAAATGTCACAGTGAGCCCCACTCACAATAACTTGGGTGGATCGATCTTTACACTTCGAAAGATGATGCTACAGCATCAGGTCCGTATAACTGTGGATACTTCTCATCTGCTAAATCTGAAGAGAATTCAATGTCCTTAGTGGGACGTAGCAAGATACATAATATACAAGCCAAAAAGTACAGTAACTAAGATGCATGAAAGGTACAAAAAAATACATAATATATAATCTAAGAAGTGACATGTCATAGAGAAATGTGGTACTAGATGTAGCTAACAAATAAATCGAATAAATTATATAGAGAGTAGCCAAGGTAAGGGACTCTAAATCTATAGTAGATCTCTATTGTTGCCCAATGCAAGAAACTCCCAATTCAGAGTAGTCAAAGTATTCAATCCTAGTATCAATCTCCTCGTCTAAGGGAACACAAAGGTCAAGTCAATTCGTACACATAAAAATACGAAGATCTAATAAGTATGGTGTAGCATGAATCAAATATGCGTCAAAAAAAAGACAATCAATATATACAAAAACAATAAATAAGTAGCATTAATCATGTTCAAGGAAGCATATGATAGAATAAGAAAAAAATATACATGAACAAAAATAAACCAAAATAAACATGCATAAATACTGTACAATTTGGCAAGGTATACTTGCCTGCTATCCAAGGTTGCGCTCAAGTTTTAATCCTTGGCTTAGTCAATAACACATATATATACAAACACAAAATTAATATCCTATAATATATATATATATATATATATATATATATATATATATATATATATATATATATATATATATATATATATATATATAATATTACATTTTTTTTACTAGATCCAACTATCCTTGTATTAGTAGTTAAGTAATCTAATTTAATCCAACCTACTTTCTGTTAGTCTAAATAATTAAATCTAATTAACTAACTTAATACAATTAACTACTTATTGAATACTCCTTATCATTATTTGAGTAAAGGATGGATTATTTTGGAATAAGGGTAAAATATAGGGGGCTAAGTGAAATTCCTTAATTAATATGCTTCCTACGGAAGAGACGTGCTTCTTTATTAAAATATGCATTTAGGTTGGGGTTTTAAGTGTAAAAGTGCCTTCTTTATTCCATTGTGTTTAATAAGAATGTTATGGGAATTTATATGCAAAAGATTCTCTATGTCAATATTTAGAGAGAGGTGCCATATATTACAAATGCGGTATCGCGCGGGTGGGGGGGGGGTGGGGGGGGGGGGGTGCAGGGTGCCACATACTATACGTACAGTGACATGGGGGGCTACCTATCCACCCATCTTTCTTTAGTTGTTCTTATTCCAATGTGCATGGTGCAAAAGAAGAAGAAGAAGAAGAAGAAGAAGAAGATTTTTTAAGGTTATTTACACTACCCTCCTATATATTTTATGTTTATTAAATGAACCTTCTTATTTTAAAAATAATTACACTAATCATTTCTATGTTTTATGTTTATTACATGGAGCACCCATATGTTTTATGTTTTAGGTTTTATGCAAAGGATTATTACACTAATCACCCTTACAATATAAAGGTCATGGGAGGTACATGTAATTATTTTCAAAATAAGGAATGTCCGTTTAATAAACATAAAATATAGGAAAGATTGGTGTAATTCTTTTTAATTACTTCCTTTTACTCATTGCTTGTCGGTTTTGCATATTTTTTATATATAAAAGGTGTAAGAAAGAAACTCAACATTTAATGCATTATTTTCGAGAACAGAAAATTCGTGTACAATGCCTACGTGCCCAGTATCTACGTGTGAGACTGCTTAACAAAGAAAAGAACTCTGTCCTTTCAATTCGTGTATATTGTTACTATTTATGTGTGAATGATTATATATGCGGTTTACACAGAGAGAACGAAAAGGAGGAATTCCAAGGGCCACCAAGAAACGACGCCTGCATAGTGGTCATGGCCGAGTCGAGAATGCAGTCAGTTACAAAACCTTCCTCCGTGCGCTCTAGTAGGGTGAAGGTCAAAAATGAGAGAATAGAGATATTTATATAGGAGCAGAGGTGAGGGAAATATAATGATAAGTTCTTTGCGGTATCGAAATAGGATTCTTATTATGGAGAGATAGGATCGAAAGTTAGGTGATAGGGATATGCTTTAGATTTATACAAGGGAAGGTGAGGATTTGAAGAGTTTTGATTGATTAGATTGCTAAGGATTTGATATAATTTAATCCAACTTAGTATAGGTCTAAGATTGGATAAGATTTGAAATACTTTCGATTTAACATAATTTGGAATTTGAATTCTTCAAATTCTATCAGGTATACTTTATTGGTGGTTTAGATATTTTAGTATTTTTTAAATTTAGTTTAATTTGTTTATTTAGAAAGTTTGAATACATAACTATATCTAGATCATTTCTCCACATATTTATATTTTAAATATCCCTATTTAATTGAAAAAATTATCTTATGTATTATTTGTCATGTGATCTAGGTTTATCTAACTAACTAAATATTAAACATAATTTTATTAAGTATGTCTTATTAACTAAATTCTAATTATCTACTGTTATTATTTTTATTTTTCCCATACAAATTTTAAATTAATAAACTAAAATTTGGGAAGGTGGGTCATAGCATATATTGTCGTTGGGAGTTACTAAAGTTATAGTCTTGTCTACCTAGTATGCGAAAATATTCTTTGCAAGTTCTTACGAAACTAAATACAAACAAACTAGAAATATATTAGAAAAAATGGAAGATGAATGCATCTATGGCACTGACTCCATGGCGAAGGTGGACGCAGCCATCGGTATATTGAATAACTATTTTATTTGAATAAGGTTGGATATATAGTATAATAAAACTATGACAAATTGTGTTAGTTTATTTGTTCTATTATAGGGTTTTTTGTGATTTGATGTTATATGTACTCTCTATGTACTATGAATATTGTCTCTGTTGTATCAATGTATTATAGGTTTTATCAAATAGTTTATGGTATTATTTACTCTATCTTGTATCAAACAGTAGATTAATATGCTGCTATATTTTTTTTTATTTTTTGGTATTTAGTGACATTTAACGATGCAAAAAAATATTGTAATATTTTATCCAAACGTCACTAAATGTATCAGGATATCGCAGATATGTCGTTATCTTGGATATGAAATGGAAGGATTATCGATGCAAAGAGATGTATATCATGTCGCTAAATCCAACATACGCTGCAATACGTCGACATGATGTTGCAACGTTGCTAACATGGCAAACTTTTGCCCTGTCAGCAGATAAGTCTCTAACAAACAAATAAAATTTTGCTAATTGGATTTTGGCAACACACAACGACTAGATCTTGTCTTGACAATTTGGCATTCATAAACATTGCAAAATGGCAACGATATGGTACGTTGCTGAAAATATCACTACAGTGATGTTTGGTGACATTTCACTTTTGTGCGACATGGGAAAAACGTGACTAAGTGAAAATATTGTTAATTTATATTAGCATTTTTTTAATGGTTAGCGACATTTTTAGACGTCGTTAATTCAACTTATTTTAGTAGTATTTTGAGTCTCATTTGATTATTAATTTTTAGCACCCTTGAAAGAAGATATCTTTATAGCATGATTTGCAAAATATTACTTTGATGAGAGAATATTTTCATCATTAGGGGGAGATAAAAAGGAAGATAAATTCCTTATTCCTGAAGAATATTGTGAATTATCATGGCATACTTCCACTTTATCTCAAATCAACCTTATAACTCTTCAATGTGAACAAGAAATTAGGAGAATTATTCACTTGAATTATATTGTAAATAAATTACCCAATGCATTCAATGATGCTACAAAACTGACTAGGTCACATATACCAGCTATGAATGTACCTACTAAAATAGAAGTACCAAACAACCAAATAAGGCAGAAAATAAATCTGTTTCACATCAAAAACGTGGAAGAAGATTAAGCTCCCTGGAAGAAGAGACTGGATATTAATGCTCTTGAAGAATAAGCTCCTGTTGTAGCATATCAAGTAGAGAAAGTTCTTGACAGCCTGAAAGATATCCTAAACAAAAGATCCAATTTCTCTAAAATAAAGGACATTGCTCCATTCGAGGATATGACCTAGATCTTAAAAGAGATTGAGAAAGAGGTGTTGGTACCCAACAACATTGAGACATTTTTGTTTTACACAAACTCAAGAGAAGTTTAGAATTGAATTTCTTTTTTTTGTCATGGATGACATTTTCTCATATGTAGTAGATGAGATTAAAAAGGGTGATAAAAATGAGGATAACATTGAACCACAAACAATCCATAAACGTCGAAAAGATAAGATTGACCAAAAGGGAAAGATGATATTCAAGCGAAACTAGGTTCCCTTTTAAAATATGGAGCGTTCGGTCCTATAGTACAAACAACAAAAAGAATAAACCTTGTAGGTTTTAAATTAGTGTTTTTAAGAAAGATAAATGAAAAGAATGAGAAACAAATATATAAAGTAGTGTTAGTCTCTTAAGGATTCTCACAAATACCAGGAATATATTATGAAGAAATATATTCCTCGGTCATGGATATCATCACATTTAGATATTTGATAAGTGTCATTATTTTTGAAAAACTGTATATGAGGCCCATGGATGTGATTGGCACTATACATGTATGGTAACCTAGACAGTAAGTGATATATACATGAAAATCCCAGAAGAATTTAAATTATCATATCTAGAGACAGATATAATAATGATCATATATGTCTGTGTGTATTCATTAAGAAATTTTTTATTAGATTCGTCATAGTAGTTGTCTTGTGGTGACATAAAATTGATATGATCTCTTGAAAAGATTGAAAATACCACTAGTTATCTTAAGAATGATTTAAAATAAAAGACTTTGGTGAAACAAAATTTTATTTTGCCACGCAGATCAAGCATAATAAAAATATAATTTTACTCCATCAAGCCAAATATGCTAAAAGTCTTCTGAAGTATTAACTATGGATAGTTGACATCCACTAAGTACACTTATAGTAGTCATGTCATTGGAGATTAACCAGAATCCATTTTGGTCGAAAGAAGAATAAAGATGTTATGTGTTCTAAAATATCTTATTTAAATGCAATAGGTGCACTTCTTTATTTAGCACAATGCACTATACCTGAAATACCTTTTTCTGTGAACTGTTGGCTGGATATAGCTCAGTACCTACATGTAGGCATTGGATTGACATAAAGCACATTCTTAGATACATCAAAGGAACCATTGATCTTTGTTTATATTATTCATATGAATGTCTTGACTTTATTGGACATGCAAACGTAGGTTATTTATCTGATTCTCATAAGGGGAGGTCACAAACATGATATATTTTACTTAACAATGGTGCACCTATTTCATGGCGACTGAATATTCCAAAATCTTAAGACTTGTCACTCCATGTTCCCAGTATACGTAGCGAGAGTGTATTATTTCTTGCTGCATGTTTATTTTATTGTACGAAACTAGACCCATTCTTTGGTGGAGGGTTGGTTCGGTTTATTTTGAGGTTGTGGCTTGGTCATGACTTGAACCTTGGGTCAAGTGAACCCAAACCCTCATTGTATATAAACCAAATCTCTCATTCTCTCTCTCTTCATTCCTTCTTTTATTTCTCTCTCTTAAGTTCTCTCCCTCCACCGTTAGGCAAGTATATCTTTCATGAGAAATGGAGAAACCTTCCATGTTTTTAGTCTATTATGTTTATTATGTGATTTTAAGCATGTTTAAAACTTGGTATTTTTGGATTTGTTGGATGGAATGGTGCAGATCTAGATTTTTATGAGTGTGCTTCAAAAGCATGTTTCTTTAGAAAAAAAAATTGTTCTATGTGATGTAGCACTTCATTTCAAGCAAATTGACTTTTGAATCACTTGATTTGGAGTTGAGATGAGAATTTTATGGCAAAATAAGTTTTTCAGATTCTTGAATTTTTTTCATGGTCGAACTTATTGTTCTACGACGATGGATTACCATACGGCCCAGCAATATGCGCCCCCTCCAGCATGTGCCTATCTTGTTGGAGGCATGTCTACTTTGTGCATAATTTTGAAGAGTCGGACGCATGTCTGCTTGAACGCATAAAAATTTACTAAGGCCCGACTCCATGCGCCCAGAGTCCAAGCGTCCAGGAGATTATGCGGCCACGAGCCATGCTTCTCTTTTTTTGGGGTGCATGCCTCTATACGACTTTTGTGTCTCTGTACGACTTTTTGTGCTTTTATATTTTTCTCTGACACTTATGCCTTGTCACATCAATTACCTTTTTGTCACTTCACTGACACTTCATTTATTGCCCATAACTTCAGGACTTGTCCCAAGTAGTGGACTTTTGCCCGAGCATGCGGCCTGGAGGAACATACGGCCAGTTGGTTCATGCAACCTAACCTTCTTGTGCACGACTTAGACACGTATTATCTTTAGTGACTCCTTGTGTACACGTAGTAATTTCTTGTTGGGATCAAATATTTTATTTAGAATATTTCTTACTCCATGTGGTTGATTCTAGTAATACTTGTGTCTTGATTCTAAAGATGAATTGACTTAGTAACCAGACCTCATTCTAGACACGACCATGTACTAAGATTGGTTATGTACATGGCATGAATATATGTGTTGGATTAAGATTTCTTTGTGAACCAGAATAAGTAAATAATGACTAACCAGCTATGTGCGTGACATAAGCTTTGTATTATAATATGATCAAGATTCATATGACCCAATGAATAATTGGTATTTGGACTCGAATATTGTATCCATGCTGATACAATTATTGCCTGATAGTGTTCATGATCTATGTATACTGAGGTGTGACATATCGTGTTATGTGTTAAGTGATTTATATTAGGGTTGTGCATCGAGAATTCCTCCAAATTCTTGAATACGTGATACTATATATATACTTTTCCCCCAAGCACGGGCATGATATACGAGTCAAGTACCAAAGCGTGGCTAGGGTATTAATTTATTGAATGTTGCATACACGCTCAGGTGAATCCAAACTAAACTTTCATGAATTCGTACCTAGCGTGCCCATACTTTGTACGACATCTTAAGAAAAATTCTCATATGGCCACGCCTTGAGATTTTAAAACAATATCGGATTAATTAAGAAACTACAAGTGGTAGTAACATTGAAAAAAATGGTATCCCAAAATCATGCCAACGAACCTTCCCACAGAGTTTCATTATAAGTGCGTTGTGGGCTGGCCACCACAGATACTGTATATTATCAGCCCTAGTGGAGTACAGTATCTGGCCTATTATAAATAATGCCGAGCCACTATATCACAAAAGGAATATTGGAATTGCTAATACCGTAATCTAGCGTAGTGGCCCTACGGAGAACTTGTGCAATTCGTGAAGTGCCTATATAATCATCTATTGGCTCTATTAGCTCATATTCGACAATGGCATGACCTGAGGATACCTATTATGCATTATTCTGAGATAACCTCAGACTCCACAATTAGGAAGTCGTACAAGTGATTGGCCGATTTTATAAATTGGACTTGGCTTTGATTTTATTATTCTGTTATTAGCCTAGGGAAATGGACTATCATAGTGTGATAGATTCGATCGTTATCCTTGTTTGGTTGTAGGGTTGGGCCTTTGTACTAGGATATGCCATGGATATAAGTTACGAAACATAACCTAAATATATTATTATATATTTTATTGCTTGGGTTTTTATTTTTCTATTTCGTGCTTCCCTTGTGGTACTTGCTATTTTGGGTCTAACTCTACAGGTTTTGTATGGCCAGGTTACGAGCTAGCACCCGAGGATCCAGCGTACTTTTTTCCAACTCATAGCGCGTACCAAGAATATGGTCATCGAGGATAACGAGTGGATTTTCTTATTTCCCGTTCGTCATTGTGCATTTTAATCTTTTGTACGTTTAGCCACAGGCATCTGTTAGCCGGCATCTCTGGATATTTAGTTTCTCTTTCATTAGTGTATATAAATCAGACTACAGCTGTAATACTGTCAAGTACTTTTGTTATTCTATCAGCTTCTTATTTTGTACAGCTGGTCTCTAGAACATCTTGAGAAATCGTTTGGGATGCCTTATTGCTTTATTATATATGCTCTATGATTATTGTTTCTTGTTTGATTTATTAAGACATAGATGTTTGTATGACCCTAAGTGACCTGACTATAGCATGCACCCCCTTATCTAGTTACAATTGTGATCACCGTATGACGTATAGTACCTTATATAGGATAGTTGGTCGTGTCTGTCTCCGTATTATGATACTAGGGCGTGACAAGATTTTAGTGGTGTACCATGCAGGTCTATTCTACAGACTTGTAGGGTGTCAGGGTCAAAGGGGACTAAATCAAACATGATCCTTCTTAAAATTTTGAATTCGTCATCTTCGATACTCAGCTTAAAAAATTTCAGATTTGTTGCTTTCTTGTTCCTTCTCGTACTGTACTTGATATTTCTTGTGCTCTTCTTTAGGGTTTCCCCTCTTCCAGATATTGTAACAAAAAGAGAGGTAGAGTTGCCAGTGGAATGAGGTCCTGTAGAACCCCAGCTAGGGATTCAAGTTAAGCCTACGATAAATGTGACAGAGCAGTAGGCTCCAGGTATTATCGTACCTCCCGTTGTACCGGCAGCACTACATACCCCGGCCTTGCTAGAGATTCTTCGAGGAATATTGGCTTTCCAATAATATTATATGGTGGTTCAGCAGCAACAACATTAGGAACAGCAACGTCAACATCTTCAACAGTAAGACCAAAATATCATATTGAACCAAGGGTTGCAGACGACCTTGGAACGAGACAGGGGAGTAGATTATGGGGCATCTATTAGGTTTTGTAGACTGAATTCCAGATATTTTGAAGGCACGAAGGATGCTATTATGGCAGATAACTGGCTCCATGATATTGAGACCATTCTGGCAGCAGCTAAAGTTTCGATAGAGGAACAGGTTGGCCTGGTTCGCTTACAACTCCAGGATCTTATAAGAGATTGGTGGGCCACGATGGAGGTAGGAGTGAGGCATCATATTTTATGGAATAATTTTAGGACCCGATTCAGGATGAAGTACTTTAGGATTGTGGCTCAGTGTGAGTTAAAGTAGAAGTTTACTAACCTCAAGCAGACTGGGAGGACAGTAAATGGCTACGCGACAAAGTTTTGCCGACTGAGCAGATTTGCTCCAACCATGGTGGCAACAGAGTTGGAAAGAGAAATAAGGTTCCAGCAAGGACTTCACTTGGAGATCTTATACATGGTAGAGATGCATGACTACCAGACCTTCGAGACAGTATTGATAGCAGCCAAGAGGGATGAGCTTACCTCTCAGAGGATGGCATCAAGAATAGTACATCGGAAGAGGCCTCAAGGACAGAGCAGCGAGGGAGGACCAGTACCACGAATGTCAGTACCATCCCTTGGCATTCGCATCCATGATATGACACAGAGGATCCAAGTGACCTCGACAGTGATAGCACCTACTCGGCAGTTGTAGCTGAGGCAGCAGCAGCAAAATAGCAACAGCGACGGAGAGCGCCGACGGGTTGTACGTATTGTGTTAAAGAAGGTTATACCCGGGTTGTTTGTCGGGCAGCTAACGGACTATGCTTGAGGTATGGATGCCCCGGTCATAGTGTTGCCACTTGTCCAATGATACAAAGGTCAGTAGGGCCAGTAAAATAGTTTCTTGCAATGTCGGCTCCAAGGACAGTACAACAAGGAGGACCAGCAGTAGCGGTGCGGCCTATAGCTCAGCATCTCTTGCTGACGTAGGATCAATTATACCAGAAATAGTAGCAGGATCAACAGAGACCGCCACAACAAAACCAAGAAAGGCAGCAGCAGGGATCGGACAAGGCCAAGGGCAGGCGTTCACCTTATCTCTGAAAGAAGCTATGGCATCAAGCGATGTAGTGGCAAGTAACATTTCTATTATAACATTTCCTGCTATAGCATTATTTGATTCTAGAGCTTCTTACTCATTTATATATGTACAATATGCGACATGTATTAGATTAAAGTTTGAGACATTGCCAGAGAGGCTGAATATATTCACTGGCAATGTGATCGTAGGAGTTAGTAGGTTGTGTCTAGCGTGTCCATTCGTAGTATGTGGGCATTTATTACCTGCGAAGTTGATCGAGTTCCCTATGGATAACTTTGATATTATCTTAGACATGGACTGGTTGAGAGACAGTCATACGATGATAGATTGTCATGAGGGTAGAGTATTATTTAGAGTCTCAGGTCTAGAAGAGTTTATTCTTAGCAGAATAGTAGAAGACCATCATAAGGAAGGAATCACAACAATAGCAACGGGAGAAGATCTGATACCCAAAATAGTTGAAGAATTCATGGACTTCATTTTCGACGAGCTTCCCAAATTACCCCCAGTTAGAGAAGTAGAGTTCTATATGGAGTTGATACAAGAAGCAGAACCAATATCCCAAAAGGTATATCTATTGTCACCATCAGAGCTTGATTAGTTATATCGACATATAAAAGAACTGAAGGTAAAGAAGTTCATTTAGACCAGTAGATAATCGTGGGGAGCACCAGCGGTATTGGTGAAGAATAAAGATGGATCAACACGATTGTGCATGGATTACAGGCGATTGAATGCAGTGACAGTGAAGAACAAGTATCCATTACCTAGGATTGATGATTTGTTTGACTAATTAAGCGGAGAAAGAGTCTTCTCCAAGATAGATCTACGATCAGGATATCATTAGGTACGAGTCCGGAAATAGGATATACCGAAGACGGCATTTAGGTCACGATATGGGCATTACGAATTCTTAGTTATGCAATTCGAACTGACTAATTCTCTAGTGGTATTCATGGATTTGATGAACCGTATTTTTATGTCATACTTAGACCAATTTGTGGTAGTATTAATTGATGGCATCCTTGTGTATTCTCGTAATAAAAAGGAGCATGAAGAACATCTTAGGATAGTACTACAGACTTTGAGTGAGAACCAGTTATATCTGAAGCTTAGTAAATATGAGTTACGGCTGGATCACATATCCTTTCTTGGACATATTCTTTTTGGAGCAGGAGTGTTAGTTGATCCCAAGAAGGTAGATATAGTAGAGAACTGGCCAGTTCTGAAGACAGTAGCAGAGGTGCATAATTTTTTGGGCTTGGCAGGATACTACCGAAGATTTATGTCAGATTTTGCTAAGATCTCGGCATCTTTGACTCAGTTGACATACAAGAAAGTTAAATTTGTGTGGTCAGCGGAATGCCAAATAGCCTTTGAAGAGTTAAAGGATAAGTTAATCTCTGCACCAATCCTTACTCTTCCAGCAGGATCCGAAGGATTCATCGTGTATTATGATGCATCTGGCAAGGGGCTTGGATGTATTTTGATGTAGCATGGAGAGTGATAGCATATGCTTCTCGACAGCTCAGGAATCATGAGAAGAACTATCCAACTCACGATCTGGAGTTAGCACTAGTAGTATTTGTACTTAAGTTATGGAGGCACAACTTATATGGTGATCGGGTGGAGATCTTCACAGATCATAAGAGTTTGAAGTATATATTCACGCAGAAGGACTAAAATATGAGGCAAAGAAGGTGGCTAGAGTTGTTGAAAGACTATGACGTAGAACTTTAATACCATCCAGGCAAACTTTGTAGAAGAGGTAGAAAATTCATGTTGACCCCTCAGAAGCACATTCTAGAAGACTTACGATAGATGGGAATCGAGATAGTGGTTCCACAGGATACAGGAGTTCTGGCTAGCCTATAGATTCAGTCAACTTTAGTGGATAGAATCAAGATAGCTCGGACAGAGGACCCCAATATTCATAAGCTATGGACAGAATATAAGTCTGATCTTCGGAAAGAGTTGACGATTCATGCGGATGGAACGCTAAGGTTTGGGGACCGTCTATATGAACCAAGCGGGGATATTCGACAAGAATTTATGACTGAAGCATATAGTTTCTAGTACTCCATTCATCCCGGGAGGTACAAAGATGTACCAAGATATCAAGCAACATATTTGGTGGAATGGGATAAAGAGGAAAATAGTACGCTTCATATAGTGATGTCTGATATGTTAACAACTGAAGGCAGAACAACAGAGATCGACAGGATTATTGCAGTCACTTCCTATTCCACAGTGAAAGTAAAAACATATCACCATAGACATTGTGATCAGTTTACCTAGATCCCCGACTGGTCGAGATACAGTTTGGGTGATAGTGGATCGGCTCACAAAAGTGATACATTTCCCCTTTTAGAGTGGGACAGTCTATAGAAAAGTTAATAAATTTATATATGCGACAGATTATGAGGCAACATGGCATACCTGTTAGCATAGTATCCGATCGAGATACAAGGTTTACTTCTTATTTCTAGAGAAGCTTGCACGAGAGATTGGGTATCAAGTTATGATTCAGTATTGCGTATCACCCCTAGACAGACGGGCAATCAAAGAGGACCATCCAGACCCTGCAGGATATGTTACGAGCATGTACCCTAAACTTTGGTGGATCTTGGGAGAATCACCTTCACTTGGTGGAATTCTCGTATAACAACAGTTATCAAACCAGTATTCAGATGGCTCCTTTCGAGGTATTATACGACAGAAAGTGTAGATCACCGTTGGCATGGGACGATATTGGTGAGCGAAAGATGTTAGGCCCCGAAATGATCACACAGACAGTAGAAGTTGTTAAGTGGATCAGAGAGCGACTTTGGGTTAACAGGATCGACATTTTTATTGGGCAGACCAGCATCGTAGGCCTTTAGAGTTTTTTATCGGCGATCACGTATTTTTGAGGATTTTGCCAACCTATGGAGTTATTAGATTCAGGATCCGTGGGAAGCTTAGCCCGCGATACGTTAGGCCGTTTGACATTCCCTATCGGGTAGGTGATGTGGCTTTTTCTTTTGTCCTTCCACCTTCGCTATGTGAGGTGCACGATATATTTTATGTATCTCAGTTGTGTAGGTATGTCCCGGATCTGAGTCATATCTACGATCACTCTGAATTAGTCGTTGGTACTGACTTATCTTACGAGGAGCAATATGTATCCATTCTGGACCGAAGGGAGAAGATTCTCAAGAACCGGACTATTTTTCTTGTTCGAGATGCTTGGGGCTATCACACTTTTAGAGAATCGATGTGGGAGCACAAGGATGATATACGATCTCAATCCTCGTACTTGTTCAATTCAGGAGGTATATTTTACCTTATGCCTTCGTATTTTAGATTCCATGATCAGGTTATCACCTCTGTGTTGAGATGTTATTGCTTGTATGTGTATATTTGCTAATAGATTTGTATCATACTTGTCCTGACTTCTCTAGCCTGACTTGGATTCGAATTACGAGGACAAAATTTTCTAAGGTGGATAGAGATGTCACTCCATATTCCCAGTATAAGTAGTGGGAGTGTATTATTTCTTGCTAAATATTTAGTTTATTGCATGAGACTCACATTCTTTGGTGGAGGGTTGGTTCGGTTTATTTTGAGGTTTGGGCTTGGTCATGACTTAAACCTGGGGTCAAGTGAACCCAAACCCTCCATGTATATAAACCAAATCTCTTATTCTCTCTCTTTATTCCTTCTTTTCTTTCTCTTTCTTAACTTCTCTCCCTACACCCTTAGGCAAGTACATCTTGTATGAGAAATGGAGAAACCCTCCATATTTGTAGTCTATTATGTTTATTGTATAATTTTAAGCATGTTTCGAATTTGATATTTTCGAATTTGGTGGATAGGATGGTGCAGATCTAGATTTTTATGAGTGTAGGTGTTGTTCTTGAATTTTTCTTAGTTTTGATCTTAAAATTTTTTTTTAAACAAATTATTCTATGTGATGGATCACTTTATTTCGAGCAATTTGGCTTTTGAATCACTTGATTTGGAGTTGAGATGAGAATTTTATGGCAAAACAAGTTTTTCAGATTTTTAGAGTTTTTTCTTGGCCAAACTTGTTGTTCTAGGACGATGGAGTACCATACGCCTCCAGCATGCTTCCATCTTGTTGGACGCATGTCTGCTTTGTGCATGCTTTCGAAAGTCGGACGCATAGTACCTTGAACGCATAAAAATTCACTAAGGCCTGACTCCATGTGCCAGAGTCCATGCGCCTAGGAGATTATGCGGCCACGAGCCATGCGTCTCTTCTTTTGGGACGTATGTCTCTACATGACTTTTGTGTCTCTGCACGACTTTTTGTGCTTTTGTCTTTTCTCTCTGACACTTATGTCTTGTCATATCAATTATCTTTTTCTCACTTCACTGACACTTTATTTATTGCCCATCACTTCGGCACTTGTCCCAAGTAGTGGACTTTTGCCCGAGCAAACGGCCTGGAGGAATATGCGACCGGTTGGTTCATGTGGCCTGACCTTCTTGTGCACAACTTAGACATGTATTATCCTTAGTGACTCCCTGTGTACACGTAGTACTTTCTTGTTGGGATCATATATTTAATTTGGAATATTTCTTACTCAATATGGTTGATTCTAGTAATACTTGTGCCTTGATTCTATGAAAGAATAGACTTAGTAACCAGACCTCATGCTAGACACGACCATGTGCTAAGATTGGCTATGTACCTGGCATGAATATATGTGTTGGATTGAGGTTTCTATTTTTTTTGTGAACCAGACTAAGTAAATAGTGACTAACCAGCTATGTGCATGAAATAAGTTTCGTGTTACAATGTGATCAAGATTTATGTGACCTAATAAATAATTGGTAATTATACTAGAATATTGTATCAGTGCTGATACAATTATTGTCTGATAGTGTTCATGATCTATGTGCACTGAGGTGCAATATACCGTGTTACGTGTTTAGTGATTTATATTTGGGTTGTGCATAGAGAATGCATCCAAATTCATAAACACGTGTTCATATATATATATATATATATATATATATATATATATACTTTTCCTCCAGCACGGGCATGATATGCGAGTCAAGTACCAAAGTGTGGCTAGGATATTGATTTATTGAATGTTGCATATACGCTCGGGTGAATCCAGACTGAATTTTCATAGATTCATATCTAGCGTGCCCATACTTTGTACGACATATTAAGAAAAATTATCATGTGGCCACGTATTGAGATTTCAAAACAATATAGGGTTAATTAAGCAACTAAAAGTGGTAGTAACATTGGAAGAAAATGGTATCCTGAGATCATGCCAACAAACCTTTCCACAGAGATTCATTCTAAGTACGCTATGGGCTGGCCACCATAGATATTGTATATTATCCGCCTTAGTAGAGCGCAGTATGTGGCCTATTATAAATAATACCGAGCCAATATTTTACTATAGGAACATTGAATCCACTAATACTGTTATCTAGCGCAGTGGCCCTATGGAAAACTGATTTAATTCGTGAAGTGCCTGTATAATCATCTATTGGCTCAGTTAGCTCATGTTCGGCGATGGCGTGATCTAAGGATACCTATTATGCATTATTCTGAGATAACCTCAGACTCCACAATTAGCAAACCGTACAAGTGATTGGTCAATTTTATAAATTGGACTTGGTTGTCATTGTATTATTCAGTTAGTAGTCTAGGAAAATGGACTATCATAGTGTGTTGGATTCGACCATTATCCTTGTTTGGTTGTAGGGTTGGGCCTTTGTTCTAGGATATGATATGGACCTAAGTTACGACACAAAACCTAAATATATTATTATATATTTTATTTCTTGGATTTTTGTTTCTCTATTTCGTGCATCCCTTCTGAAACTTGTTATTTGGGGTCTAACCCCACTGGTTTTGTATGGCCAGGTTTTGAGCCAATACCCAAGGATCCAGCGTACTTTCTCCTGACTCATGGCGCATACCAGAAATATGGCCACCGAGAATAACGAGTGGGTTTTATTATTTTTCGTTCGTCATTGTGCATTTTACTCTTTTGGACGTTTAGCCACCGGCACCTATTAGCCGGTATGTCTGGACATTTAGTTTTCTTTTCATGACTTTATATAAATCAGACTACATCTGTAATAATGTCATATACTTTTGTTATTCTATCAGCTTCTTATTTTGTACAGTTGGTCTCCAGAATATCTTGAGAAAGCGTTTGGGATGCCATATTGCTTTATCATATATACTTTATGATTATTGTTTCTTGTTTGGTTGATTGAAACATAGTTGTTCGTATGACCCTAAGTGACCTGATTGTAGCATGCACCCTCTTGTCTAGTTACAATCATATCGTCGTACGACGTATAGTACCTTATACGAGGTGGCTAGCCGTGTCCATCTCTGTATTCTGGTACTGGGACGTGACAAGAATTTATGAAGCAAACAGAGACCGTGTATGATTAAGGTCACTAGTTTAGCATATCAGGAGAGTTGCAAGATTTTGAAAGTCACAAATAAACCTATAACTCTTTATAAGGATAATTTAGCATGTACAATGCAAATTCAAGAAGGCTTCATCAAAGAAGACAAGACAAAGCGCATCTCATCAAAAAAAAAATCTTCATACACCAGCTCCAAGAAAGATGACTGATGTAAAGCAGATTAAGTCTTAAGAGAATCTTGCTTCTCTCTTCACAAAATACCTCCCAAAGTCCATATTTATAAAGCTAGTACACCGGATTGACATGAGAAGACTTTAGCTAACATACATATAAATGTATATGCCAATAAAATATTGGGATGAGATGTTATGATCAAATATTTTTATTTAAGTTGATATAAGAACTAAATGTAACATTTTATATGATTTTGAGTGAAAGCATCGTGCATATGCAAGCATCCTGAAGATGCTCATGGAGACATCTGTAGTAATATCTTTGCACATTGTACTATTTTCCTTATATGATATTTTCTATTGGATTTTTTCTTCGAAAGATTTTTAACGAGACAGTTTAAGTTTCACCCACTTGGATTGCTGAAGAATACATTCTACCCTTTTCTTTCACGATGAATTTTGTGCAAAAGATGGACAATTCGTTAGAATTTTTTTGATAAGACAATGATTAAAGTGAGAATCCAAGAAAGATTATTATAAACCATGATTTGTGGAGACCACAAATAGTAGCTATATGTATCTTGCGGATAAAGCTAACTAAGATACACACAAACCATAATCTTTCTTCCCATATATATATATATATATATATATATATATATATATATATATATATATATATATATATATATATATATATATATATATATATTGTTTCCTTTCTCCAAGCCGAGCTGTGGCTATATAAGCCACCCAGCCGTCCGAGGGAGAATTCGAACACAGGACCTACCCGTGGGTGTCCCCCCGCACTACTACTAGGCTAGTGCCTTAGGGATCCCATATATATATATATATATATATATATATATATATATATATATATAAGAGAAGCCTCATAATAATTATGCAATTAAAGTAGTTTTTTTTTTCTTCTTTTTTTACTTTTCTAGCAATACGTGGCCAACAAAAATATGTAGGAAAAGTTATGCACAAAAAGGCTTTAGAGTTTTATTTTTCCTATTTATCATATAAGAAAATATAATTTTTATATAATCTGTATTTTATTGATTACTTAGTGATACATGATGGAAATCAGACATGTCCTGCAAGCATTCTGACACCGTGTCTGAGAGTGCCTGCAGTGAAAACTTTAAGCCAACCTACCTGAGATCACCCTGTCTAATGAACACCAAGCACAGATAAAGATAAGTATATGGTGATAACTACGTCTCCTGAACAAATTTTAACCTTTATAACTCGGGTGAAATTACAAGATTGACAAAATCAATATTGAACAATTTGTCCTAATAGATTCAACCCTCTCACCACAATCAGGAAGAAAAGAAAGAGATTACAACTGAAATCACTCACTAACCTGTAGCAATTTTTCTAACCGAAGTTGACGACTCCTCGATTAGATCTCTTCTTCCTATTGTCTTGTATGGCGAAGTCCTAAGAACAAAGTATGGACTTTCTCTTAGATTTTCTTGTGGACGTGCACCTCGAATCTCCATATTTGTGCATACTTTGTGCCTCCACCCTCCTCCCATACTTATAGGATGAGAAACCTATTTTAAGTCATAATAGGATTTCCTAAATAGGAAACCCCTAAAATAAGAATTCTATCACACCTAAAATAGACTAATACCAATTATGGACATCGAAATATGGTTAAATTAAATATTTGATACAAATTTGAAGTCTAATCAAATCTTACATTTAATGTAGATTTCTAAATTATAGCAAATCAAATCTTTGATTATATTTGGGCTCCAAAATTTATCAAATCCAGACTGGACCCCAACAATCTTTTCCTCCGGACTGATGAGAGGGTGTTGACCCCATGGCTTCTCAACTGGACTCCATGCCTGCCATCCCACGACAGAGTTTCTGCTCCCCTATGCCACCGATCTCCGATCCCCCGAGTTGATTTGCATCTTCATTCGACTCCAGCTCCTCGACCGTCACGTCGATACTAGCTGTCAGCGTAGCACCTTCTGTACCATTGGGATCCTGCCGACATCAATGACACGGCTAAGACCAAACTTTCTGACTATCAGCCTCACTGTGAGTCTTGGCTGCCTGTCCCCGACTTTCATCTTTTACCGAAATGTGTTAACGTTCCGACGAGCTTCTTCACCCTTAGCTGGCCCAACCAAACGGACGGTGTGATTCTCCCAAGATTCAAACTCCTGAATCTGCTCACCTTCGTGTTCGAACCTAAAGCTCCCCCATACACATGTATCCTCGAGCAGAACATCACACACTGTGCTTGTCGTCGATGACCCACAGCTCCCCCTGGTCTCGAACTACTGAAACCAATATCGCTCCGTTAAGCTTTGGCAAACCATATGTCTACAAAATCGGATCCGTGAAGCAACCCCACTTGGAGATCGACCAGCTGTCATGGGACCAACATACTACCCTCAATCTTTGGCTTATCACCATTTGTCACTTTGTCTCGACGAACAGAATCCTCCGTAATCCTCAAAGTATCTCGAAGCCCCTCCTATGCAAGTTCCCGATGATCCAACTCTCATCGAATACCCTTGAGCCTCTATTCGATGTCTGTGGCATGCCTGTACAACTCAACGGCTTGAGCCTGTATATACCACAACATAAATCTCCTCGAGCCAGCTATTAGGAATCTTTCATAAGCATCCAATCTTTGCCCCCAAATAAATTGCGACAGCCATCATCCGCCAGCCTCCCTACCGAAACTAAGTTATAGCGCAAACTAGTTACATGTCACACATCCTTGAGAACGAGCTTCTCACCAAGTTTCTTTGTCAAGTTTACATCACCGATGCCTCCAACTACAGTCGTTCCCTTGTTGCCCATCTCCACACGTCCAAACCTGCCGCCATGATATGACGTAAAGATCCTCCTATATAGAGTGGCGTGATACGATGCCCTCATATCCATGACACAATCGCCATCATGACATATGCCACAAGGTTCCTTTGTGTCTGTTGCTGTGATGATGAGATCTTTCATAGCCGTAAGATCCTCCTGATCATCCTTGCCTTTGACCTTCTCACCTTGGAGCTTCATGCAGTTCCTCTTGATATGACCCTTTTTTTACAGTAATAGTAACCCTCCTTGTGGTCCACAGTTGCAAGATCCTGAGAACTCCCTCTTGTCCTCGCTTGTGACTTGGGTCTTTCCTTCCCATAGGAAGCCACCAGAGCGGACTCATGTGACGTCTCAACTTGCTTACGCTAGATCTCCTCGTCCAACAAGCTATTTTTGATTGCCTCCATCGTGACAACTCTACCAAGCGCGGAGTTGCTCACCGACACCACCAACGTCTCCCAGCTTTTCGACAAAGAACTCAAAAGAAAAAGGACCTAAAGTTTATCATTAATCATAATCTTTATCGCAGATAGCTGATTGATAATACCCTGAACTTCGTTAAGATGTTATGCTACTGGAGCACCCACCGTGTACTTCGAGTTGACGAGTTGGCGAATCAAAAATGTCTTGTTGCCAGCCGTCTTCCTCTTGTACAACGAATGCAGCTTCTTCCACAATGCTTTTGTCGAACTCTCCATGGACACGTGGTGAACCACCGAGTCGTCCAGCCATTGGCAGATGAATCCAACAGCCTTTGGATCCATTTGTTTCCAGTCTTCAGCAACTTTATCTGATGGCTTAGCGTTGTCGCCCTCCAACGGACCATGCAAGTCCTTGCACCAAAGTAGATCCTCCATCATTGGCTTCCAAATCTCTCAATTCGCCCCTGTGAGGGTGATCATACGAGTGTTCATCTGCTCCGTAGACATAGTTTCTAGAACCAAAACTAGTAGCTCTGATACTAGATATTGGGAATCGGACATGCCCTGCAACCATTCTGACACCGTGTCTGGGAGTGCCCGCAGCAAAAACTTTAAGTCAACCCACCTGAGATAACCAACCCATGTCTAAAGAACACCAAGCACGGATAAAGATAAGTATATGGCGGTGACTACGTCACCTGGACAAATTTTAACCTTTATAACTCAGGTAAAATTACAAGATTGACAAAATTAATGTTGAACCCTTTGCCCTAATAGATTCAACCCCCTCACTACACTCAAAAAGAAAAAAAAGATTATAATTGAAATCACTCACCAATCCGTAGCAATTTTCCTAACCGAAGTTGACGACTCATCGATTAGATCGCTTCTTCCTTCTGGCTTGTATGACGAAATCCTAACAGCAAAGCACGGGCTTTCTCTTAGATTTTTATGTTGACGTGCACCTCGAATCTCCATCTTTGTGCATACTTTGTGCCTCTACCCTCCTCTCATATTTATAGGATGAGAAACCTATTTTAAGTCATAATAGAATTTCCTAAATAGGAAATCCATAAAATAAGAATTCTATTACACCTAAAATAGCCTAATACCAATTCTGGACGTCCAAATATGGTTAAATTAAATATTTGATATAAATTTGAAATCTAATCAAATCTTATATCTGTCACCCTCACTTTTTCAATCAAGGGTAGTTTGGTAAATGACACGAGAATTTTAATTTTAGGAGGGTTGTATTTAATATTATGCATAAGTAATAAATTATTTGTTGTATTATTTATTGTTTGATTAGGTATAGTATTTATTTTAGACTTGTGTAGTGGACCTAACCTGTTTATTTAGATGCATAAACCCAACTTTTGGATGAGTTTAGTTTGGGCCCATTTAATTAGGAGGTTGGATTAATTAGTGAAACTATTAGACTAGAACCTTTCCCCTTAATTAATTTCTTTATGAGAGGCCCCAAGGGGTATTTGGGATATTATACATTGCTTGGAAAGGGGTTTATGACCAGCCATAATTAGGAGGAGAGAGAGAGTGCTCTCATTTCATTTCTTCTCCAAATTTCTAAATCTACTTTTTCCATTTCCAATTTGCCTCCATTCCTCCATCAATTCTTCACCAATTTTTCACAAATCTCTTTCTAAATTCAATATTGAGGCCTCTACATCAAGGATCTACAAGCAAGGAGCAAGGAACAAGGAAAAGGAGGCCAAGATCTACAAGGAGAGGAACTACTTTGCATTTGGAGACTTTTTATTGGGAATCCATCTCCCAATAGGTATATTTCAGTTTTCTCCCTTCTAATAGACTCTAGATCTGAGATTTTACCATGAGAAACTAACCCACATGCATAGACTATCCATAGGATTTGATTTTGGGACAATCGGAGACCTACGGTGGAAGTTACATAATTTTGGTGCCAATTTTGGAGAAATTTCGAGATTGGCACATGTTGTGTTTGTCAATTAGTCAATTAGTCAATTAGACCAAATTGACATATGATTGTTTGTTTGTGACTAGTGTCATGCCCACAATTGGATACGTGTAGGCCGTATCTCGTCAATTTGATGAAACAGGTTGATTTTTGGGGTTTTCCTCCGACACGGAGCCTTGTGCATATCGCATTGTGACACGAACACGTAGACACTCTAATTACTATACGTGTTGTTCATAATTTATGTATTGGATGCGTTCGTGTCATCCGGGATACGTTTGGTTGTGTGTTGGAACCGTATCGCACACGTATCATAGAGCAAGTGTGATACGGGTGCGGTGCACTCCATGTGTTTGTTATTTTGCCCTCTTTGCTATGCGTGCATGTGTATTTATATATATATCTATGTAATATATATTGTATATAATAGTGTATATTGTGTTTGGATATATGTGTGTGTCTATGTGTGTATACATACTAGAGTAGATAGTGATATATATATATATATATATATATATATATATATATATATATATATATATATATATATATATATATGCTTGTGTACTTGAATATACGTATGTGTGTGTGATTATGTATAATAGTGACTATATGTATAGATGCTTATATAGATTTGTATATATATATAGTATAGAGAGAAGGATATATACATATTGCTAGAGAGGTATATAGATATATATGTATTGTTATCTATATGTGTGTAGGTGTGTTCGATTGTGTGTGTGTGAGTGTGCATAGTGAGTGAGGGGATCGGGCACCTACAGCATTGTGCAGTGTGCATACTGAGGTGTAGTAGCATTTTTAGCAAAACTGGGAGGGTGCAGTGCTTCAGCAGTACAACAACTGACATGCAGAGACAAATACAACAGTAAGTACAGTAGCCAACTGATAGCTGCAGTTTTAGTTATCAAACAGTGTGCAGTCATCAAGCAATCGGGTAGTGGCCAACTTTAATCTGGTTCAGTAAAGATGTAGTGCACATGAGCATCCGAGGGCAGGCACCACACTGAATTCTACACTGTTGTATCAGCTGTAGGTGCAGAGTATCAGCGGGGTACAGCAAACCCCTGCAGTCTCGAGCCTCTACTGCAGGCATTGAGCACTGCTGCAGTATGAAAACGCAATAAATTATTCAGTGCAACCAACAACCACAGCAAGATGAGCTCGCTACACAGCAACAGATTGCATCTACAGTGGCATTTCAGCAGAGCTCGAGCACCACTGCCAGGGTGAGCAACTGCAGGGAAGACTAGCAGTAGCAGCTCCAGCAGGGAACTTAGCAATGTGCAGTGTGCACAGCCATGGGAGAGCAGGAAGGCCTCAGCACCTTGTGCAGGCCACTGCAGTGTACAACCAATTCAGTATCAACATCAGTTCACTGTGCAATAAATATTCAACAATGCACAACTGAAACAGCAAGGAGAGCAGTGGCTATTGCACAGCAAGCTAGCTGCTACAATAGCTTATCAGTGCAAGCAGAGATTTCATGCAGCAATGTGCATCCATTCCAGCAGAGAAGGGTGCTCTTGCAGCCACTGCACATCAGCATATTACAGCATCAAGTGCACTGCTGTAGTGACCAATCATGGTACAGCATCTTGCACAGTTCAGTAAAGAGAATTTTGGAATTTTAGCAAACTACAAATCTCAGTGAGCTCTGCACATCAGCATATGTATTCAGCAAGTACCATCCACTGAGTATACTGCAAGTGGCAATATACTTCACACAGCAAGTTGTATGAGTAAGACAATGTGCATCAACTGAGTAGCTGAGCAGTGCATCACCAGCAATACAGTGTACATCAAAGCCAAAACAGCTTGTACCCAGCATGCTGCAATATGATACATCAACCTTCAACAGATACAGCATAGTGCAGCAACATCCTTCAGCAGCCACTACACCAACAACAAATAGTTTTAACAAGCAATTTCACAAGTCTACAACATTAGTAAGAGGTATCAGTCAATGCAGAGAGCAACAAAGCAGTAGGAAATTGTAACAACTACTCACTGCAGCAAGAGGAAACTATATCAGCAGAGAACACTACATCAAGAGCCTACAGTAGAAAGCATCCAACCTTCAGCATTTTGCAGCAATGCATCCAATCCAACAGTAAGCAACAGCCTGCAGGCAAGTTATCAGTGAGGTGCAGCAATGTGTGCAGCTCGTGCACAGTGAAATCAGCAAGGAGCACTGTGCATATCAGCAAGATCAACAGGGAGCCAGGTAGTATCAGTACAGTATCAGCAGGCAGGGAGTTCTCAGTGTATCAGTGGTTCATAAATGAGTTAAGGTATTGTTTTAGTTGGGTATTTTGGTCTAGTCAGTTGGTTAGTACAGTTAGTTAGTTAATTAGATAGTGTATTAGTTAGTTATCAAGATATTAGTAGTAGTCAGGTATATGTTTTATGCTTATTTTGGTTGTCAGTTTAACTGTTAGCATATATAACTAAATTATAGTGTAGTTGTATTGATAGTATATAGATGGTAAGTTAGTATAGTATTTAATGGCTAGGAGTAGCATGTGGTTTAATTAAGTTTTTGTCTTATATTATCTATATGAAATAGTTTTTGGTTACTTTGGTATCACCAAGATTTTGGACCGATACCAAGGTATTGAGTTTGGATATCGAGATAGGTGCGATACGCATTGGTGCAAGGCCAAGGTATCCTATTTAAATTGTTATGTTATGGTATTATAATATTTGACTTGAATATATAACTAAAACCCTATTTTCATATTAGAAACTTGAGTATCTTAGAATTCAACTTTTTGTGTGTTTAATAATTTTGTAGATTAGTTAAGTGTAGCTTAGTTTCATATTGTATCGACTTAGTGACTTAGTATTAAACTCTTGCAACCTAGATTTCATCTATTTGACTTAGAGATGGCTTTGTGACCTAGATGTTGACTAATTTAACTTAAATTTATTCCAACACCCCGTATTAATGTAATATTCCATATATAGGTTTGTGTGACACCAGTTGGGACACAATTTGACATTCATTTCTTGGACGACAAGCGAGTACATTCTCTGATAGTTTTCATTAATTGCTAATTACTATAATGCAAGAATTTAGAAATATTTTATGACACATTGGTACACGGACTAGTATACACATAGATCAGTCATGGGATGTTATATATATATTGTTCATTGTTTCTCGTGTTCTCAATATTTAACTTAGACAATGTTTCGTGTTCAACATTCATGTTTAACTTAGACAATGTTTCGTGTTCAATGTTCAATATTTCGTGTTCAAGGTTTATTGTTTACATGGCCTTGAATATCTTGTATCACAATGTGCCATGGCTGGATCCAATGTACTAGTTGGGGGAAAGGGAAAATGTTAGCTAGGTATGTGATCAAATTCTAGACAATGTTTGATGTTAACTTAGACAATGTTTATCCAACGTTAAAGTAGACAATGTTCACCCAAGCCGATCACATATCTAACTATTATTTCAATCACTTAGCATAGTTACAGTTCTTTACCACATTGTTCATTGTTTTCCTATTCTTCCACCATTGTTGATATTATTCATTATTTCTCGTCTTGTATTATATTCTCTATTTCTGTTTATAGTCATTATCAATTAATTGGAACTGCTATTGGGTTGTACTTCGCTCCATTCCTGACTGAAAAATATTTTTTTAAATGAATGGTTAGAAAGGATGTGTCCCACTCACTATGGACTGACAAATGGAGTATCACCCGAGGATAGTGCCAGAGACTAAGGCCTTTTTGATTTTTATATCTTGTATTAGTTATTTCTATTTTAGACGTTGGATTGTATTATTATTTAAGATCTGGAGTTGTGTTTAGTTTGGAGATGGTTATGTGATGTATTAAGACTTGTACTTCTTATTCTTTCTATTCCATATCGTGCATACATCTTCCTTCAGTTTTATATGTGATTGAGTATTATTTGGTATTGAGATGGCATGGCATTATTTTATACACTTTGTGTGAGATATTAGATAGAATAGTAGACCAAGACAGCGTTCTACCGCCGATTCTGCGGCGTAGGCTGGACGTACCCACGTACTCGTGCCCCTATACCGGGTGCGGGTCGTGACAACATCTAATGCAGATTTCCAAATTATATCAATTCAAATCTTTGACCATATTTGGGCTCCAAAATTTATCAAATCCAGACTGGACCAACAATCTTCCTCTCCCGTCTGATGAGAGAGTGTTGACCCCATAGCTCTCAATTGGACTCCATGCATGTCGTCCTGCAACAGAGTGTTTGCTCCCCCATTCCACCGATCTCCGATCCGTCGAGTTGCTTTGTATCTTCCTTCGTCTCCAGCTCCTCGACCGTCACGTCGATGCTAGTTATCATACGTAGACCTTCTATACCACTGGGATCCTGCCGACATCAATAACACGACGGAGACCAAAGTTACTGATTATCAGCCTCACCGCGAGTCTTGGCTGCCTGTCCCCGACTTCATTCTTCCACCGAAACATGTTAACGTTCCGACGAGCTTCTTCACCCTTAGCTAGCCCAACCAAGCGAACGGTACGATTCTCCCGAGAATTGAACTCCTGAATCTGCCCACCTTCGTGTCTGAACCTGAATTTCCCCATACACATGCATCCTCGAGCAGAACATCACGCACTGTGCATGACGTCGATGACCCACAGCTCCCCATGGACTGTGTGAATGATGATACTCTCGTCTCAGATTGAGTTTGTTGTAAACCTTGATCTCATCCATGGCCTCGAACTACTGAAACCAATGTCACTCCGTAAAGCTTTGGCAAATCACCCGTCGCCAAAATTGGATCCGTGAAGCAACCCCCAACTGGAGACCAACTAGTTGTCATAGGGACCAACATACTGACCCTCAATCTTTGGCTCATCACCATTCGTCGCTTTGTCTCGACGAACCGAATCCTTCGTAATCCTCAAAGTATCTCGAAGTCCCTCCTCAACAAGTTCCCAATGATCCAACTTCTGTCAAATATCCTTCGAGCCTCCATCCGATGTCTGTGGCCTGCCTGTACAAATCAACGACTTGAGCCTGTACATGCCACAACATAAATCTCCTCGAGCCAGCTGTTAGGAACCCTTCGTAAGCATCCAATCTTTTTTCCCAAACAAACTGCGACAGCCATCATCCACCAGCCTCCCTACCAAAACCAAGTTGTAGCGCAAACTCGATACATGTCGCACATCCTTAAGAACGAGCTTCTCACCAAGCTCCGTTGTCAAGTGCCCATCACCGATGCCTATAACTACAACCGTCCCCTTGTTGCCCATCTTCACACATCCAAACATGTCGTCGTGGTATGACATGAAGATCCTCCTATATAAAGTGACGTGATACGATGCCCCCGTGTCCATGACCCAATCGCCATCATGACACATGCCACAAGATCCCTCTTCGTCGGTTGCTGCGATGATGAGATCTTCCATAGCCGTGAGATCCTCCTGATCATCCTTGCCTTTGGCCTTCTCAGCTTTGAGCTTCATGCAGTTCCTCTTGATATGACCCATTTCGCCACAATGATAGCAGCCCTCCTTGCGGTCCGCAGTCGCAAGATCCTGAGAACTCCCCCATGTCCTCGCATGTGACTTGGATCTTCCCTTCCTATAGGAAGCCACCAGAGCGGACCCTGAGACGATTCCAATTGCTTACGCCGGATCTTCTCATTCAACAAGCTGCTTTTGACTGCCTCCACCGTGACAACTCCACCAGGCGCAGAGTTGCTCCTCACCGACACCACCAACGTCTCCCAGCTTTCTGGCAGAGAACTCAAAAGCAAAAAGGCATGAAGCTCATCATCAATCACCATCTTCGTCGCAAATAGCTGATTGATAATACCCTGAACCTCATTGAGATGTTGTTCCACTAGGGCACCCTCCGTGTACTTCGAGTTGATAAGTTGACGAATCAGAAATACCTTGTTGCTAGTTATCTTCCTTTCGTACAGCGAATGCAGCTTCTCTTATAATGATTTTGCCGAACTCTCCATAGACACGTAGTGAAACATCGAGTCGTCCAGCCATTGGCGGATAAATCCAACGGTCTTCCGATCCAGTCGTTTCCAGTCTTCAGGAGCTTTGTCCGATGGCTTAGCGTTGTCGTCCTTCAACGGACCATGCAAGTCCTTGTACCAGAGTAGATCCTCCATCATTGGCTTCCAAATCGTCCAATTTCTCCCTGTGAGGGTGATCATACGAGTGTTCATTTGCTCCGTAGACATAGTTGCTAGAACCAAAACCAGTAGCTCTGATACCAGATGTTGAGAATCAGACACGTCATGCAAGTGTTCCAACACCGTGTTTGAGAGTGCTCGCAGCGAAAACTTTAGGCCAACCCACCTAAGATAACCAACCCATGTCTAACGAACACCAAGCATAGATAAAGATAAGTATATGGCGGTGACTATGTCATTTGGACAAATTTTAACCTTTATAACTTAGATAAAATTACAAGATTGACAAAATCAATATTGAACCATTTGTCCTAATAGATTCAACCCCCCTCACCACACTCAAGAAGAAAAGAAAGATATTACAATTAAAATCACTCACCAACCCGTAACAATTTTTCTAACCGAAGTTGACGACTACTCGATTAGATCTATTATTCCTTCTGTCTTGTATGGCTAAGTCCTAAGAGTAAAAAACGGACTTTCTCTTAAATTTTCTTGTGGACGTACACCTCGAATCTCCATATTTGTGCATACTGTGTGCCTCCACCCACCTCCCATATTTATAGGATGAAAAACCTATTTTAAGTCATAATAGGATTTCCTAAATAGGAAACCCCTAAAATAAGAATCCTACTACACCTTAAAATAACTGAATACCAATTATGGACGTCCATATATGATCAAATTAAATATTTGATACAAATTTAAAATTCAATCAAATCTTACATTTAATTAAGATTTTCAAATTATATCAAATTAAATTTTTGACCATATATGGACTCCAAAATTCATCAAATCTAGACTGGACCCCAACAATACATTATTGTGACTTAAAATATTTATCAGCCCACAGTTACTCAATTTTCTGTGGAGTAAAATTCTATTATTTGCATAATTACATTAGTAAAAAAAATCCAAAAAAATGCCCTGAACAAATGCATTCTCCTTCCGTAATGTGTTTTTAATGGCATGTAATTTATTATCACTGAAATAAAATTAATGTTATTTTTTAGAATAATAAAAAAGTTAATTTTTTCTGTGTAAAAGAGAATTTTTTTTTTAAAAATTTTGCGCTGAGGGCCAAGCTGATCCTTGGGAAAATGCCACCTTAAACCGCAAAGTGCCTAACATCTCAAGTAAGTAACAAACAGCGATAAAACAAGCAGCAGCTCCAATACTCTCTCCAATCATCATACTCCCCTCATTCCCCCTTTACTTCCTCCTGTCCTGTCCTGTCCTGTCCTGTCATCCCCTTCCTAGCCAAACGCCACCATCGGCACGAATGTCATCAACCAGTGCTTGTGCTTGCACAGGAGCGCCAACCTCAACCTCTGCATTGCTCCAAAGTCCCAGAACATGTATGAATACCCCATATACACTCCAAAACAAAATACAGTATGACAGTTAAAACGATGCTATGTTGTTTCTGTGTCCCTGCATATTGTTGCATCGTGCTGCTAAAGTGCAACATACTATGCAGGTGATTTGGAACGAGCCTGAAATCCTGGACCACCAGGAAGGGGAACATCATGGAATATGAGATCAGTGAACAATGCATTCATCAAAGGAGCCTTCTTCAAGCACGTCGGCATAGGCGGACTGGTCACATATGAAAATACTTTTTATAAATGAATGAAAAATCAAACAAGTCCCCTTCATCTTCACCTGAAGCTTGTCATACAAATTTGTACTCAATTATGCAAGCAACCACTCGATAGAATTTATCATGGAAATTACATAACTCGCATCTAACGCCGGAATCGATATGAAAATCACCTATGCCTGTAAGCTAAACCGGGAAATTACAGCCCAAAGTTGGGGGAAATCAGAAGCTCACTCAATCCCGCTAAAGGAAGGCAAGATAGCGACGAGTGGTTCTCCATAACCAACAGCTTCTGTAAGGTGAATATTACAAGAAAAATAGATATTAGAGCCGAACTTAAGAAGAATGATGAGCAATTAAATTCTGGCAGTTCAGTATCAGAAATGGAGTACTTAGGGCCTAGGAAGCACCAAAACTCCAAAAAATAGTGTTTCATCTGTCGCATTGTGTCAGACTAGAATCGGACACACTACAGGGACTCAAAAATAATGCAAGTCATGCCAAAATAGGAGCCATGTATATATCATTGTGCCCATATTCGTGTCATATTTGTGTAAGTCCAACATAGCTTAGAGGCATAGTAGAGTTAACACAACAGTATAATATTATCAGTTTGTATAAAAACTCAAAAACCTAAATGTAGCATAGAAATCAGCACCATATTTAATGGAGTGCGTGGATGCCCACCACAAATCATCATTACCAAAGCCATCTCGCATCATAATGGATTGGCTATATAATACAAGAAAGCTCCATAGAAAATTAATCTAATTTCTACTGACCAGCAGGTGAGTAGGCGTACCTAAAGCATTGTGATGAATGTTCGAGATATCAGATATCGGATTTATATTTGTTTGGATTTTGATATATATACTAAATGTCATCAATTTCAAATTTCCAGATGTATTAAACGTTCTAAATGACCTAAAAGGCTAAAAGTAACTAAAAAAAAGATCTAGCAAAACATCATAAAATGATAACAAACTAACAATTATAAAATTACAAGTACAAATAAAAAAATAGTAACTTTTAATGGCTTCCTCACGAATGAGAGAAGCGGAGCCTCGTAGTCAAGGATCGAGAGAGAGAGTGAAAAAAGAGGCTTCCTTGCGGCTCGAAAGAGAGTAAACTTTAGCGCTTTTTAGGTTTAAGTTTGGTTAAATGAGTAAGAACATAACCTAAGCTGACCCGAAACCCTTATGCAACCCGAATATCCAATATTGCCCGATATATCGGATTTGAACTGATATATCGACCGGTTTTTCTCAAAAATGATATATAATATATATGTGGACGATATATCGGCCATATATATCGATATCTATATCACTTTAGGTGACGCAGTTAAGCTCATGCTACTGGGGAGCACCCTCCAAGTTCTCATAGACTCGAAAGTGTCTAGACAAAGAAGTAATACAAATACAATTTGCTAAAGAAATTGAATTCATCACTATACCATTAAGCCAAATTGATATCATGATGCTTTTTACGAGATATAACGTATCCCAATCTTTTGGGGTCAGCAATTTAAATCATTTTCTTCCATTCATCATTCAGCTCTGTTAAGGCCCATGTCCCCCGTAACACTAACAAAAAATTATATGCTTTTTTATGATAGATATAGTAGCTATAAAAAGTAAGGTTCATAGCAATGAATATTTTTTGGCATCCTCCGAAGGTTTAAAAAAACGGAAAAGGAAGGAGGGGGAATGGAGCTTGACAAGTGAAAATAAGTCGAAGGCTTTCTTACTAGTAACCCCTCGTTAAGTTGAAACTGGTTTCTTGAGTTGTTGCTTAGGATCAAGAATCTGGTTTTTAGCTTAAAGAGACCGAGGCGACCTTTAGGGAGGACTGAGAACACAAGTGGAAAGCCCACCACAACACCCCTGTTGCCATCGGTAAGTAAGTTCCCCTTTTTTTAAACTACTCACAACATATAGAGATCTGAAATATGAGGGTTGTCCAAAGTAAAATACAAATTGAATTAGACAACAAAATACAATCAGAAAAGAGGGGGAGGGGTGAAATAAAAACTGAAAAACTGAAAAATCAGTTCGACTGTCCACAAGAAACATCTAAACATGTGAAACATGAGGGCCATTCAAAGCAAAATACAACTAATACTAGACCAACAGAAGAAAAAAAGAGAGTTGAAGTGTGGCACGTCATCCATGCAAAAGAGGACATTAATCATCAGATATTAATGAGAACTACAATGAGTTGAATGCTAAAATATTACCTCCTTCCCTGAAGAGGAACTTTAGGACTTCCCCAGCCACCTCAGACTGCATATAAGTATGACTGATTGAGAAGTGCATGACTATTGAGTAAATAGATAAGAAATTGTTGGGACAGGCGAAGAATACTCACTCTAACAGGCAGCTCACTACCAAATTGATCAATGTAGCCAATGACCTGTCCTGCTTTTATCATATCACCCTGGATATATTTTTTAAATAGATTGCATAATCATAAAAAGATATTTAAGAGTCAGATCTTCCAAGAAATTTGTCATTGATTCTGTATTCCTCCCATCAGGACACAAATGCAATTAGCATTTCTGATATTTGCTCACCTCTTTACAGCTAGGAGGTTGTTTTTTGCCCTTCACCGTTCTTCCGATTCTGAATGTACCGACCTAAACAATGATAGCAAAACCTCTTGATACTGGTATTGGTTTAAGAATATTGAAAGATAGTTTTCCAGTACATACTGTAGGAGATGACACTAGAACATATGATTTTGATCCAGAAGCCTCCAAAGCTGCAAGCTTTGATGCCTTTGAAGACGAGGCATTTGCAAACGGACTGCTGGGTGCTGTAGAGGATTTCTGTTGCACAATTGGCTGAGCAACAGAAGCTGATTCCATCATTGGTTCACTTGGAATGGGCGGTGCACTTTTGGGTGACTCGATAGCAGGTAAACCAGAAATTGGAGCTTTAGCTGTTCCTATATCCCTTTTCAAATGCATTTCAAAATCACCAACCTGAGGTATACTTAACGGGTCAGGATCATATTCTAGATGTATTTGTATATATAAATTGAGAAAGTCCCACTAACTGATTTGCTACTATTGTACCTCATAGAACTGAGATTATATGATCAATCAATAATTTGTTGGCTAATAACCAAATAAAAGTAAAGCAATATATACAAAAATTGACTAAATTCAAGGTCTTTAAGACAATAACTACATAAAAAAGTGACCGCAGGATCTTCAATTGATAGACAAACTTTCCAGATTCATGTAAACAAAGGAGCTTGGATGTGATGGAGGACCATGACTTCTGAGTCCGCGCCGAGTAGATCAAGTCAAGACGTTGAGTCCTTATCTATTTAGGATTTCTTTTTAGGCTGATTTTATGGATCATTTATGGTTATTTGAATTGTAATTGGATTTGGACTCGTATTATTGGTCAAATCTTGTGTCAAGTAGGATTAGGGTTTCATTATTAGCCTATATAGCTCAAAGTACAACAGGTTTTTCATTAGAGATTAGAAACTAATATATTTTGATTAAGTGAGTTTCTGGTGTTTGATCTAAAATCCAAAACTGAAATGTAAAGTTCTTCTCAATCCCTATTATTCTTTTTATATTTTTGTCTATAATTTCTTTACATATTCTTGTGTTTCCATCGTTGTCTTCACATGATCTCCGAATGTTCAAAGATGCCAAATTCTTCAGTTTGATAACTCCATTCCAGAACCATCATAATTTTCCATTATTTAATTTCTGGCATACTTGTTAGGGTTTTTTGGTGATTATATTAATAAACTTATCGTCCATGATTAAAGCTTCTATGTAAACATTTCAGTCTAATTAATTGTTGAGTCCAAAACCCAGCAAGGTACAACTTTTTCCCTTAGGTCTAGTCCAGCATTAGGAAGCCTTGGTGATGCCCCTAGCCAAACTGCTCCCTGGTTGAGCTAATGAAAAGCAGTGGAAACTGAATAGAAAATGGTCTACTTGTGCAAAAACAATAGGAAAGACAATTTCCTCATATTAGCATTCCTCCATAGGTGAGCAACTTGACGAGACGGTATTACATTGATGATATAAAGATCAAAGTAGTAACTTCGAGAAAGCACCAAAGAAGTAAACCACATTTGGAACCTACTCATGAGCCTTTTACTAAATGGCCCTAATGATAATCTCAATTGAGGTTGAAGAAGAATTCAAAGCACAAGTAATAACGGATCATTAGTTCAAAGCTGGGTAGCGTCCAATCGAAATAATATGCTGAATGACAAGGGTAGGATTTGTTTCCCTTTTTCAATAAACAACTATAGAATTATTTAACATGTTCTAGACAGAGACTTCAAAGTCTCCAATTATCATAACCAACTTATTATATAGTGGCACATTCCGTTCATTTAAATTTACAGAACATGGTACTCTTCAGAAAAAAGAAAAAAAGACAACATGGTGTCTTACGTTATGATTCATATGTTATAATTAGTGGGGCAAAGACAGGGTGTATTCGCTAGATAAAACATGGGTGTCAAAATTTGACACAAACGAAAGGTGTCTAGAAATGTAACCGTAGAAGATAGCTAGTATTACATTGTGTTTCACTAAGCATATTGAGGTTGATTGTCACTTCATTCAGGAGAAGTCGAAGCTTCGAGAGGTTAACTTCAGCATGTTTCTGCTACATCACAAATCGTCGATATCCTCGCCAAAACCTAACCTCGTCATCTTTACCTTAAGTTTTTGTCCAAACTTAGAACTATCGACATCTACAGTTCAGCTTGCGGGGGAGTATATAAGATAGTATTACATTGTTTTTGTTCTTCATTATATGGCCTATGTGCATATTTTGCTTACTTTTAGTCCCACATCGAATATGCTCAAGGACGGATGTGTCAACCTAGGTTATAAATATGTACTCTTTGTTCCTAATAAAATCAAGTCAACTAAGTTGAGCCAACTTCTCAACATGGCAGTGTTCTAAAAATTGGGCTAAGCGCCAGCCTACCGCACCGAACACCCCATGTTCGGTGGTCCTAGGCGCTAGGCGGGCCTATGCGGCGCCTAGGTGGCTTGTTCGGCCCTACGCCTAGGTGGCCAGTTTTTGGTTTTTTTTTTTTGATTTTTTTTTGAATTTATATATATATATATATATATATATATATATATATATATATTGGCCGCCTAGGGGGTAGGCGAACCTCCGGCAGACTGAGTCTGCCTAACGATTTTTAGAACATTGCAGCATGGCATCAGGACATGGTTCTATTATTTGGGATGGCTCTTCTACCAAACCTTAAATTCTTTCCTGAATTCCTACAACCCTAATTTCTTCTCTAATTCCACAAATTCACAAAACCCTAACCCTAATTATATCTTAGTCACCACCTTCCTTTATCTTTTCCCTACTGCTACCCTAAACCTAGCCCCACCACAACATGTCACCGACATCCTCTACCTAAACGAAACCCTAACCCGTTGTTTATCGATGCCCCAAATCGGGTCTACCGTATCGTCGCTGCCTTTGATGCACCTATGACCTACGACGACCTCAACACCATGACTACTACGAGTCGGCACGACGATGACGACATCTCTGGTACTCCACAGCTGGTAAAATTATGCAAATTTTTTCAAGTTTATTATTGTAGCTCATGGAGATAAAACTCCGGTTTATGGATTAGGAACAATACCTTGTACAAGTACGTCGTTTCTTACAAAGAGCAATGAGAAGATCATCCATAATAGGAATAAAATTGTCTAGCCCATCTGTAGAGCAATTGGTAGATAGTCTTGTAGTATTCTGGCCACAAGTAGGAGTAAGATTGTCTGTCCCTATTACGGATGATCCTTCCATTGCTCTTAGTATGAAACGACGTACTTGCGGTATGTATTACGCAAGTTTACTTGTTATCTTTCTTTTATTTTCATACCTTCTTTTGTACAGGAGACCTCCAGCCATGGATACGGAGATGTAGACTCTTTAGGTAACGATACTTGGGATTTGATTTCTCTACCACCTAGTCATTCTCGTATTAGTTGTCGATGGGTATTTACTGTTAAGCACAATCCAAATGATTCTGTTGCGTCTTATTGCATGAGGCTACTCAGCAGTATGGGATTAATTATGAGACCTCTAATTACAAAGCTTATTATTGATAATGGGTTGATTTCTCAAGCCATATACCGACGTTAGCCCTTAAATCAGTTGGATATCAAGAATACATTTTTCAATGGTTTCACGAAGACTGTGTATATACAGTAGTCTCTTGGTTATGAGACTAGGAGAATCTCTTGTGTGTCACTTACGCAAGTATATTTATAGTCTCAAGTAGTCTGGTTTGACAAATTCGATCAGGTGGTTCAAGTGATTGGGTTTACTCGAAGCAATATTGACTTCTCTTTATTCACTCATAGCTGCCAGCAAGGGATAATTACTCTTAGTTTATGTTGATAATATCATAATTATTGGTGATGATATTGTTTGAATTTTTACGATTAAAGACCAGTTGTCTTCTCATTTTCATACCAAAGATTTGGATCTTCTTTGCTATTTTTTGGGATTGAGATTGCTAAATGTGATGATTCCATCATTTTATCTCAACATAAGTATTATATGGATCTTCTGCATGAGACTAGTTATATGAGGTGTAAATCACCTAATACTCCTATGGATGTGAATTTGGAGCTTTTCTTGCTTATTATGCATCTGACACTTTGCTACCAAATCCAGATTACTATCGACGTCATATGACTTAAGTTGATCTAGATGAGTATCAATGGTACAGACATTTCATTTGTTGTGAATAATGTGAGCCACTATATGCAATCTCTTCGAGTTCTCATTTTCAAGTTGTTGAGCGTATTCTTTACTACCTAAAGATTTTCCTGATTAAAGCCTTCTTTATTAGTCTTCCTCGTCTCTCTCCCTGACCGCCTAGTCGCCTACTTAGTTGTTGATTATGCAGGTTATGTGGATGATCATCGTCTAGTGAGTGGATTATGTACTTACTTTAGTGGCAAACTTGTTACTTCGCATTGCAAGAATAGTCGGTTATTGCTCGTTATTTCGTCGAAACTGAGTATCACTCAATGACCCATGTGATTTTTGAACTTACATGGCTGAAAAGCTTAATATCTTGGTGTTGATTTCTCTTCTCCATCCATTCTCTACTGTGATAGCCAGGTAGCCATTAGCCATTAATATTGCTGAAAACCCGATTTTTCATAAGCGGACCTCAAGTATATTGAGGTTGATTGTCACTTTATTTGAAAGAAGGTTAAGCTTCGTGAGATTCAGCTTTAGCATGCTTGATTGCAAATATCCTCGACAAAGTCTTGCCTTGTCATCTTTATCTTCAGTTTTTGTCCAAGCTTGGAGTTTTGCAAGAAAGTGTAGAAGATGGTTAGTATTACATTTTGTTTGTTATGTTGTAGTCTAAAAGACTAAGGGGTTCTTCAGGAACTCTGATAGAAGAAAAGAAGAAAGAGAAGGAGAAAATTCTCTTATTGTATTTCGTGTGTAACCCTCCAAAGTGTTTTCTTCTTACAATATATTCGCAAGCCTATAGGTTGTTACAACTTACAAGAAGGTTGGTTGAGATCTTTAAGAGACATGGTTGTAAAGGGCGCTAGGCATTAGGCGGATGACCACCCACAGCCTAGCGCATAGGCCGCTGCCTAAATTCTAGGCGATCGACAAAAATAAATCTATGAATATTGTGTTCAATTAGTTAAGAAAGAAATCATCGATAATATCTATTTATTTTACTGAGAATTGTATTATTGATGATTTATTTCACTAAGAGCTATATTATGAAAGAAATCATCAATAAAATCTAGGAATATGATAATTTGCACTTTGGAGTCTTACAGTTGTATTATCGATGATTTATTTCAATAAGAGCTGTAAAAATGACATACACAATACACCTTTATAGCACCCAAAAGTAACATTGTGACCTTTAACTAAACATATTAAAAATATATATTCTCAAAAGTGGACTGCAGTACCCACTTTCCTTGGCCGACGGTCAAAAGTGGCATTGTGACCTTTATATTACTAAACATAACAAAAGTGGACTACATTACCCACTTCCCACTTTCCCATACCACCTTTATATTACTAAAGGTATCAGAATAAGAAGAAGAAAAAAACAAAGAAGATAGAAGAAGACGAAGACTAGAACAAAAAGAAGACTCATACTCACCTAAGGTCATGCGGTCGGCTGCTGCTCCCGAGCGCCTACGCCTAGGCGGCCGCCTCTCTGCCTAGAGCCGCCTAGGCGGGCGCCTAAACCCGTCTTTCCTTTGTTGTCGCCTGGAGATCGATTTCGGCCAAATATTAGGCGGTCACTAGACGCCTAGTGCCTAGGCGGCACCTAGACGCTGCGTAGATCCGCTTTTTAGAACACTGTTAAGAGATAAAGATATCTCTATTTAGTTGTAGTTGTCACAATCAACTAGTTAGTTGCAAATTAACTACAACATGTTCTTCATTGTATGGCCTATGTGCCTATTTTGCTCTTACTTTTAGTCCCAATCGGATAGGCTCAAGGACGGATTTGTCCCCCTAGTCTACAAATATGTACTATTTATTCCTAATGACGTCAAGTCCGTTAAGTTAAACCAACTTCTCAACAATAACTATCCGTAATTCAGACACAATAACTATCCGTAATTCAGACACATGGACAGAACTATATATGTGTTTTTTTTTTTAAATAATTGTATATTTTACATGAATGCTTGTACGGGATTGACTTAGTGCTTGCACATTAAGAAACTTAATAAATAAATTGGGAAAACATTGAAACCTTGTAGAATTTGCTAAATTGTGGCATTAAATTTCTTGTCTAGTGAATATTTTATAATTCATAAAAATAGAGAGATTCATGCGTATAAACAAGCCAGTTAGATACATTAGTGTTGGACATGGCAAATTTTGGTTGGATGAAACATAGAATAACATACGTGATTAGCAGTCAAAATTGAACAAATCAGCAATATACCGCCTTACAAGAAACATAAATTTGGAGGAAATTTTTGCACATCCAGTCACTTATCATCATAAAGAACATGTAGCAAACACATGTAGCAAACATGTGGTCTTAATTTTACAGCTTCACAACAATATTGAATCAGAGAAAGCAATAAAGAAGTTATAATTATGACATGAAGACAGAAGTTCCTTGAAATGTCACCCAGCTACGTGTTACCTTCAATTTTACTTCTGCAATATCAGTCTGATCACACACATCCAGGATCAATGCCTGTAGACAAAAAAGAATCATAATAGTCAAAGCTAGCCATTGTATGACAGAAATCATCAGACTGATCCTCATATTATGCTGCCTAAGTATACATCCTTTAGAGGGTATTGTTATAATTCTTTAGAGCCTTCAATTCATAAACCATATTTTAAGAATACATTATTGGATAGACTTCATCAGGGTAGTCCTATGCTTAATATGTCATCTTGGAACAATAGATATGTGCAAACTTGTATCTTCGTTCTGATAAGCTGCTTTTCTCTATTTCAGAGCCCTTGAGTCACAGAAATCAGTTTACAATACTCAAAATCAAGATTCAAAAATTAAACTATTTCCAATTACAATAGAGTGCACTGCTATATGATAAGAAATTTACAAAAACAGCAAAATTTGAACCTCAAACCCAGTGGGAAAAGTTGATTTCTGAACATGTTCATTCTCCACCGGCCCTTTTGAAGTCATCTCTGAAGTAATTTCTGCAAGCACAGTGGCTTAATTTAGCTCCTTTGTAATGCAATGACAATGCATAATGTATAACAACCGATGCATATCAAAAATTGATAAAAATAGATCAAAGAATCAATGATTGGTGGACTGGACCCAAAATCATACTTACTGCTGCCGAAGGTAAATAATGAATATTCTAGCTTTCCTGGGAGCATAGAACCAAAAGTATAGCAATATACTCCATTGGTGATTCATTTAATTTGTCATTAATATATTCTCAAGAATTTACATGAACACTATATAGTTGGTTAGCATTATTCCAATGGCTTTAACAAGAACCAGGAAATACTAGACAAATAATGCTAGGTTCAAAGAAAAAGAGTCTTACAGAAACCTATTTCAATAACTTGTCACCATACAGTTAAACTGACTCAAACTTGTTCATATTCACAATCAGCATTTGCCTAGTCCAAAACGAGCATAATCACAATGAGAGAGTGATGTAGGACCAAAACATCACATGGGTCTGATTTCAGAGTTTGGACTAATAACGGAATTGGGCATTTATTGAGGTGCATTTGTTTAATAATTTATGCACATGGGTATACATGGTTGATTCATAAGATTAGTAATGTTTACTAGTTCTTATTAGGATTAATGAAACTTAGAAACATGCTACTTGGCTTTCAGAATTAGTATTTCTTGGAGGCAAAGATTGTAATGATAATAGAGAGATGTAAAGCTTTGTTTTAATTGAAAGGAGTTTGAAAATTTTATTTATTGTTTATGGTTTGATAACTATTCATAGACAAATTTATCTTCTTCATCTAGTTGATAATATGATATTCATCTTTTTTATAATTTCATACTGTGTTGTTGTTTTAGCAATAGAAAACACCCTTCAAATCCTTGAAAACATCATCCAAATACCTCCATGAAAACCCTAGACCTCGTTACCTTTACCCCATCAAATTTCAACCCTAAACCTAAATTTTATCTGAAAATGAGCTTCTCTTCAGACCCATACAAACCCAATATCTGCAGATTTCCACTTCGAAGTTGTATAGGAACAGTCATATCTGCTGTTACATAGCTCCATTTTGAGCTCACAGTCCCAATTTGACTTCAAGATCTACAACTTTCATGTATGAGGAATTTTGAAATTCTGTTAGGAAGGTCTTCGAATCTGATGTTGAAGCAGATCACATAATTTGGACAGATTCTAGATCACGACTTTTGGTAACATGAATCCTAATTTAATTTCACTTTGAGTTCTGAATACTTGCTAGGGTTATTTATTATTTTACTAGTGGATTATTGATAATTATTGTTCTACTATTAAGCTTCCGCAAAAACTCATTATTTTTATGATTCGACCCATTAATTTTCTTTGTAGGTCTTGTCCTGCATCACAGAGACCCTTGTACAGAAGTTATATTTGATAGGACATTGTTCTATTCTCTTTAACAAGAGTCACAAAAATCTAGACAAATAAAGCTAGGTTCACAAAAAAGTCTTAATAGCGACCTATTTCAACAACCATTTCTCGTGCAATCATTCTTCTCACTCCTGGTCACCAATCTAATTATAAACCCATTCTCTAGACAGTTACACTGTGTCTAGACAGTTACACTGTGACTCAAAACTTGTTCCTAATCTCAAATCAGCTTTTGCTTGGGCCAATATCATAATCTCAACCAGTAAAGAGACCCACGCACAGAAAGATGGTGTATTTTGTTCTATGATTCTTTCCTTCATAACCATTAGATCCGCAAACTGCGAGAAAGGCCAGAAGGAATTAGTTCTGGACAGTCTGGTGCTAAAGGGCTTATTTTTCATTGCATAAAAAGGCTCTAGGCAACAAAAACCAAGCCTCCCAAATTTCACAGATCAGCTATATGGATCCATTCAACTTCATTTAAGGGTCATCTCCTTTTTAATCTCAACTATTGTTATAACCTCCTTTGCCTCTAGACATGCTAGGACTACCCCCAGTTCCAGCAAGCTCCTTTTATCTAATATCCTACAACTTCTTCTAAACTGGTGTACCTATTGGTCTTCACACGTGCGAGCACATATCGATCATCTCACATTGGTCTTGGCAGAATATATTAGAATTAACAGCTTTTAATTATCAGAACTCTCTCAATCCCCAGTGTACTCTTATTTTTCCAGCATCGTTGATGACTTGATTCCTTTGTAATACATTTTACATAGAAAATGTTCCCAAATATGGACAAAATTTACTTTATTTTTAATTTTAACTTGTTCGAATTTTAACCTTTTGATTTATTCATTGAGGATATACTTACAAAGTTGGTCTAACTTATTAGTTGTTACTAACCCTTCCCGGGCACAAAGTAGTGCCCTACTGCCCTCTAAGTGGCATCGGTGCTTTGAGTACAAGACTCCAGTAATCCCAGTAGGATTAAATACCAAGCCTTTTACGTATGTCTATAATTTTGTCATTTTTCACCTTTCACAAATCCGAGCAGTACCATAGTCAAGTTTTATGGCTCGAAAACAAACCACCATGGGAACCTCAAAACATCTTAAATTTATTGCATGGCGTACAACTTTTTCCAACGTTGTACTAGCTAAGTTGGCCAAAACTAACTTAAAATCCTTATATAAGCATAAACTGTAGAGAAGCAAAAATAAATAAAGTAAATCTTTCACATAATAACTTTTTAGCTACTATAAATCTGAAATCTATGTTAATTGATGTTAAGAATAAATTTCAAATGCAAGCCAATAGCATATCCATTTCAAAGAAAATGATGCCGAATAAGATACTTGAGCACAAACCATCAGATGTGACAGCTGATGTAGTCTCTGACGCCTTAGTAAATCGTACAAAATGTCCTCTGTGGCCAATTGGAGAGGATACAAGTCTCCTTCCTGTCATTGATCCCTGAGAAAATGACGCCATTCTAAGATGAGCCGGGTAAACAGGGGCTGCAACTGGCTTTTCAAGGAAGAACAAAGATGGCTGAGCACCTATACAAGCAGCAAAATGCAGAGTTAAGTGGCCATACATCCCTTTGTTATAATTAGCGACACATGAAACCTTACATACACAAAGTTGGGTTGTGAAAAGCATTCCACAGTTTATAGCTTGTTCGTATATAATTCAATCAGTAAAGATAGTAGCATGGTAACACCCATAAAGTCGTAACTTGAAAGCGCAAGAGATGGCATTTTCTATATCCTATAAATCCATAAATGTCAGCAAGAAGGAAATAACAGTGTGAGCATGGAATTTAAACAAATTTGCTAGCTAGTAAATTACAAATTTAATTTTTCCTTAAGCTGATAAAACAGTTATTATACCTGAAACAAGTGTACCCTAACTTTCATCCTGAAGGTTAATGTGACGGTTAGGATAGACTCTTATTACAGAACTGTCTTGCGACAAGCCACATTAGTTATAACCTTATATAGTGTGGTTCGATTATGAAACAGTCTGATTGACCTGAGGATTGGCAATCTAGTTTAAACATATCCCCCATGGAGTAATCAGTAAGAGCCGATCTCCTTGTTTTCTATTGATTACCTAGATCGAAATAACGTTTAAAATCAGTCCCATCTCCGTGTAACCATATCAAACACATAATAAATATGATATAGACACCTCGAAATTATTGTCAAGCTTGACTTTCCATGTCAGTAGAGTGTTGTCATATTTGTGTCCACACAGTATTGGAACGATCTAGTGTTGGCGTTTTTGCCTTTGGACTAAGAAAGATAGTCCCACATTGGCTACACCACCAAGTGGGTATCTCAATATAATGTTTTGCTTGTGTTGAGATGTGCACATGGGGTTTGGTGGGGATCATGGATGCCATATGGGAGTATTTTCTTAGGAGAAAAAAGGATTAACTCCTCAATGAAAGCATTTATACTTTTTGTCATTATCTTGGAAAAAATTTCTTAGGACCTAAGCCCGGCGACTCGGACTCGGGCTCGGGCTCAAGGGCGCAAAGTGGTGCTTTGTTGACGTCAACAACTTAGCATCGGCGCTTGTGTACATTAGTTGTGCTCGTTTTATGCGCGAGTTGCATGCAGTGTTGCTAGCGTGGGGGCAAGAGCAGGATGTTGCGCGGGCGTATGCGCTGCGATGCGCGGCCATGTGCTGTTGGGCCGTTGCACCGCTGCGATTCGTATGGGCTGTTATGGAAAGATTTGAATGATTAATTCAGATCCAATTTTTGTGGGATTTGAATTTAATTCATTCATATTTGTCCGTAACTGATGGGCGGACATGTTCCTCTATAAATGCTCTCTTCGTAGCCCCTTTGAGCACTTACTTCGAAAAGGAGAGAGACGAAAAGAGGTTTGGTCGTCCCTGCCATTTGAGTCCAGGAGTTCATGCGAGTTCAGGAAGGAAGTGAAGCGAGCGTTTCAGAAATTCTTCGAGAACTTGCTGGTTCCTGGGAGCAGATCGTGTGGGACGAATCTTGCTTTGAGCAACGGTGATCTTCATCACCCCAGCAAGCAAAGATCTATCTTCTCTTTCCTCTTCTCTCTTTGTAACTCGTTATATCTCAATTGAAACTGTGTTTGCAAGGAAGAATGAAGATTGTTTTCTGATTATTATTTTCTTGTCAGCAAGCTGTAATCAGAGATATTGCTAGTAATTGCTTCGTTGGAATCGAGTTCTTCAGATGACAAATTTGTTTGCTGAAGCCTCTGTGTCTCGACTACAACGTCTAGATCAAACAGAGGACAGACTGTAAAGTTTGCTTGAAGCTCTGTTTGTGGCCCGTTCTTTCATCTTTTGATTAAGTTCCGAGACTAACGATCTCAAAGCAAAATCCGAAGAAAAGATGGAGAACACCCGTGCAAACCTTCTCGACACAAGTTTTTATAAACTTGAGAAGATTGACGGGATACACTTCAATCATTTGGATGAGGAAGGAGTCATCTATCAAATGTTAGACGTATGTTGTGAGATCTTGGATCTACTATTCATATGGATGAAGGTGAACTTGTGGCTGGCGTTGCTGGAGACGCACATTCCAAGAGGAAGGAAGACAACATCTTATGCAAGTTGTCGTATGTAGATGTCTGATGCAAGTTGCCGCATGGAGAAGTCTACTGCAGTTGCCGCATAGAGACTGGCACTATACGCGGACTGTATTTGCGCAAGGCGTTCTCTTGGCACGGCAGAACTCGGTACATAGCAGGCTCAGTGTCGGTAGTCACTGCGCATGGCGTTCTTTCAACGCATGGCAGGACTTGGCGCATGGAAGCACCCATGTGAGCAAGGTTTATGTGCATATGGTTATGCGCACCTGGTTGCATGTCTCTTCAAGTATGAAAGACCATGAGAATAAGGATTGCAAATCCAATTTCAAACCAAAAATAGCAAGGTAATAGCTTAAATTGGTTACTTTGATTACTTAACTTGGTTGTGATGTTTTGCGCAAGTTAAGTCATCTGGCACGGTTGCTGACCAGTGGATGGAAACTGGTGCATCTAGCCACGTGTGTGCTGTAATGTCCCGCTCCGCACGGTGCATTACGATGAGTCGGATTAAAACGAGACATTTGGATTGGTTGTACAACATAAGTCAGAATGGGAACGAGACATTGAGTTGCTTGCAATTCGATAAGACGGATTCGGAAACAAGTATTGATTCGGATTTTGGTTTCACTTGCAGGCTTTTACGCGGATCTTTTTGATGTCGATTTATCGTCTCGATGCAGACAGATGCACGGAGTCAAGTATCGTACAACAAATCAGTAGACTAGTTCAGAACGGTGCAGAGATAGCAGGACTTAAGCGATGGTGCAGTCTTCCTTGAATCTGCTCGCGCCGAATGATTGAGAAGCACGGCATACTCGCATGGTTATACCAGTTAAGTAAATCGTGCTTCGCATCAGACCACGGAAATTGGGGATAGACTGTATCGACTCAAGTGGAGCGATACACTATGCCGGCTCGGCAGAACGACGAAGCAAATAAATAAAGGTAGGCGGGCCCTGACCCTTCTCCTCTACTCCTTCATGCTTAATAAAATACATCAGTTATGTGCTAGCGATATCATAGATTCAGCAAGCGTGGCTCGAAGAAACACAAGTCAAAATTTATTTTGAACACTAAGATAGAACATTAAAACAAAGTATATCGAGGCGTGCATAAAGCACACGAGTATCGAACGGGAACGCTTCATGCAGTTGTGGCGCAATGTCACGGAACTGAGTAGGCAAGAGATGGAAACGTGCACCCATGCACGAGAATATCATAAGAACGCTTTGTCAAGTGAATCGTGCAATTGTGGTTTGAAACCGTGCAACTGCATCGGAAAGGATATGGCACCACGGAACATTGTGTCTAGAAGCGGCATGATGACTCGGTATCTCGGGGCCTGCGGGTCAAACGAAATACTATACAAGACGGGATAGCGATATCTCAAGATGGGATATGATATCTCAAGTCGGGATAGCGATATCTCAAGACCAGATATGATATCTCAAGATGGAATATTTAGTAACTATAGGTCGCCACAGAACAATGAATCGAAGGACGGAAGAGATAAGATGTTGGGATATAGTGGGAGAGTACGACTTGTTCCTCGACCGTACTTACAAGTTGGAAACGTTGCATAAGTTCATAAACGATATTGTTAAATTCTGCTCCGTGTCATGCATTTGCGTCATAAATAACAATTCATGCATTTGCATGGCCATGGACAACTTGTTCACATGGTAGGATGTTTCCCTGAGATGAGTATCCGGGGCACCGGAACCATGATCAACCATAAGGGAAAATAAAATAAGACGTGCTATGAGGCGCGCGACATTATGGACCTCCAGAAGGCTCGTCATTCGACTAGGAGGACTATCGTAATGACAAATAATAGTCCTTCATGGTGTCAATAATATCACCAATGACCTTCATATAGATAAAGAGTATGCACCTTGCTGTGTGCAATGATGGGTGCGTCAATGGGCGTCTACCTTGCCTCGAGCAAGAGTGTCCAAATCGGCTATGGTAAGAGCCAAGGAATAAAGTGATGCGATTCAACGTGTTTCAAGCGTTACGATGCGATTCGAATATAACATGCTTAGAGATCGGGACGACCGAATACAACAAGTTTACTTACCGATGTGATCGAGAATAACATACTTAGTTACCGAACGAAATTTGAGTATAACAAGTTTAGCTGACTATGCTTATAGAGTATAGCATGCTTGCATGTTTAAGTGATTTAAAGAATAACATGTGTACGTGCTTGCGTACGCCAATATCTACCATGCGAATATGACTTACTGCTTTCGAAGCGTGCCTCAACATGAACTGAAACTTATCGAAGTTTTAATAGAAAGATCAATATATAATCTGCATGCTTGCCATGAACACTTAGTGTCGGTTTATGCGAATGGGTTATCCCGCTCACCAGTACAACGGAGTACTGACCCACGTTTGTGGGCACCCTATTTCAGATACTCAGGTGCGAGACTTTAGCTTGGATATACGAGGACATGATGTATGGAACGGTGGAATCCTTTGTGAGCAAGAGAGATCAACGAGTGTTGTAAATCCAACTTGGCAACAATGGGGCTATTCAAGCCTTTGTAACCGCTGCTATTATCAATAAAGAAGCTTCGTTTTGCATACTCTGAATGTTTCATATTGACTATATAAATCTTTCGCTGCTACTTGGTGTTTTCTATGAAAACTATTATGTTTTATCTTCTTGCCTTATGCGCTGCGCAACCTAGGCACGCACGACATCCCCGGAATACGATTATTGACTCTACGGAGTCGGGACGTGACAAAGTTGTATCAGAGCGCCCGGTTAACTTTATTGGACAATCATCATCTCATCACAAATTCAAAGTTTCTTCCATGTCTCGAACGACTTTGACTCTACTCGATGCTACACTGGATGTTCCATATAAACTTAAAATGTTGTTTGTGTTTGTTGCTTATATAGTTTTTATCGATCGTAATACCGAGTAACCGCACGACTTTGTTGCATAGCGTACGGCAAGTCGATTCGAGCGATGTTTGTTGCATCATGTGTGTGCAACAAGTCAATCTTTCGAACGATAGCATATGCGTGAGAACATCGAAACGATAACAAACGGGTTGAACGGTTTGAGTAACAGTTGGAATTCGGAAAAAAAATGTTACACGAGATACAACGAATGAGATCAACAGAAATAGTAACTAATAGCGTATGTTGGCCGAGTTTTATGTCAGACTTTAAGCAAGCGAACGTCGGGTTCGTAGTCGGTAGGATCACACGGGATGGAAAATTCGAAATAAGTGTTGGTTCGAGGCAGAGTGAAGTGTGATGCAAGAAATGGCTTAATTTCTGAGTGGTATATGCCATATCACGAAGAGATGCGTACGTCAGGACATTCGCATAGATAGCGATAGAATTGCTCGCAACGGATGGGATACTACCGAGACTCGTTTGGAAAATTTCAGGGCAGTGTGTGACTCAAGTATTCTTCAATGCATTATGTTCGAACGAACGAGAACATACTCTCGAGTCGAACAGATATTATGTCGGACGAGAATTCGAAAAGTGTAAGACGGACAGGTAGCTGAGAATAGCGAAGAAAATTATACGTCGAGGAAAAAGACTAAATCAGTTGGACGAATGTTTCGAATCGGAATAGAAAGTCGGATATTTCTAAGCGATACGAACCAAATAAGGGATCGATGCAAATCCAAGAGTAACAAGCGTAGTCTGTGGATTTGTAAACGCAAGAAAACTGTTGATTGAGCAGATGGACTCGTTTGGGAATGGAAGATTCGGAAATAGTTTGTGTCACATAAAACATCGAGGGCATGATCGTTGTTGCTTGTGACTTATGATCACTAACTAGGTTATGCGACCGAGACATAGACGGATGCAGATAATTACGATTGTGGCATATCGGAATGGATATAGTTGGAATGACCTTACCGCAAGGATTGGTGCGCAAGTCGTCGGGACTGTGCGGCACAAACGAAACGCAAAGGAAGTTGACATAGAGATGGTAACATCGAAACAGGAGCAAGGATCATAAGGGATGGATTTTGAGGAAACTCGACGGAACTTGACATCGGGATGAATTACAATATCGCTCGAGCAAAATGGTTGCGCAGGTAAAACTTAAGCGAAATGTAGAGATACAAAACAGAGTAAGGCTACAATTTAAAAAGTTTATGAGTAATCGATACGAGAAGTCGTATCGAGCGATCGGAATTTACTTGATGGATTCAGAATGGAACGATAGAGTTAGCGAGATTAGTTAGCAGGATTAGCGGTTCGATTAAGGATGGTTTCGCCGAGTATAGATATCTCGGATATCGATCAAAGGGTAGATAGACTCAAACCCCTAGACGGCTAGAAGTTTCTTGGCTAGCGAATATGTTGTCAGGTAGTGCATGCGTTTCAGAATTTGAAACGCTATTTCAGATCTGAATAGAATCCCTTAGAACTTGTCGGAATTGGTTTGGCTTTGGAATAAGATATAGCATGGTTCTTAGTAACTGTCTATCGTTGATGATCCACAATTATCGAACGTAGCTTCGGGACAGATGACCCTAGAGACTTGACCGCCGGAACAAAGTAATCGTTGGAGACCCATAAGATGACCTGATAGATGACACATAAGAGATTGCGTCGAGGATATATATTGAGTGGTGCATGCTGAAGATAAATCTAGGCGATCGAATATTAATTTCAGAATTCGATGGAATAGCCTTCGACTGGAAAATAACATAGCGGAATTTTGATGGTTGGTGATTTCGTACACGATAGAGAATGTAACCTTAGATGCGTCGGGTAAAAACGTTGGTGTCGGATAGAATGATGTCTTTGTGCATCGTCGATTTTATAGCGAGGACCGAAGAATAGTTAGCGTTGATTATCGATTCGATCAATGCTAAGTGATTTATGTCGGGACGGTGCGATAGTCGATCGGAGCATTTTTGAGAAATGAGATAGACGGGAATGGTCGGTTTAAGTTAGTCCCTTTCATCAGAAAGACTTAGTACGTTGTCTGGGTAAGTCGCCTAGCGGGGGTGAACCTAGACGTTGATGCGTCGACAGTTAGGAAAGAATAATCGTGAGAAATAGATAGCGCGAGCGATAGCATGAGTTGAGGCAGAGAATGCTTGTATATGTTGGACTGAGTCCGTATCAAGCAATACTTCAGAAATAGTTGGACAAGAGGTGGCTAACAGTTGGACGGATGTGTGTTGTGGAAAACTTATTGCGATCGGATGCGCAAGGGCTTGACGCAACGCATATGCGGGATTTTGATGCAAAAGATTTGAGGAACGAGAAAGTGTTGCGAGACTTGTGTTCGTATTGCGTAACGACTCGATGCAATGCGCAAGTCGGATTTGTCAGCACAAAAAATATAAAGATGGAAGGCGATTACGAATTAAGTTGAGTGCAGAGATTCGTGGCATAGAATCAGGTCTTCAAAAATAATGCGCATGCGAAAGAATTACAGGAATGGACGCTAAGGCAAGTTCAGTCGGGAGAATGAAATAGTTGGTATTCTGGAAATGAAGTCGCACCTGCAACTTGTCCGACTTCGCTATCACTAAGCTTGGCTGAAATGCATATATTTCGGGGACGCCTAAAATATGTGTACGAATCCAAACTAAAGGATATGTTGAACTCGAATTGAGCTGTAGGAAAGCTATGTGAAGTTAAGGAAAAATGTACGAGTGTTGCACACGAAACAGAGAGAAAATTTTGAGGCAGTATTCGAAACAAAATGTTAAGTATTACCGAAAAGGAACGAGCATGGGCTTTGGTTCGAGGACGAACCTTGTTTTGAGTGGTATATTATGTAATGTCATGCTCCGCACGGTGCATTATGTTGAGTCGGATTGAAACAAGACATTTGGGTTGGTTGCACAACATAAGTTGGAATGGGAACGAGATATTGAGTTGCTTGCAATTCGATAAGACGGATTCGGAAACAAGAATTGATTCGGGTTTAAGTTTCACTTCCAGGCTTTTATGCGGATCTTTTTTAGGTCGATTGATCGCCTCGATGCAAACAGCTGCACGGAGTCAAGTATTATGCAACAAATCAGTGGACTAGTTCAGAACGGTGCAGGACAAGCGATGGAGCAGTCTTTCTTGAATCCGCTCGGGTCGAATGATTGAGAAGCACGGCCCGCTCGCATGGTTATACCAATTAAGTAAATCGTGTTTCGCATCAGACCACAAAAATTGGGGATAGGCTGTATCGACTCAGGTGGAGCGATACGCTATGTCGGCTCGGCCGAACGACGAAGCAGATAAGTAAAGGTGGGCGACCCTAGCCCTTCTCTACTCCTTCATGCTTAATAAAATATATCAGTTGTGTACTAGAGATATCATAGATTCAGCTTGGCTTGGAGGAACACAAGTCAAAATTTATTTTGAATACTAAAAAAATTGAAACAAAGTATATCGAGGCGTGCATAAAGCGCACGAGTATCGAACGGAAACGCTTCATCAGTGAACCCGTGCATAAAGCGCAACACCACGGAACTGCCGGTAGGCAAGAGATGGAAACGTGCACCTGTGCACGAGAATATCATAAGAAAGCTTTGTTAAGCGAAGCGTGCACTTGCGGATCAAAACCGTACAACTGCATCGGAAGGGATATAGCACCACAGAACGTTGTATCGAGAAGCGACATGGTGACTCGGTACCTTGGGGTCTTGCGGGTCGTCAAGCGAAATACTATACAAGACGGGATAGCAATATATCAAGACGGGATAGCGATATCTCAAGACGGGATATGATATCTTAAGATGGAATATTTTGTGACTACGGGTCGCCACGGAACAATGAATCGGAGGACGGAAGAGATAAGATGTTGAGATATAATGGGACGAGTATGATTTGTTCCTCTACCGTACTTACAAGTTAGAAACGTTACATAAGTTCATAAACGATACTGATAAATTCTGCTCCGTGTCATACATTTACGTCATAAATAACAATTCATGCATTTGCATGGTCATAGACAATTTGTGCACATGGTAGGATGTTTCCCTGAGACGAGTATCCGGGGCTCCTAAAACCGTGATCAACCATGGGGGGAAATAAAATAAGACGTGCTATGAGGCGCGCGACATGATGGACCTCCATAGGGCTCGCCACTCAACTGGGAGGACTACCGTAATGACCAATAATAGTCATTCATGGTGTCAATAATATCACCAATGACCTTCATATAGATAAAGAGTATGCACCTTGCTGTGTGTAATGGTGGACGCGCCAATGGACGTCTACCTTGCCTCGAGCAAGAGTGTCCAAATCGGGTATGGTAAGAGCCAAGGAACAAAGTGATGCTATTCAACGTGTTTCAAGCATTAAGATGTGATTCGAATACAACATGCTTAGAGATCGGGGCAACCGAATACAAGTTTACTTACCGATGCGATCGAGAATAACATGCTTAGTTACTGAACGAGATTTGAGTATAACAAGTTTAGCTGCCTATGCAATAGAGTATAACATACTTGCTAGTTTAAGTGATTTAAAGAATAACATGTGTATGTACTTGCGTACTTCAATATCTACCATGCGAGAATATGACTTACTGCTTTCGAGACGTGCCTCAACATGAACTGAAACTCATCTAAGTTCTAATAGAAAGATCATCATATAATCTGCATGCTTGCCATAATCACTTAGCGTTGGTTTAGGCGAGTGGGTTATCACGCTCACCAGTACAGCTGAGTACTAATCCACATTTGTGGGCACCCTATTTCAGGTACTCAGGTGCGATCCACATTTGTGGGCACCCTATTTCAGGTACTCAGGTGCGAGGCTTTAACTTGGATATACGAGGACATGATGTATGGAACGGTGGAATCATTTGTGAGCAAGAGAGATCAATGAGTATTGTAAGCCAACTTGGCATATTTAATGGGGCTATTCAAGCCTTTGTAACCGTTGTTATTATCAATAAAAGAGCTTCGTTTTGTATACTCTAAATGTTTCATATTGACTCTATAAATCTTCTGCTGCTACTTGGTGTTTTCTATGAAAACAATTATGTTTTATCGTCTCGCCTTGTGTGTTGCGCAACCTAGGCATGCACAACATCACGTCCGGGAGACGATTATCGACTCTACGAAGTCGGGACGTGACATGCTCTAGGAAGAGCTGCTCACCAAGGTCGGACCTGTCATTAGAGGAGGTCTCAATGGCCAGAAAGGATCAAGCAGAGGATCTGAGGATTGGGGCGATGGTTTTGGACTTTTGGAAGTTACAGTCAAAGGAGGGCGTGTAGCTAAGTACCAGTAATTACCAAGGATCTGATCTCAGGAAGTCTGTTGCAGATTTGAGGGTGAACATCCATGGTTGCCAGAGATTTGAGGGTGAACATCCATGGTTGCCAGATGGTGATATCTTGGCAGGAGACATACTTTGAAACAAGGCGTTCTGTATCAAATGGATGTTCAAGCTTTTGTTTACGAGTAAAGTCTCATTATAAGAGTTGTGGGGCACTTGACTAGGACATGTACTCCGTATCGCAAGATGTCTAGTCTAGGACTTATCTCCAAATGTGGGGGTAAGGAGGTGGAGAAGTGTGAGATCTGTACGCAAACAAAGATTACAAGAAAACCGTTCAAAACGGGTAAATCAAAGCACAAATCTTCTAGAGTTGGTGCACTCAGATATCTGTTACTTCAAGCAGTTATCCACAAAGGCCAAGATGAAGTATTTTATTACATTCATCGACGACTACTTGAAGTACGCGTTTGTCTATCTGCTCAAGTCAAAAGACGAAACATTCAAGAAGTTCAATAAGTTTAGGGCTGAGGTTGAATGTCAAAAAAGGCAACTCAAAAAATTCAAAAGTGATCGAGGCGGAGAGTAAAAGTCCATTGAATTCGCATCGATCTGCAAAGAACATGGAATTGTCAATGAGACAAACTTCTCTGTATTCTCCTCAATCGAATGGAGTAGCGGAAAGGAAGAACAGAACGTTGACAGAAATAATGAACTCAATGTTGTTGACTGCGGGACTTCCAAACTGCTTCTGGGGAGAAGCTGCGCTAACGGCTAAGTTCATTTTAAACAGAATACCATATACTTCCAATGTCCCTCCACATGAACTCTGGTTCAAAGTAAGACCAAACTTAAATATCATTCGAGTGTTAGGGTGTCTGACATATGTGAAGCTTCCGGACTTGAAGATTCCGAAGCTGAAAATTAGGACTACAAAGACCATCTTTCTAGGTTATGCGGAAAAGAGTGATGCTCGGTGGTTTCTTGATATATAATCAAATCATATCATCGAATCTCGCAATGCAGAATTCTTTGAAGATAAATTTGTAAGACACAAGAACATTGTTATCGCAAACATTTCGGAGAATAGTGTATGTGCACAGGAGACGCTTCCAAATGGAGATGTAGTCCAAGAAAAAGTTGTCATTCCAGAGAAAAAGATCAAACCAGAAATCAAAAAACCACTGTCTAAGCGGGTGAGGAGACAGAAGGACTTCGGAGATGATTTCGTCACCTATCATGTGAAAGCAGATCCGCTTACCTATAATGAGACGATAAAGACCAAAGACGCTGTCTTCTGGAGGGAGGCTATCTATGATGAGTACGACTAAATAACCTCCAACAACACTTGGGTGTTGGTCGATCTACCTGAAGAAGCTAAATCAATCGGATGCAAATAGATCTTCAAGAAAAAGATGAAAGTCGATGGAACTATTGACAAGTTCAAGGCAAGGCTGGTGACCAAAGAATTTTTTCAAGAAGCAAGGGATCGACAACTTTGACACATATGCTCCAGTAGTGCGGATGATGACCATCAGAATGTTGATTATCCTGAGTGCAATACACAAGCTAGTTATTCATCAGATGTATGTTAAAAAAGTATTCCTGAATGGAGAGTTGACCGAAGAGATTTACATGCAACAGCCAGAAGGATTTGTCATCAAAGAGCTTGAAGACAAAGTCTGCAAATTGGTGAAATAGTTATACGGTCTGAAGTAAGCTTCCCAAGATGTGGCATGAGAAGTTTGACAAAGTCATAAAATCAAACGGCTACAGGGTCAGTGAGACGGACAAGTGTATTTACACAAAGTTCGCTGATGGAAAAGAAGTCATCGTTTGTATATACATGGACAACATGTTGATCCAAGGTACGGATCTAGCACTTATCACTAGGACAAAGTTCCTCTCATCCAAGTTCAGTATGAAGGACTTAGGGGAAGCTAATGTTATCCTTGGGATAAAGAACATCCGGACGGACACTGGAGTGGCGCTGTCACAGTCTCATTATATTGAGAAGATGCCCACACGCTATAGATATCAGGATCTTTCAGGGATCGACTCTCTACAGGTGTGACAAGAAGCTGAAATCAAATCCTAGAAAAAGTGCCATGCAGCTGGAGTACTCAAATGTCATCGAAAGTTTGATGTATGCAACAATTGTCACAAGGCCTGACATAGCTTTTGCCCTAGGGATGCTGAGTCGATTCACGAACAACCCAAGTGTGGAGCACTGGAAAGCTGTGAAGAGAGTGATGAGATATCTCAAAAGGAGTCAGAAGTATGCACTGCACTACAACGGGTATCCGACAGTAATAGAAGGCTTCAGTGATGCAAGCTGGTGTTCAGAAGTAGAGAGCGAAAGGTCCACAGGAGGATACGTCTTCTCCATGGGTGGAGCTACTATATCGTGAAATTGGAAGAAGCAAACTATGTTCTCTCATTCCTCGATGGAATCTGAATTTTATGCACCGGCGGCCGCAGCGGATGAAGCAGAATGGCTTCGGGAGGTCATGTATGATCTTACATTGGTTGGTGCGTAGATTTCGGCGGTACCGATATACTTCGACAACCAGGCGACTGCAGCAGTGGCAACAAACCTCTTCAATGGTAAGAAGATTGTGCGGCTGAGGCACAGGGCAGTGAATGATCTGATCAAGACTGGAGTCATTATCGTGATTGATGTTCGAAGCCAGAAGAATCTGGCGGATCCGTTCACCAAGGGTCTCAAGCGCCAGCTGATCGAGAACACAGTAAGCAAAATAGACTTGAAGACATTCTGATATTGTCTTTGTAATTCTACCATAAAGTTTTATGCTATTAGTTCAAAGAAAAATCTACTAGGCATCTAGCTTTTGGTTCAAAGAATGATCATTGACTAGAAGAATATCAGGAACAGTGGGTAGTCCTTTGAGACATTGAGGGATTACGGACCCAGAACTACTGTTGTCTACTATTTGTTCTTTGTATAGAACAAGTCATGTGAGAGAATGGTTTAGACGCCTTAATGAGTTTTCAGACATTTTGAATGTCTGGTGTGCTTTACAAGAAGCACGGTAGCGCAGCACTACAAAGGAGCGTATGTAAGCCCCCCCCCCCCCCGATTTTTTTAATTTATTTTAAAACATTTTTTCCAATGTTCTGTAATTTTTGGAATTTAAAGCTAGGGAATTTTTGTAATTAAATGATTTTTAATGGAGGTTAATTAATATTAAAATATTATGGAAATAATATTTTATGGTGTAAAATGGAAAACCGGACATAGGGTAATTTTCTGCGAATTTATTGGACTCCAGAATTATTTTTAAAGCACTAGAAACTATTGAAGAATTAAACCGAATTAAACCCGTGCCAAACGCCCAACATCCCCATGAGAGCCGAAGCCAAGCCCAAGGAGCATTGACCCAGCCCAAATTCTAGGTCAAACCCAAGGCCCAAACCCAAGGGGATTGACCAAGTCAACTTCTAGGTAAAACACCCAACCCAGGTCAAACCTATATAAACAACTTTTCATCCCTTCCCTTTTCTTTATTCCAAAAACCTAAAAATTTATTTCCAGCCGACACCCCCTTACCATTACTGTACACCCCTCCATCCCGGTAGAACTCGACCCGACTTCGCCGGCCGATCGCCCACCGGAGCTCCGCCTGTGCACCGCATCTCCACCGCAGACCCGACCAACACAGCCTGTCCCCTCGCCTCCTTCCTCCTCCCTCGACTCGGACTCGCCGGCGCCGACCGCTCCTGCCTGGACTTCTACCCCGCAGCGGCGGAGCAGCTCCCATCCGGTCGCTGCCGACCAACCGGTCTGTGCACCGGCGCCGACCGCTCCGGCCCGGTCTTCTTCCCTGCAGCGGAGGAGAAGCGCCCATCCGGCCGCTGCCGACCAACCGGTCCGTGAGGCTCCCATCCAACCGCTCCGGCCTGGACTTCCTCCCCGCAGCGGCTGAACAGCCCGACTCCGGCAGTACAGCGGCCACCCCGATCGGCACAGTACATCCCGCGGCTGTCCGAGCAGCCCCGACCAGCCTGTGCAGCCCCGGTCCCCGACCCTCGGTGCAGCAACCCCTGTGCACTCCGGTTGTACATCCCCTCCGGCCGGCTCCCCGCTCCTCCCCATCCGACTTCATCATCACCACCACCCGAGCGCCATCCCTAGGCCGAGCCGCCCTCCGCCGACTAGTCGACCCCGCAGTGACCGGACACAGCAACTCGATACGGACACGAAACAGTACTCGGACACGTGAAAGTCAGATTCACGGAGCCCTGTTCAGGTAGCGTTTCCTCTCTCGTCGTAATTCCGTTTTCAATTCCGTCTGTTGCAACGCGTAGACTGTATAACCCTCTCGGTGCCCGTGCAACCCGCTCGGTGCATCGCGTCCTGTGGTGATCGCACACCGCGATCCAAAAACAGGAAAAACAACGCCCTGTTTCACCCCGGAACTGAGTGCGTCCCGCCAAACGGGACGACTTGGTCGCACGCGATCTTTACCGAAACGTGCGCGACGTTGATACGATCGTGTGAAATTTCGCAGAAGTCGATTCGGATGTGCGTGCACACCGGAATCAACGCGTATCCGCCGACAACGTCCCGTATCCGTCCATTCTGGAACACGCTGTAACTTTGTGTACACACGTCGGATCGAGACGAAACTTGCGCCATCGGACTCGTAGCAATACGCTGGTCCTGTGACCCAAGTTTGGTTCGATTCTGAGAACGTTGACAAAATCGTGTATCGTGGGCCCCATCGGCTCCACTTGACGGGCGATTTTGTGATCGGCTCATCGGAATTCAATTCTGGAAGTTCCGTTGAGTTCGTATCATCGTTCCTGACTTGTTGACACTAAGTTTGACGAATTTGGAGACCTTTAACCCTGACACGCTTCTCGGTGCAAAGTGGCCCACATGTGGACCCTGCTTTGACTCAGAAATGTCATTTTTGCCTCTGTGTCCAAATTGGACTTAAGGACAGGCGTTTCTAGCTATTTGATATCTTCTGAGACTGTTGGTGATGTTTATTTCAGCTTTTGGAGGAGTACCTACAGGATCCACTGATACAGGGACGACTGTTGGTATTCAAACCTCAGGCAAGTGTACCTTGCCAAACTCTGCAATATTGTTATATATTTTCCTTGCTTTATTATATTGCTGTGCATGCTTAACCTAGGACCGTGTGACGTACTTAGCGTCCGATTATTAGTCGGGTGCCAACACTGTACGCGGTGTTGGGTACGGTCATCTAGAGATGGACATTCGTAACACTTTATATTCTCGTACTTGTCTTACCAAGTACACTATGACCCAGGACACTTGATACTATTCATGAGACAGGATTTTTTCGAGATATTCGTGGTGATTCTGTATAGGATACAGGACATGGACATTATATTCTTAGATATAGTATGACTTGTTGCATTAGCTATGATCCCGCTTGACATGGACATGAGACGTTATGGTCATGATATGCGTGGTTACATTGGGTGGGGAGAGACACACAGGCTACAGGCTGTTTTCTATATATATCTACTACTATTGTGAGGCCGTAGACTCTCGTAGCAGAGCTAGGCACATTACGTGTTATTACCGCTACCGGCTTCCCGACACAGAGCTTGTAGTGGCTCAGCCTGAGTACTCGTGCTGCTCTCATCTTGTATTTCACATTGATGGTTACTTACTTGCCCTATTTATTTCATTATGCTCTGCACTGCTTATATTTTGGCTTGTATTATTTTCTGTACCTTGCTATGTCCCCTGAGGACCTGGATATGGATTATGTCCCCAGGATTTGAGGACGAGATCTATCCCGAGGTATACGGGACCGCAGCAGGAGGTGATCCAGGAGCTGTACCGCCATCCGAGGACGAGGTGTTAGCCGAAGACTTTTCCTGAGTATCTGTGTTCCATGCTCAGTATTTGCTGTGGTTATCTTCATTCTTGTATCCTGACAGTTGTATCAGACTCATTATTAGGTTTATTTCTCGAGTATTATGTTTATTGAGTTGGATCTTGACTTATGATTCTGGTATTGTTATATTCATTCATGTGGATGAGATTAGTATATCTAACCCCTTATTGTTGTATTACAGCTTAAGTATGCCCTGATGGATCCATTAAATTGGGTTTGTCCATCGGTGCGTACTGCTGGCCATTGCCACGCGTCCGGTCCCTCGGTATTTTGGGACTAGGGCGTGACATGGTTTTTGTGGTGGCCCATGCAGGTCAACAACTAAATCGTTCGGTTTCAACTTAGGGACCGAGCAAGCCTGCACCTAGGATTAGAGTATAGGATCTCATCCACAACTAACTATGACTCATCCTCCTTCAAATCCATTCCATTCGGATAAATTGCATCCTGCTTGATTCATATGCTTCCCTAATAGTTTCTTGAGTATAGCCTCTCTTAGAATATATAAGTTCCTGTTGGTAGATGATAAGTAAGGTAGCATTCCTATTAAGAGTACCACTAGAGTATTGACACCCCACTAAGTTTAGAATATCTAGTGAACCCTAGAATTCCTTATCTCTAGAATTGGTTTACCATTACCCCTGATGTATTGTAAAGACTTGAGAGTAGTATAGACACAACTAGAGTTAGTTAGAAGTTCTACCATAATGTTTGACCCTAGTATTTGATCCCAGTCTTGAGGAACCAATAGAAATCTGAGATCGAATGTTAGGACTGAACCTAATGTGCATAGTGAGATAGTGTTAAGATATAGGTTCGTGTCGTGATATTAGCAGATAGTACCTTAGAAAGCCAAGAGCAATGTATAGAACATTTTCCTAATCAAACCTCAAACATAGCAACTAGCATACCGCTTCACCTTAGGAAACCATGATATTATCCAGAGCCCCATATCTCAATTTCATATGTTGTTCATCTGCGACCTTAACGTTCGCTAATGCGCAACGACTAAAATATGTTCTTCTTTCCTCCGTCTTTCAATTCGTGCCACCTGACACTTCTGATAGTAGGCCAAGTAATTTTATTCCTTGTTAAGGACCCATAGTTTGCTAGAATTATAGCTGTAGTCTTGAATTTGAAAATTTTGTGCTTGGTAGTTAGAGATCGATAAGTTGAGTTAATCTTGTAGATTGTGATCCGATGATTATCCCTTAGTGTTAAATCACGCAATTTGTTCCCCACCTCGATACAAGTTATATTCCCTTTCCCTTGAGACTTATAACCTTTCCATTCTCGCTATTGACACATGTTCTAAGAGCACTACGATTAAGACTTAAGGTGACCTTTACCTATATAATGCAATAGGAGACCCTAATAAGGACCAAGATCTTTCCTCATATGCCCTAATAAGAGTTTCTATTTTATTTACATGTGCACGGTTATTTTGCAGGATCCTCTTAAGACGGTCACAGTATTAGTTTAATTTTTATAAGTTGGGTAGTATGCGTCACAATATAGTACCACATAGTCCACTTGACCCATCAAGGCGGTGTAACTGAATGGCATTAATTGTATACTAGCAAAAGATGACAGTGTTTATTCAGACAATAGAAGTTAGAGGTCCTTGCCCCTGTTTGGTCGACTAGCGACTTAGACAAGGAAGTTGTATGATAACTGTAGAGATTGTAGTCTTTTATTAATGTTGCTTATTTTGTTTTGTTTTGTGAACTTGAATAATTTGTACCTCCTTTCATCATCATCTAGCATACTCATATTTCATATACTACCTTGACTTATGCTGCTATTCTATAGCCTAGTTTTGCAAGCTTATTCTTTATCGAGCTTGTTCATGACATATGTATTATTGGGGAGGCCCACAATAATACATTTCAGAATCAGTGTATTACGGTCTGATCAACCATAGTGCGCGTGGTTCACCCTTCGTATAACTACTTTACGTGGATTGAGATATCTAGTTATTAGTAGACGAATGAACTTGCCCTTTAGATATGTCTGAGCAGATCGTATCGGTTACATAACTGTACTAATACGAGCAGGTGAATAGAAATTGCCCAAAATAGGATCCAATCCACAACTGCTTTGACAATTCCCATTTGAATTTTTAAACGCCTTGATCCCGATACTTCTATTCTATTACCTCTCCCTTGAACTCTTTATTATTGATCTTCGTCTTCCCCTAGTTCGGAAAGACGAAACCTCGTGCTGGGTATAAAGTTAGATAAACAGAGAGTACTAGATATACCCCATAGGTCGATCACATACTTGAGGATTATTCTTTCGTAATTAAGGACATATCATATGTGATATAATCGGCGTTGAAGTTTCGAGGATTGAATGACATGAGTAAATAAATTAAGGAATATTTTTTCTTAAAGTATATAGCCTTATGTGATAGATGGGTAAATTCTAAGTTGGGTAGCAGTGCATTGTCAACTCGAGAGGAATTTCTTTTAGATTATGATCGAGTAAGATTAGATTGGGAGAGGTTCACGCCATTTTAATTTTAAAATTTAGAAGAATGACTAAGATGATGAGGATTAATGGATTGATATTGAGGACCCAATATTTATACCTTAAGTGCATGATTTAAATTTTTGAATAATGAAGGTAAAATCATCCATTTGAATTTAGAGGATAAATATAGAATTTCAGACTTGAACATCGGTGGATTGCATTTAAATTATTTTTCAATTTGATGAATTGAATTAAGAATTAAAATTTGATAGGTGGACTACCTATTTGGAATATTGAGGATGTGAAAGGAATTTAAAAAAAAAATTGAAGCATGCAAAAGTTTATAAGTGAAAATGGGAATAATATTGGACTCAAATTACTTCTAGAGGAAATTATGATAGTTGGGGATCGTGAGGTAAAATTTATATGCGTATGTAAATCTTGAAGATGTTATATGGATTTAATTTAAATTTGGAAATGGATAATTTGAAAAAAAAGCGAGAAGAGATAACCATAGGTTGAATTCTTATTGGAACAGTGGTCAGCTTAACCTTGAAGTGATTGCAAGGGATATGATTAGGATTCTAATTATCGCAAGGAGATTGCGATTGACTTGCCTTATGTACATGAAGGATTAACATATTATGCCTTATTTTAATTTTGAGGACGATATTGTTTTAAGTTGGCTGGATTGTGAAACTCCCTCACCTAAGAATTAGACCTACTTGGATTAGATAGTGAGACTGAGGCTAGCTCGAATCCACTTAGAAATAGAACTCGGTATTTTTATTTAGTTTTACAACATGATATCACTTGGCGCACCTTACCATTGCTTCAATAATTGGAGCACTTCCCTAGTCACTGCCTTCCTACAAATTCCACATCCTTGTCCTAGACGTGACCATCACCCAATTTTCATCTTTGTGCAATTTTCCAATTGTTGTGCGCTTTTAAGCAAAAGAGCATTTAGGTGTCCACACTATTGGACATGACACATGAAGAAACCTATTTTTCACTTATGTGGATTTCTCCCATGATTTTCGGAATGTGCAACGTGCAACTTCGCCCACTCCGTTAAACCTAGCCTTGCATTTTAACCAATGCAAATCTTATACCATCCTTGTCTTCTACCGTGGCTTAATTTTAATTTCGAGGACGAAATTTTTATAAGTTGGGTAGGTTGTAAGCCCCCCCGATTTTTTTAATTTATTTTAAAACATTTTTTCCAATGTTCTGTAATTTTTGGAATTTAAAGCTAGGGAATTTTTGTAATTAAATGATTTTTAATGGAGGTTAATTAATATTAAAATATTATGAAAATAATATTTTATGGTGTGAAATGGAAAACCGGACATAGGGTAATTTTCTGCGAATTTATTGGACTCCGGAATCATTTTTAAAGCCCTAGAAACTATTGAAGAATTAAACCCGTGCCAAACGCCCAACATCCCTATGAGAGCCGAAGCCAAGCCCAAGGAGCATTGACCCAGCCCAAATTCTAGGTCAAACACAAGGCCCAAACCCAAGGGGATTGACCAAGTCAACGTCTAGGTAAAACACCCAACCCAGGTCAAACCTATATAAACAACTTTTCATCCCTTTCCCTTTTCTTTATTCCAAAAACCTAAAAATTTATTTCCAGCCGACACCCCCCTTACCATTACTGTACACCCCTCCATCCCGGTGGAACTCGACCCGACTTCGCCGGCCGATCGCCCACCGGAGCTCCGCTTGTGCACCGCATCTCCACCGCAGACCCGACCAACACAGCCTGTCCCCTCGCCTCCTTCCTCCTCCCTCGACTCGGACTCGCGGTCTTTACCGAAACGTGCGCGACATTGATACGGTAGTGTGGGATTTCGCAGAAGTCGATTCGGATGTGCGTGCACACCGGAATCAACGTGTATCCGCCGACAACGCCCCGTATCCGTCCATTCTGGAACACGCTGTAACTTTGTGTACACACGTCGGATCGAGACGAAACTTGCGCCATCGGACTCGTAGCAATACGCTGGTCCTGTGACCCAAGTTTGGTTCGATTCTGAGAACGTTGACAAAATCGTGTATCGTGGGCCCCATCGGCTCCACTTGACGGACGATTTTGTGATCGGCTCATCGGAATCCAATTCTGGAAGTTCCGTTGAGTTCTTATCATCGTTCCTGACTTGTTGACACTAAGTTTGACGAATTTGGAGACCTTTGACCCTGACATGCTTCTCGGTACAAAGTGGCCCACATATGGACCCTGCTTTGACTCGGAAATGTCATCTTTGCCCCTGTGTCCAAATTGGACTTAAGGACAGGCGTTTCTAGCTATTTGATATCTTCTGAGACTGTTGGTGATGTTTATTTCAGCTTTTGGAGGAGTACCTACAGGATTCACTGATACAGGGACGACTGTTGGTATTCAAACCTCAGGCAAGTGTACTTTGCCAAACTCTGCAGTATTGTTATATATTTTCCTTGCTTCATTATATTGCTGTGCATGCTTAACCTATGACCGTGTGACGTACTTAGCGTCCGATTATTAGTCGGGTGCCAACACTGTACGCGGTGTTGGGTACGGTCATCTAGAGATGGACATTCGTAACACTTTATATTCTCGTACTTGTCTTATCAAGTACACTATGACCCAGGACACTTGACACTATTCATGAGACAGAATTTTCCCGAGATATTTGTGGTGATTTTGTATAGGATACAGGACATGGACATTATATTCTTAGATATAGTATGACTTGTTGCATTAGCTATGATCCCGCTTGACATGGACATGAGACGTTATGGTCATGATATGCGTGGTTACATTGGGTAGGGAGAGACACAGGCTACAGGCTGTTTTCTATATATATCTACTACTATTGTGAGGCCGTAGACTCTCGTAGCAGAGTTAGGCACATTACGTGTTATTACCGCTGCCGGCTCCCCGACACAGAGCTTGTAGTGGCTCAGCCTGAGTACTCGTGCTGCTCTCATCTTGTATTTCACATAGATGGTTACTTACTTGCCCTATTTATTTCATTATGCTCTGCACTGCTTATATTTTGGCTTGTATTATTTTCTGTACCTTGCTATGTCCCCTGAGGACCTGGATATGGATTATGTCCCCAGGATTTGAGGACGAGATCTATCCCGAGGTATACGGGACCGCAGCAGGAGGTGATCCAGGAGCTGTACCGCCATCCGAGGACGAGGTGTTAGCCGAAGACTTTTCCTGAGTATCTGTGTTCCATGCTCAGTATTTGCTGTGGTTATCTTCATTCTTGTATCCTGACAGTTGTATCAGACTCATTATCAGGTTTATTTCTCAAGTATTATATTTATTGAGTTGGATCTTGACTTATGATTCTGGTATTGTTATATTCATTCCTGTGGATGAGATTAGTATATCTAACCCCTTATTGTTGCATTACAGCTTAAGTATGCCCTGATGGATCCATTAAATTGGGTTTGTCCATCGGTGCGTACTGCTGGCCATTGTCACGCGTCCGGTCCCTCGGTATTTTGGGACTGGGGCGTGACAGCGTAATAACTCCATGGTACAGTGGGTGACACCACCATGAGGTTCCTCGATAGGGTAATGCCTCGGCTTCGCAAGCCATGTCACAGTGGCGTAACACCACACATAGGCAGGTAGCCTAATATTATAGAATGAAGGGTGGTAGGCAGCACTACAAAGAGGCGTCATGTTAAGTGGTGTGACACCACCAAAAGGTACAAGATGTAAAGCCTAGGCTACACGAGCCATGTCGTAGTGACGTAATACTGCATGGAAGCGCAAGACTTCATGATGGTAGTTTGGCACTACAAAGAGGCTGGGACCTCATGCTACAGTGGATGACACCACGATGAGGTGGAGCCTCGGCTTTAGGCCATGTCATAGCTGCGTAGCACCGCAAGGAAGCGCAAGGTTTCATGCCATGACTCTTTAAAAGAACTCACCTAGAATGTATGAAAAAAGATAGGTCGTCTCTTGAGGGTAAGCCTGTAGACGTCCAATATACATACACCGAAACCAGACGTGCACAGAATCTTTAATGTGCAACCGGAAGCACAGCTGATGTCATTGTGTGAGTGGAAAAAATTGCAACTATGGCGCAAAATTCAAGACTTAGTTTATTCTAGTATCATATTGTTATTTGACCTATGCGGGAAGATTCAAGTCAAAGCGGCATGTATCCTAATGCATGATAGCCGGTCACTGTGGGGAACGTCCAACCTATATATTGAGATATGTGAGAGATTGTTGGTATTTTTGCCTTTGGAGTAAGGTTCAAAGTATCGGTATCGGAATCGGTATCGGACCATTCCTATAAGTATCGGGATCGGCTGTATCGGTAGTATCGGGAGTTTCGGATCGGAGTATCGGATTTTTTTGTATCGGAAAACAAACAACTATTAGTAAATTATTAACATTTTAGAGAATATATTTTATACATTTATGCATAATTTAAAGTATTTTCAGTATTGTTTCTTAGTATTTTTGATATTGAATGAAATAGTAGTCATCCTTGTAGATTGATTTATATGCGATAGATAAGTTTTCATCTTTTATATGTTTTTACATCCTTACTATGCTTTTACATCCTATCTAATTGGTCTTTTTAATTCAATTTTTTTTGACGAATTGACTGGAAAAAAGATCTCTAATGTCGGTATCGGTCAGTATCGGGTATCGGTCGGTATCGGATCGGGACATGCCAAACTGTATCGGTATCGGCCGTATCGGATCGGTATCGGCCGATACTTTAAACTATGCTTTGGACTAAGAAAGATAGTCCCACATTGGCTACACCATCAAGTGGGTATATCAATATAATGCTTTGCTTGTGTTGAGATGTGCACATGGGGTGTGGTGGGGCACATGGGTGCCATATGGGAGTATTTTCTTAGGAGAAAAAAGGATTAACTCCTCAATGAAAGCATTTATGTTTTTTGTCATTCTTTTGGAAAAAAATTCTTAGGAGCTAAGCCGACTCGAACTCGGACTCAAGGGCGCAAAGTGACGCTTTGTTGGCACACTTTGCACTTAGCACGTCAGCATCGACGCATGTCGCTTGTGCACATTAGTTGCACTCGTGCGCTCGTTTTATGCACGAGTTGCATGCGTGGTTGCATATGCAGAGTGCTGAGCGAGCGTATGTGCAGGCGATGTGCTGCCATTCGCAGCCATGCGCTGCTGGGTCACTGCACTACGATTCGTATGGACTGTTATGGAAATATTTAGATGATTCATTCAGATCTGATTTTTGTGGGATTTGAATTTAATTTATTCATATATGTCGGTAACTGATGGGCGGCCAGGTTCCTCTATAAATAATCTCTTCATAGCCCCTTTGAGCACTTACTTCAAAAAGGAAAGACAAAGAGAGGTTCGGTCGTCGCTGCCACTGGAGTCCAGGAGTTCGTGTGAGTTCAGGAAGGAGGTGACACGAGCGTTGCAGAAGTTCTTCGAGAACTTACTTGTTCCTGGGAGCGGATCGTGTGGGACGAATCTTGCTCTGAGTAACGGTGATCTTCATCACCCCACCAAGCAGAGATCCATCTTCTCTTTCCTCTTCTCTCTTTGTAACTCGTTCTATCTTCAATTGCAACTGTGTTTGCAAAAAAGAATGAAGATTGTTTTCTGATTATTATTTTTTTAAGCAAGTTGTAATCAGAGATATTGCTAGTAATTGCTTCGTTGGAATCGAGTTCTTCAGAGGGCAAATTTGTTTGCTGAAGCCTCTGTGTGTCGACTACAACTTCTAGATCCAGAGGACAGACTGTAAAGTTTGCTTGAAGCTCTGTTTGTGGTATGTTCCTTCATCTTTTGATTAAGCCCCGAGACTAATATCTAGAAATATATTTGAATGTGGATGTCTTATGCTCACGGATTTACTTTTCAACAAGGACAACAAGAACTAGCTATCATGAGAAGGTGGATAGTCCAAAATTTGTTGAGAGAATAATTACTTGAAGTAGTAAACCAGCCTCTCCCCAACTGGAGACTCATTCTATAGATGGATTCCAATTCTCTATACTGTAATTCCAGTCCCCTCATTTCAAACACTAGTAAGACCTGGTTTGGCACTGCTGCTGCTTTTCAGAAAAAAGAAGCTTCTGAAAGCAGCCTCACTAGTGCTTTCAAAAGCTACCCATAAAATGAAATAGCTTATCCAAAAGAAAATTGGCAGAAGCAGGCAAAATTTGGCATGGCCTAGCGTACCTTGTCTGCTTCTGCTTCTGCTTATTTTATTTTATTTTTAAAAAGCAGTTCCAAAACTTGTTCAGTAACACGCAAAACTCAACCAAGAACACTTTTTTTCCCCTTCAACTGCTATAAATTACATACTAGCAATCCCCGATTCTTACTTCCCCGCACATCTACTGCTTACTCACTACCAACATCGCTGAGATACCAAAACTGAACTGTTTCCTACTGCAACACATATTAAAGCAAAATACTAATCCGAATCAAAAGTTTGAGCCTTTTCCATCTAAATAAGCTGAATTCTACCGATTAAAGCTGAATCCATACTTGAAATTAGGGTTTCGAGCAGCTAAAAGGGAAATTGAGCAAGAATATAAGTAAAGGAGCAAACTTTCTCTGAGATCTAGCAAGAACAGTACCATGGGAAGAGCGGAGAATCGCAGCGGACTCCATCGTCGGAGGAGGAAACGAGAATGGATCCGAAGAAGAGAAGGGAAAAAATGAAGAGAGGGATTGAACGGAGATGGAGTATAAGAAAGGGGTTTGGTCGGAAGTGGTGGGCTTTGAAGTGTCCGCTACAAGGACATAAATCCCCCTTACATAAATCCATTCCCCCCACTCTCCTTTCAGTTTCCTACTCATTTATTTAAGATTTTTTCTAAACGCACACAAAAATTACAGAAAATTTACTCTAGCAAAATAAATTTATATTAAATTCATACAAACGAAACAAGTTTGCAAAATTTTAAAAAAAAGACAGAGTCCGCCAACAGTGTTGGCGGAAAATACAACTGCTATACACGTACGCAGCAAAAAAATAAAATAAAAATTTAATGTGGGTCCCACGGCCAATTTCCGCCAAGAAATTGGTGGGGGGCCAATTTCAGCCAACACAGTTGGCAGAAATTGGCCGTGGGGCCCACAGTTTATTTTATTGGTTTTGTTTGGTTTTGTTTGGTTTGTTTGCTTAGTTTGGTTTGATTGGTTTGTTTGGTTGGTTTATTTTAATTAGTTATATTTTTGTTTTTGTTTTATTTATTTAGTTTTATTTTGTAATTAAATTTAAGAAAATTTATTTTAACGAAATAAAATTAAAATAAATTAATTGGAAAGAAATATTTAGAAAATTTTTTTTCGTAAATTTGTTTCCAAAGCATCAAAATTTGTATAAATTCAATCTAAAGCATAAAAGTTTAAAAAATTACGAAAAAATATCAATATCAATTGGCCGTTTATATTTATTAATATTATATTTTTATCGTTAAAAAAAACTAAATAAAAAAAACTTTTATGCTGAAATTGGACGTTTATATCTAAAGCAAAAAAAATGTTTATATCTAAAGCATAAAAAAAAAACTAATTGGACGTTTATATCTAAAGCATAAAAAAAAACTAAAAAAAAAAACTAAAAAAAAATGTTGGCTGAAATTGTTGGCTAAAAAAACTAAATAAAAAAACTAAATCCAAAACAAAACCAAATAATCAAAAAAAATCAACCAAAGCAAACCAAAACAAACCAACCCAAACCACCCAACCGAACCCGTGGGCCCCACACCCAATTTCCGCCATTTAGTTTGATTATTTATTTTATTTTATTAGTTTTTTTCATAGTAGACATAAAATAATTAATTTAATTTTTTGTAATTTTTTTTGGAGGTCGAAACATCGTTTTAAATCCGTGGCCCCCACACCCAATATAAATTAATTTCATTACAGTAAATTTTAAATATTCGAAAAAAAGATCGAAAGTAAAATTTGGAGGTCGAAACATCATTTTTTTGCAATTCTGAAAATTTTGGAAGTCCGTAAAATAGTGAAATAGTTTATCTCGTAGTACTTTTCGATACGGTCATTTTGGCACAAACTGGAGCTTGTTTCGATCTCTCAGTCAAAAGTTATGATACTTTAAAGTTTTAAATTTTATATTTTTGCCTGTAACATGTGTGTCTTACTTCGGATAAATTTTTTTTCTACACGATTTGTGTAAGTCTCGTCGAAAACATACAAATCGACTTATTATTTAACGAAAAACGATTTCAAAACAAGTAGTTATGGCCGCTCGAAGTCTGCTCGACGGCAGACGTAATATTCTTACGGCAGATTTTTATTATTATTATTATTTAACATCTGTTAACGACGAAAAAATTAACGATAAAAATATAATATTTATAAATATAAACGTCCAATTGATATTGATATTTTTTTCGTAATTTTTTAAACTTTTATGCTTTAGATGGAATTTAAACAAATTTTGATGCTTTGGGAAACAAATTTCCGAAAACAAATATGTCTAAATATTTCTTTCCAATTAATTTATTTTAATTTTATTTCGTTAAAATAAATTTTCTTAAATCTAATTACAAAACTAAACTAAATAAATAAAACAAAAACAAAAACATAACTAATTAAAATAAACCAACCAAACAAACCAATCAAACCAAACTAAGCAAACAAACCAAACAAAACAAAACCAATAAAATAAACCGTGGGCCCCACGGCCAATTTCCGCCAACTGTGTTGGCTGAAATTGGCCCCCCACAGAAATTGTCCGTGGGGCCCACATTAAATTATTTATTTATTTTTTTGCTGCGTACGTGTACAGCAGTTGTGTTTTCCGCCATCACTGTTGGCGGACTCTGCCTTTTTTTCAAAATTTTGCAAACTTGTTTCGTTTGCATGAATTTAATATAAATTTATTTCGCTATAGTAAATTTTCTGAAAAAATTACTTAACAAAGTCCATTACTTAGTGCTTGCACAGTCTAAGATATTTTTTACTCAGAACAGCCAAAAATTTACTATGAACTGTCCAACCCCCAAACCCTCCTTCCTGGTCTAAAATTGATTTCCTCCCTCCTGGCCGATGGATTGCCGCCGGGGCAGCGGATGACGATCGACGTCGGGATTGGAGGATGGTGTTAGGGGAGGAGAGGAGGAGGAGGTCGAGGAGAGGAGGAGGTCGAGGACGCGGCGGACGGAGCCGGCTGGTGCAGGAGACGATGTTCGGGGAGAAGCCGGGGACGGAGGAGGCGGTGGACTCGAGTAAGGGGAGGGCGCGATCGAGATCGTCGTTGCAGATTCTGCCACGCCCGCGATGTCTTCCACCGTGACCTCAAGCCCGAGAACCTCCTCCTCGACGATACCGTCGACCTTAAGGTCTCCAACTTCGGCCTCAGCACTGTCTCCGACCAGATCCGCCAGGATGGCGTCTTCCACACCTTTAGACTTCGGCCTCAGCTACCCACGTTGGTTCTCGTCCGAGCTCGGGTCAGCCGCAGCGGGGGGTTGACAACAGAGGACAAAATATTGACTGTCCTTGGGAGGACTGTCAAAAAAATTTGACAGTGCTAAAGATGGAATACTGTCAAATATTTTGACAGTCGTTACTATTGGAAGGACATTTTGGCAGTCCTAAAAATTACAGCATTATTGTGATTTGGGATAAAACCAAATGTGAATGCCATTATCCTTATCTACAACCACCTATCAATGAGAAAGTCCATAAGGCATTATTCGGCTACATTCTTCTCTTTCTCTTTTCTACTTTTATAACACGTTATCGGCACGATTGTTTAAGGAGATCCAAGGAGCTACATGCTGTCGATTTAATAACGAGAATCCTCCAATCAAGATCAGAAACCATTTTCTTCGATGCTTGTAAATCTAGGATTTTTCGAAACAATCAAGTTAGTGTTGATCGGTATACTTTGGATGCTTTGATTCATAATATTTTTTTAATGCTGCGACTCCAACCATAAATATATGAATCCAATAATCTCCTTATCCTATAAAATCATTTCATTAGCCCCAGAATATGCTAAGTATGTTCTCCAAGACTGTTTCTTATACGTATGCAATATTGACTTTACTCTTTTGACGCACGTAGAAATGGTGAAGCCCAGACTAGACAAATCTGTCATTATCTTAATGCAATGTAGTGAACATATGTGTAGGCTTGCCTTCATACTGTAACTAATACTAGGAGTTTTTTCTTATGATTAATGATCTTTTTTTAATTCAAACTTGAGGCACTCCTATCTATTAAATGTTAGCAACGTCCTCTCTCGCATAAGCTTTCGTTTCCACAAAGGTGATTATCCTGCTATGAAATATGCTTTAGAATTGACAATCATATTTATAATACTTTAGAATTTCTAGTAAGAAAAGAAAGTTGATTTCTAATTTTCCTACAAACGATCATAAACCTGAAGTTCTATATCTAAATAACTTTAAAACCTATTTATGAAATTTAGGACGTAATAATGATACAAAAAAATTTCTCTCCCCAAATGTCAAACCTTACCAAGTTGGAATTCTCTGCCCTGAAAGTTAATGGAAATAATTATCTCGTTTGGAAGTTAGATGCTAAGCTTCACCTCAGCTCCATTGACCTAGTATACACTGTCACTCTCCGTTTTCGATATACATATTTTATTTTAGCACGGTTGCATGTGCATGGAGACTAGACTCATTCTTTGGTTTAACCTGGTCATAGTTCATTTTGTGGGTTGGTTCAAATTATGAGAACCCTTGGTTCAACCCTCTTGGCTACCATATATAAGCCAACCTCTCATTCTCTCTCTTTACTTCTTCATTTCTTCCTCTTTCTTTAGTTTTCTCTCCCATTTTCCATAGGCAAGTACACCTTGCATGAGAAATAGAGAAACCCTCCTTATTATTTGATTATTATGTTCTTTGCATAATTTTAAAAACTTTTAGAACTTGGAGTTTTCGAATTTGGTGGATGGATTAGTGCAGATCTACATTTCTAACTTAGGACTTTTATGGATTTTATGAGTTTTTTTTTGTTTTGATCTATTGAACATGTATTTTTGAAAACCAGTTTTTGCTACATGATAGAGCTTTGAATTTCAAGTGTTTGGGCTTTTGGTTCACTTGATTTAGACTTAAAATGAAGTTTTTATGAAGAAAATATTTTTTTGTTATTTTGGAGCTTCCGCCTTGGCCGAACCTGCTGTTGGAGAAGACGAAGTTCACATGCAGCCAACGAGCTATGCGGCTGAGAGTGCTATGCGGCCTGAGAGGGTTATGCGGCCTGAACACTTTGCTGCATACTGACAGCATGCGTCATGTCACGCCCCAGTCCCAAAATACCGAGGGACTAGACACGTGGCAATGACCAGTAGCACACACCGATGGACAAACCCAATTTAATGGATCCACCGGGGCATACTTAAGCTGTACTACAACAATTAGGGTGCAAAAATACTAATCTCATCCACAGATATGAATACAACAATATCAGAATCATAAAACAAGATATCTATCTCAATAAAACATAAACTCAGGAAATAACCCGATAATGAGTCTAATACAATAGTCAAGATACAGAAATAAAGATAACAACAACAAATACTGAGTATGGAATAAGCATCTACTCAGAAGATATCCTCGGTGATCACTCGTCTACTGGACCTGGTACTGCTCCAGTGCCTGCTCCTGATAATGCTCCTGCTCCGTATACCTCGGGATAGATCTCGTCTGCTAATCCTGGAGATATAATCCGGATCCAGGTCCTCAGGGGACATAGCAAGGTACAAGAATAACTCAAGCCATAATAAATACAGTGCAATAATAAATGAAACAATATGGGGTAAACTATATAACCATCTATGTGAAATGCAATTTGAGAGCATCACTAAAACTCAGGCTGAGACCACTACAAGCTCTGTGTCTGGGAGCCTGTAGCAGAGTTACTATGTATTTTACTATGTAGTTTACTATGTAGTATATATATGAAATCAGCCTGTAGCATGTGTGTCTCTCCCCACCCAATGTAATCACATGTCTCATGTCCATGACACGCAAGATCAAAACTAATGCAGCAAGTCATAATGAGATCTGAGAAAATAATGTCTATGTCATGTAACCTGTATCCTATACAGAATCACCATAAATATCTCAGGAAGATTCTGTCTCATAAATAGTGTCAAGTGTCCTGGGTTATGATGTACTTAATAAGACAAGTACGAGAATGTAAAAGGGTGTCGAGATCCATGTCTAGGTGACATTACACAACTCCGCGTACGGTGTTGGCACCCGACTATTAATCAGATGCTAAGTAAAGTCACACGGTCCTAGGTTAACAACATATAAATAAGGCAAGAAAATATGTAACAAGAACTGCAAGACTTGGCAAGGTACACTTGCCTGGGGTTCTGACTCCAACTGTAGCTTTGGTAGCAGCAGGATTTGCAGGTACTCCTCCGGTTGCTGAAATAAATATCACCATCAGATTCAAAAAATATCAAATAGCTAGAAACGCCAGTTCTTGAGTCTAATTTGGACACAGGGGCAAAAATGACAGTTCCTGGCCAAAGCGGGGTTCACATATGGGCCGCTTCGCACCGAAAAATGTGTCAGAACCAATGGTCTCCAAATTCGTCAAACTTAGTTTCAACAAGTCCAGAACGATGATACGAACCCAACGGAACTTTCAGAATTGGATTTCGATGAGCCGGTCATAAAATCGTCCGTCAAGTAGAGTCGCGGGGCCCACGATACGCGATTTTGTCAACGTTCTCAGAATCGAACCAAACTTGGATCACAGGACCAACGTATTTCTACGAGTCCGATGGCGTAAGTTTCATTTCGATCCGACATATGTACACAAAGTTACAATGTGTTCCAGAACAGGCGGATACGCGGCGTTGTTGGCGGATACGCGTTGATTTCGGTGTGCACGTACATCCGAATCAACTTCTGTGAAATCTCGCACGTCCGTATCAACGGCGCGCACCTTTCGGTGAAGACCATACGCGACCAAGTCGTCCCGTTTGGCAGGGAGCACTCAGTTCTGGGGGAAAACGGGGTGTTATTTTTCCTGTTTTTGGATCGCGGTTCGCGATCGCCACAGGACGCGACGCACCGAGCAGGTTGTACGGACATCGAGAGGGTTACGCAGCCTACGCGTCAAAACTGACGGAATAGAAAATGGAACAATGAGGTGAGAGAAAAGGGTACCTGAACAGGGCTCCGTGGAACGAGGTTTCTTCGTGTCCGTGGGTCGACACGACACAAACTGTGTCCGGGTTACTGTGCTGCTGTGTCCGGGTTTTAGGGTTTCTGCCGGAGATCTTTGCCGGAGCTGGTGGCTGTGCGGGCGGTTGCTCGCCGGGGCTGGGTCGTCAGGCGGGGCTGGCCGGGGTCGGAGTGGCTAGGGCTCGAGGCGGAGTTGCGGGTCGTCGAGGGCTGTGTTGAGGAGAGCAGCTGCGGGGCTGGAAGATCGACGGGCTGCGGGGTTCGTCGTCAAGGGCTGCGGGGTCGTGATCGAGGCGGAGGAAGGTGGGAGACGTCGGGGACGATGGTGGAGGTAAAGTGTTGGTGGTGTGGGCCGGGGGTTCGACGGTGGAGAGTCGAGGCGGAGGGGGTGACGAGGGGTTCAGACGGTGGAGGAAGAAGACGAGGGAGGAGGAGTTAGGAGAGAGACTAGGTTTCCGGCGGCGGAGCGTGGAGATCGAGGGGGCTTTATAGCCGCTGGAATAGTAGGATAGGTTTCGGATTAGGATTAGGGTTCCGGCGGTCTAACGAGTTTGGGTCGGGTCAGCGGGTAGCGGGTTAGACCCGGATCCATCTAAGGTTTAGGCGCGGGTTCGGGTAGTCCGGTTTCGGGTTGGGTTTAGATCCGACCCGACCCGCTAAGGTTGGGTTCGGTTCAGTTGAACCGGGTCTGGGTTGGTTTGGGTTCAATTGAACCGGGTTTATTTCTAGGGTTTAATTGGTTTATTTTAAACTTAGTTTCTAGGTCTTTAAAAATGCTTTCGGGGTCCAATAAATTCCCGAAAAATTATCCTATGTCTAGTTTTTTATTTTACACCATAAAATATTATTTTTATAATATTTTAATATTAATTAACAATAATTAAAAAATCATTTAATTTCCAAATACCTAGGTTTTAATCAGTAAAAACACCAGAAAAATTCCAGAAAATTGTGAAAAATTTAAAAATTTTAAAAAAATCTGGAGGTTTACACGTCCATCTCGTTAGAATCATGACTACTTATTTACATAAGTGTCCTTGAACACCTTATGTTCACTCGTTGAACGAATGAGAAATTCGCTAAGACCAAAGAGCATAGCCAAATGACTTATGCGGCAAGCAGAGCATGTGGCCACCTGTCTTGGACGCATGACTTTGAATCGTTGGCACTTATTTCTATGACTTTGTCCTTTCTCTCTGACATACTTTATTGAATTGTCACATCAGTCACATTAATCACTTTATATCACATCACTGCCACTTTATATATTGGTCGTCACTTCAACACTTGTACCACAGAATAGACTTTAACACTGAGCATGCAGCCTAGACTTCATATGCGGCCAAGTGGTTCATACGACCCTGACTTCATATGTGGCCAGGACTTCCTATGCTGCCTAGAGACATATGCGGCCAGGACTTCCCATGCGGCCTAGAGACCCATGCGGCCTTGATTGTTTTGATTGAATGTTTTTCTTATTCTTTTATGATCTATATTTGGGTTAATGCTAGTGTTATGATTCTAAGAAAGAATGGATTTAGTAACCAGACCTCGTGCCAGACATGACCATGAGCTAAGATTGGCTATGAACCTGGCATGAGTAGAACTGAGATTTCAGTATAAACCAGACTAAGTGGATAGTGACAAACCGGCTATGTGCATGACATAAGCTCCGTGTTATAATATGATCTTGATTCATGTGACCCAATATATAATTAGCAATTGGACTCGAATACTGTATCCGTGCTGATACAAATTATTGCCTGAAAGTGTATATGATCGAATGTGCATCGTGGTGCGACATACCGTGTCACGTGTTAAGTAAATTATATTTGGGTTGTGCATCAAGAATGCCTCCAAATTCCTGAATATGTGATATTATAAATATATATTATTTTCCAGCACGTACATGATATGTGAGTCAACTACCAAAGCGTGGCTAGGATATTGATTGACTGAATATTGCATAATGCTTGGGTGATCCAGATTGAACTTCCACGAATTCGTATCTAGCATGCCCGTACTTTGTACGACATCTTAAAAAAAATTCACATGTGACCACGCCTTGAGATTTTGAACACAATATAGGTCTAATTAGGTACTTAAAAGTGGTAATAACATTTGGAGGGAACGGTATTCCGAGATCATGCCAATGAACCTTCCCACAGAGATTCATTCTAAGTGTGTTGTGGACTGGGCACCACAAATATTGTATATCATCCGCCTTAGTGGAGTGCAGTATATGACCTATTATAAATAACATCGAGCCATTGTCTCCCTATAGGAGCATCGGAACCGCTAATACCATATTTTTAGTGCAGTGGCCCTACGGAGAACTGGTGCATCATGCAAGTGCCCGTATATTCTTTATTTGTCTCGGTTAGCTCATGTTCGGCACTAGTGTGATATGAGGATAGATATTATGCATTATTTTTTAGATAACCTCAGACTCACAAAATAGCAAGTCATACAAGTGATTGGTCATTGCATTATTCGATTAGTAGCCTAGAAAAATGGACTATCATAGTGTGATGGTTCAACCATTGTCCTTATTTGGTTGTAGGGTTGGGCAAAGAGACAGGATTTCGGAACAAGGAAAGCATTGGAAAGTTGGTAGCTGTGGTGGAAGATCCTGGGCAGTGTGTCTGCATGAGCTGACCTTTGCGCTAGGATATGACATGGACCTAAGTTACGACACTGAACCTATGTATTAATATATAATATTTCTTATTTTTTTTGTTTCTCTATTTCGAACTTCCTTTGTGGTACTTTCTATTTGGGGTCTAACTCCAATGGTTTTGCATGGCCAGGTCTCAAGCCAGCACCCAAGGATCCTGCGTACTATCCCCCAACTCATGGTGCATATCAGGAACATGGTCGTAGAGGATAACGAGTGGGTTATTTTCTTCTCTGTTAGTTATTGTACAATTATTCATTTGGGCATTTAGCCACCGGCACCTGTTAGCCGGCACGTCTGGACATTAGTCTTCTTACATGATTGTATTAAATCAAATTATAGCTGATCACTGTCATATACTTTTGATACTCTGTCAGCTTCTTATTTTGCACCACTGGTCTCTAAAATATTTTAAAAAAGTATTTGGGACGCCTTATTGCTTTATCATATATACTCTATGTTTATTGTTTCTTGTTTGAATGATTGAGACATATAAGTTCTTGAACATTTGATACTTGATTGTAGCATACACCCCATTGTCTTATTACAGCCATGATCATCGTACGACGTATAGTAACTTGTATGGGATAGCTGGCCATGTCCGTCTCCGTATTCTGATACTAGGATATGACACACACATTGAGTACTAGTACAAAAGAAAAGCCAATTAGTCCTTGAGACAAGGCTAAAGCGACGATCTTTTTGCGTCAACATCTTCATGCGGGCTTGAATAATGAGTATCTCACTATAGAAGATCAAAAAATTCTGTAAGAATCCCTGAAGGATCGATATGACCACTAGAAAGCAATCATCCTTCTAGCAGCGAGGAAAGAATGGACTAATATTCGGTTTTAGTATTTCAAGAAAGTATCCGAATATAACTCTACTATGTTCAACATAGCATCAAGGTTTGAGTTGTGTGTAGAATCGGTTACTCAGGAGTAAATGATAGACAAAACCCTCTCAACCTTCCATGCCACAAACATACTGTTGCAACAATATAGACGACAAAACTATTCTAAGATTTCAGAACTCATCTATGTGCTCCTAGTTGCTGAGAAAAATAACAAGGTCCTAATGCAAAATTATAATACTAGGCCTACTGGAATACTAGCATTCCGTGAAGCAAATGCCAACTATGGATATTCCAGAGGAAAAGGCAGAAGTAGAGGACGTTTTGGAAACTCCAGCAGATGTGGTTATAGAAGAAGAGGGAAGCGTGGTCACCCCAGTAGTGGTAGACATAATGAACAATGGAAAACACAACAAAAGCATCCTATAACTGAAGATCGAGAAGATGGGGATAATATAGTTATAGTACCAAGAGATACATGCTTCAAGTGTGGGCGTGAAGGTCATTGGTTCCGCACCTGTCGTGCATCCAAAGAAGTGGTATCCAAATATCAGATAACCCAGAAGGTTGAGACAAATGACATTCTTGATATGGACAATGATGACCTTCTTGGTGAAGAACTTGAGGCACAAAAGAACACCAACTTGACATCTGCAGATATTTTTGGGGACGATTAGTAACTTAATTTTATTGATTGTGAGTAGAAATGCTTTTTGGTTTTTTTTCTCTAGATTATATTAGTATTTATTTAGAATGTAGTCTTTGCATCTATGTTTTGCATAATAAATTTGTTAATAATGGACACCCAATGTCGTTCGTGTATTTATGTTTAAACTTTTGAAATCTTTTCTGATTATTAATTTTTTTTAGAGACATGGGATATATTTTGTAGTGCCTGCTCCTAGTGGTTCACTACGTAAGGCTTATGAAGTGAGCAACTTAGTCGAAACTGAGTATTGGAAAAACCTTACAGCCTAATCGATCACGGACGAATGCAATAAACATTTCCAACTAATGAATCAGTTTCTGTTGGAATGAGTCAAATAGTTTACGTTGGGTTTTGTTGGATTTTCGCTACTTGATTTTGATGGATGCATTTTCGTGATTGTTTTCGATGATTGATTGTCTTGTCCATTTTTATTGATTTTATGCATTCATTCTAAAGAACTCTAAGAGAAAAAAGATAAAGATGGTATTTTAATAAAATATTGGTGCCAATACAGGTGGACGCATGACTGAAGCCTAATTATACAAGCGTTCTCCTTCTCTCAATATTCTCTATTTGGTGAGCGGATATGTCCCTTCTTCTCTACTCCTTTGTACCAATAATAATTAAGTTCTCTTGTAACCTTGCTAAGTCCAATGATCGATAAAGCCACTATTTGTCACAAGTATAATACCACTAATGTAAATCAATAAGTTGCATTGATAAGAGGGAAGTTTTATTTACATAACACAAGAAAGTTACAAACATAATATCTTGGTTTGGTGCAACGACTTAGTGATAAATTAGGGTCTACAGACTACTAATCAAGACACTGAATAAGTATGCTGAAACGAGAATGATTAATTTTATATGTTGCTCTAAATACTTCAATACCTTACACTGCTATTTTTTCTTATCATATAGTCATAGATGCATTGTATGGTCATGGACAACTCGTGCACAAGATAGTAATTTTTTTTTGAACAGGACCTGGGGCACTGGGGACCATTCTGCTCGAGAAAAATAATAGTGCTTTGGTAGCACAGGATATAAGCAAGACATTCATTGATGCTTGCTACATCATTTGAATGGCGCATCGTATGCCCATCGAAAGTCATATACGGCATGTCCATGATGGTATTACACCATAAATGACCCAAAAAAGAGTTTTTATGCTAACGATGTCTTGTACAGGGGTGGTAAGATCAATCCTGTAAATTATACAGGAATGGCCATTGACCAGGGTAAGATTCATATATTGCAAAGATTTCCATGTTTTACTGCTTGGCTATTGCCTATTAAATTATTGTCTTTAATTCAGAAGTATTGGTTTAGGTGAGTGGGCTAGTTTCTGCTCACAAGTACATATTAAGTACTTACCCACGTCTCTGTGGGCAACCCAAGTGATCGAGGAACCGTAGGAGCTCTAGGAAGATAACGCTTTTGTTGTAGTTCTTTTCAAAGCTTCTTCCTATTTCAATGTATTCCAAGATTTTAGTTTCTGTTTTCTAGTTTCAAGAATGTAATAAAAGGGTATAATGTATGTAATGGAATATTATTTCATGTCAGCATATCAGTCTTTTACTTTTCATAAAGCTATGCAAGTCGTTCATGCATTTTTATTTCAGTACTAAGAAAATTGTAAATCGTTACAATGAAATCAATAAAAGAGCTATTTTCTTCCTATACAATATGTGTTTCATAATCTGCTGATGTATTATTAAGTTGTTTATAAAAGATTTTGACACATGTACATGTTCTTACCTTGTACAAGTGCAACCCTAAACTTGTACAATATCATGCCCAGCGAGGACGAACGGTTCTACGAAACCAAATGCTAGGACGATCGGTTCTACGAAATTGGGACGTGACAAGTTGGTATCAGAGCACGATTAAATTTTTTCGAATTTTGAAATTGGTTTTTAATTTGAAGTTTTAAATGATTTTCGCAGATAATTTTCTTTTCGGTAGCGCTGCATAAAATAATGTTCTATACAATAAACCTATAAATATTTTATGAGTGATGACAAAAGGGGATAGCTCTAAGACTATTTTGTCATCTGACCCGATGGAGAAAATGATGAAAATATTATAGGCGCAGAAGAAGCAGAGCGATGCTCATCATAAGATGATTGAGGCACAACATCATGAACTTCAAGCGCAGCTAATGACTCAGTTCCAAGCATAATTTGATGCGCAACAATAGCAAGTCAATAACTTGACTTAACTGGGTGCTACTTTGACTGACAACAAAAGTATAACCACAATGGCTGCAGCTAAGAGATAAAGGTAGCAGAGGTAGAGGAAACTGAACAGCCTACAAGAAAGATATCGGCGTTCAAGTTTTATGAGTTTAAAAGCTGTAATTCGCCTGAGTTCAATGGCAGGGCGGAACCAAAGGAAGTAATAGGTTTCTTGAAGACCATAGAGGGAATCTTCCGTGTGTTGGATGTGTAAGGCAGTAAGAGAGTAGATTGTGCGACAGTCCAACTTTGTCTCAAAGTGGAAGACTGGTGGAAATCCAAGAGACAAGCGCTTTGTAGTACCAACCAAGAAACCAAAATATCTTGGGAGACTTTCAAACAGGCTTTTATCGTATAATTCATCCCACCAGCTGTCCGTCACAAGAAAGAAAAGGAGTTCGTAGCACTCGAGCAGGGCAATATGTTTGTCGATGACTATGAAGCAAAATAGCTACGGTTCATCGAGGGCCTGAACAAAGGCTTAAAGTGTGATATGCTCAATTGGAAGTGTGCAACATACAAGAAGGCTTAAGAAGCGGCTCTCGAGATGGAGAAATTTAATCCTCGAAGGGCTACACAAAGCGGTTGTGGGAACAACTATAAATGACCCATAGCAGCAAGTGGGTTTGATGCTTCCAAGTGTCATAATACAAATGACAACGGAGGACCCTATCAGAGACCGTACTGTAACAAGTACAAGCAGGTTGGACACCGTCAAGAGAAGTGTCGTGCGGGATGTTTTAAGTGTGGCATAATGGATCATAAAGCTGCGTGGTGCAACAGTGTAGGGAGGAATCAGAACCCTCATCGTGATCACCCGTACAATCTGAATCGTGGACAAGCGCCATGAGCTCCTCAAGTAGCACATGTAAATACTTAGAACCCTCGACCAGAAGCACAGGGTAGAGTGTATGCACTCACTCAAGAGGAAGTTCTTGACTCATAAATCTAAGCGATCTTCTCGTAGGCGTTATCCCCCAATTGAATCGGGGGATCAAACTGATTATAGAAGATTCCAGCCCCTCTATCATTTAATTTAAGACTACACTGTCATAACAGGTACACTATTTTACAGAGAAATACCTGCTCGAGTACTATTTGATTCAGGTGCTACCAATAGTTTCATGTAATCTTAATTTGTTAATGAACATAAAATTTGTAAGACTCTGCTAGATAAGAATCTTTGTGTTAGCACTCCGTCCGGAGTAGACTTTCTTGCTAGTTTGATTTATAGGGATGGTTATATCTGTATTGGGGAAGGTTTGTTTCTTTGGATGCAATAGTCCTGGACATCATAGACTATGACATCATCATGGGCATGGATTAGATCGAGGCCTGCAATGCTATAATTGACTGTGCGGATAAGAGAGTGGTATTTCGCATTCTTGGCAAGACAGAGTTCTCTTATTCGTATGATTCGACAATTAAGACGGTGAAGGTGGTATCGGCAATAACAACGAGGCGTATGCTATATTTGGGGTGTGAAGGGTACCTTGCTTCTGTTCGGGACATTCAGATAAAGGGCGCAGACTCGGATCAAACCGAATTCGCGACAGAATTTCTCGACGTATTTCTAGTAGAGATACCTGAAATACCTTTGGATCGAAAAATTGAGTTCATAATTTACACCTTTACAGATACTCGCCCAATATCAAAAGCACCATATAGGATGGCACCTGCAGAATTGAAGGAATTAAAAGAACAATTACAAGAATTATTAGACCATGGCTACATTCACCCAAATGTTTCACCTTGGGGTGCTCTAGTACTTTTGTAAAGAAAAAAGATGGTACAATGCACCTATGCATTAATTACTAAGAACTGAATAAAGTGACAGTACGAAACAAGTATCCTTTGCCAAGAATTGATGATCTATTTGACCAACTTCAGGGTACAACAGTATTTTTTTAGATTGGTCTTTGCTCAGGTTATCACCGGTTGAAGATCAAACCAGAGGATGTCCCAAAGTCATTATTTCATATAAGATACGGACACTACGAGTTTTGGTTATGCGTTTTTGTTTAACCAATGTTCCAGCAGATTTCATGGATATGATGAACAAAATATTTTGACCCTTTTGGATAAGCTTGTCATCGTGTTTATCGATGATATCATGATCTACTCAAGTGACTGAGAAACTTATATTGAATATTTAAGGACCTTGCTGCAGATACTTCATGAACATTAATTGTATGTAAAGTTAAATAAATATGAGTTTTGGATGAGCAGCGTATCTTTCCTTGAGCATGTTATATCAGCGGATGGTGTGTTAGTTGACCCAAAGAAAATTAACGCAATGGTGGATTAGAAATAGCCCACATCGGCTAGTGAGATCAGAAGTTTCCTTGGCTTGGCTAGCTACTGTCATGCCCCAATTTTCACTAAAAATATAATCGTCCCCCGGGCGTGATGTCGTGCACGCGTAAGGCGCGCATGCACAAGACCTAGGCATAATGATATACTTTAGAATACATACAACAGAGTACGCAAATACGATATCGTACAATAAGATATAAAAAAGTTCTCTTTTATTGATAATGAACATCTGGTTATAGACTTTTGACCCAAAAGTAATAAAGACGTCGCACAGGCTTACAACTTGGACGCAAAATAAGATAGTCGATCCATACATTATATCCTTTACTTATATTTCAAAAGCATAAAACACCTTGGGTGTGAGTTAGCACCATCACCTAGGAGCTTGGAAAAGGAAAGTGCGAGCTCCTTTCTTGATTATGTACTTGGGCTCCAAAAGTCCCAACACGAACGCGCCTGATCAGTGAAGGGTTTGAGACAGCTTCAGCTCCTCGCCGTATCGCCTCAGTTCGGGGAACCTGCTGCAACGAGGGTCAGTACTTTGAAAAGTACCGGTGAGGGCGAGCTAACCCAACATACCAAAATCAACAACGTATTCATGTGAACATGCAACATAATTATTATGTGAACTTTCAATCTTGCCTTAGTTCAATTCTTTATATACGATAGAATGGAATGACATAATAAAATGTGCCACCATTCGGTAAGTTTATATGTACCGTCTGAACCACCTGTACAAAACTAACCATGACCTTCCCTGCCACAAAAATATAGTTAGTCTGCACAGTTTAAATATACATAGTGCATCACTTCGTCTGACAAAAGATGGTTCGACTGCCATTCCGCTTCGGGTAGCTAGCCCTTGGCGGACGCACGAACCCATCTAGTGCTAAGACTACACTAGCATATTTTTCTACCCGGGTCGAAGCGGTCCCAGTGTGTCACTACCATATTTTAGAATAGGGATATTTTAGTATTTTCATTTAATGTGTTAATATATTGCATGATATTTATATATTATATATAGTGTTCCTTAAATGCATGAGTTAGTGGACTGGACCTAGAAACCCACTATTTGAACCTCTGACCAAATTATAGGACTATGGACATTAATTAGCATTTTTGGGATTTAATATTAGGGATTATATTTAATGGCTGTGATTTTATCTGATTGTTGTACCTTACCGTTGCTTCGTCATTGGGAGCGCTACACTAGTTTTTATCTTCCAACAAATTTTACACCCTTGTTCTAGACATGCCAGTCTTCTATTTTGATCTTTGTGTAACTCATAAATATACTCTCTTGTGCTTTATTTTAGTCTCACAATATTCGTCACAGACAATTATATTTAATTACAAATAAATCCGACTATACATCTTTTTGCGTTCCAATCAAAACTGGAGACACAATCTCGACCCATTTTGAGCAACCCAAATTATGACAATATTCTATTCTGAGTCTTCTACGTCCATGACACTTGTGTCCCACCTAATTTTAACCCTATGTACTTCCAATTAATTTTAGAATACCATTTACATCAATTTTAATTAAATTGGTGTAAGGGCCCAACTTGACCCAAAACTAGATCCAACACCAAACCAAATCTCACTCACACCCTCAAGACTCATACTAAATACCACACCCTTTTCATCTACTACATCACACCAAACATGGTATTTTCTTTCATTTAATCAAAAAATCCTACTTTGTACAATTTTTTAATTGTTGGGGACTTTTATGCAAAAGTGCATTGAGGTGTCCACTTCCCATTAGACAACACATGAAGAAATACCATTTTTCTTCATTGACCGATCATGTAAATTTTTTCCATAATTTTGGAGTGTGCAACTCTCAACATCCTTCCCCCTCATCAAATCCTAGCCATCCATTTCAAACAAAACTATCCTAGCCCTTTTAAATATCTACATGTAAAAAGCCAAACCCACTCCCAAGGAGGGGTTGACCGGCCCAACTCCCTAGGTCAACTTTAAACCCTATTTCTCTACATATATATACAACTTTTTTCCATATTTTTCCTCACCACCATCACTTAAACAACCCTAGCCGAATACATCCCTTCCCCACAGGACCCAGACCCCCGACCGCCGGAGCCCGGCCATCCCGACCTCCCTATTCACCTCGATTGATACCCAACCGCCTAAATAACTGCCTTCATCGACAACCTCCCAGCCGTTGAGAGCCTTGCCTCAACGAACTTCTGACCCCGCCAGATCACCGCGATCTTCCGCTGAACATCACACCCATCGACCTTCACCGGATCCACCCGACTTCCTCTCCTCCTCCTCAACGGACGACCCAACCCGCCTGAGTCCCTCCTCGCCTGAACGCCACCCGAATACCCCGACTTCCCCTCAACATCAGCCCCGTCTCGCCTGAACTCCCAATACGCTGAACCGTTCTCCTCCATCCGTGCCACCATTAATGTCGACGACCTCCTTCCTCCATCATCATCATCGTCAACATTACCAGCACTACCGTCATCCTCACCGCGAGCACCGACTGTAAGCCCCCTGATTTTTTAGAATTTTGATTTGGATTTTTTATAATTTTCTATAATTTTCTGGGATTTTTTTTGTTATTAAAACCTAGGTATTTGGTAAGTAAATAATTTTTAATTGCTGTTAATTAATATTAAAATATTATGGAAATAATATTTTATGGTGTAAAATGAAAAAGTAGACATAGAAAAAATTTCTAAAAATTTATTGGACCCCGGAAACATTTTTAAAGTCCTAAAAACTAAGTAGAATTAAACTGAATTAAACTCCTAAAATAAACCGGGTTTATTTCCAAAATAAACCAAACCAACTCAGACCCGGTTCAACTGAACCGAACCCAGCCTTATCGGGTCGGGTCGGATCTAAACCCGACCCGAAACCCGCAGACCCAAACCCGCACTTAAACACTAGCGGGTCGGACCGGATTCACGTTAAACCCGACCCGCGGATACGGACCCGTAACCCAAAATCCTATTCTGAACCCTAACCGAAATCCGACTTCTAATCCGCCGGCGACCGCCTATTTAACCCCCGACGCCGTTGCCGAAACCCTAATAATCTCTCCTCTGCCCGAGCCCGCTCCGGTCGCCCTAGCCCTAGCGGAAATCCTCCACCTTCCGCCGTCTCTCTCCCCGATCCATTCTCCCCTCCCTCCCACGAGCCCCGACCACCTTCCCTCCTCCTTACTCCACCGTCGTCCTTCCCCCACCTCGGTGCAGCAGCGCCACCACCACCAACACAACCACCACCATCCCTCGACTTCCTCCCCCGACTCCACCCTCTCCTCGACCACCACCCCAAACTATCGACCCGCTCGACCATCCCCTCACAGCTCCGCCTAGCCCGTGTCCTTAACAGCCATCCTCCCCTCTTCTACCCTAGCTCAGCCACCCCGCAACCCTCTAAACCCTCCATAGAACCTCCCCCGACCACCGTCTCCCCTCGACCCGCTCGCCTCTGCCCTCTCCCCGGACTCGCCCCGCTCCGTCTCCCTCGACGACGAACCTCCCAGCACCACCACCAACACGAGCACCTCCCATCTCCCGCCCAGAACCTCCACCTGAGCCGACGAGCCTCCGCCGCAGCAGCGCCGCCCTCCGCCTCCTTCAGCTCCGGCAATCGACAGAAACCCTAACTCTAAAATCCTAGACTGGATACGACTCAGCCTGGACACAGTACCCGGACACAGGACACGGACACGAGAAATCATCGTTCACGGAGCCCTGTTCAGGTAACCTGTTCTCTCTTCTCGTTGACCCATTTTTTGTCCCGTCAGTTGTGACGCATAGACTGTGTAACCCTCTCGATGCCCGTGCAACCCGCTCGGTGCGTCGCGTCCTGTGGTGATCGCAAACCGCGATCCAAAAACGGGATGACTTGATCGTACGCGGTCTTTACCGAAACGTGCGCACCGTCGATACGGACATGCAGGATTTCGCAGAAGTTGATTTGGATGTGCGTGCACACCGGAATCAACGCGTATCCGCCGACAACGTCCCGTATTCGCCTGTTCTGGAATATGTTGTTACTTTGTGTACACACGTCGGATCGAGACAAAACTTACGCCATCGGACTCGTAGCAATACGCTGGTACTGTGACCCAAGTTTGGTTCAATTCTGATAACATTGACGAAATCGCGTATCGTGGGCCCCACAGGCTCCACTTGACGGGCGATTTTGTGATCGGCTCATCGGAATCTAATTTTGGAAGTTCTGTTGGGTTCGTATCATCGTTCTTGACTTGTTGATACTAAGTTTGACGAATTTGGAGACCATTGGCCCTGACACATTTTTCAGAGCAAAGCGGCCCACATGTGGACCCCGCTTTGACCAGAAACTGTCATTTTTGCCTCTGTGTCCAAATTGGACTCAAGGACAGGCGTTTCTAGCTATTTGATATTTTCTGAATCTAATGGTGATATTTATTTCAGCAACCAGAGTAGTACCTGCAGATCACATTGAGACCAGAGCTATAGTTGGAGCTAGAACCACAGGCAAGTGTACCTTGCCAATATTGCAGTTCTTGTTACATATTTTCTTGATTTATTTATATATTGTTGTACATGCTTGACCTAGGACCGTGTGACTTACTTAGCGTCTGATTAATAGTCGGGTGCCAACACTGTACGCAGAGTTGTGTAACGTCACCTAGAGATGGATACCGAGACCCGATACATTCGCGTACTTGTCTTATCAAGTACATTATACCCAGGACACTTGACACTATTCATGAGACGGAATCTTCCTGAGATATTCATGGTGATTCTGTATAGGATACAGGTTTATGATATACACAGTTTACATGCTTAGATTTTATTCAGACTTGTTGCATTAGATATGGTTTTGCGTGACATGGACATGAGATATCATGAAACTGTGACGTGAGATTACATTGGGTGGGGAGAGATTTACCATATATAAGGCTGATTATATATATATAATACTTAATAGAAGTGCCTTAGACTCTGACACAGAGCTTTGGTACCGTACTGGCCCTTCGAGAGAATACTGCTATGGGTTTCTCCGACACTGATCCTGTAGTAGTCTCAGCCCGAGTATGACTAAAACTCTCACTTGTATATCACTTAGCTGGTTATATAGTTTACCCTATTGTTTCATTTATTGCTGCACTGTATTTATTTTGGCTTGTATTATCTGTACCTTGTTATGTCCCCTGAGGACCTGGATCCGGATTATGTCCCCAGGATTAGCTGACGAGATCTATCTCGAGGTATACGGGACCGGAGCATTAGCATTAGCAGAAGCAGGTGCATACATTGGAGCAGAACCAGGATCTGAGGACGAGATCGTGCCAGAGGACTTCTCCTGAGTATTGGCTTGAGATACTCATTTATTTCTATTCTAGTTATTTTATTTCCACCCTATTGCATTGATGTATCAGACTTGTTCTCAGATTTTTCTCCGAGACACTTTTATTGAGATATGTTAGTTTATTCTATTTTTATTTATTCTGGCATTTGATCTGTGATTATCTGTTGTGGATGAGATTAGTATAGATTGTGACTTGTACCATTGGACCTATTTATGGATATATTATAGCTTAAGTACGCCCCGATGGATCCATTAAATTGGGTTTGTCCATCGGTGTGTGCTGCTGGCCATTGCCACGTGTCTAGTCCCTCGGTATTTTGGGACTGGGGTATGACACCGACCTCCCTCGACATCACGACTGGACCGGACTGACGACCTCGCTTGAGTTCTCCCTGATCGCCTGAGCACGTTGGACAACAGCAGGAGCAGGAGCAGCCGAGCCCTCTCGGTGATGCAACCAAGCACCACCTCGACGTCGAATACACCCCTCGTTCACATGCACGCAGGTTCGGTTTATTTCCTTTCCTGTTGTGTGTATGTACGTATGTGAGTAGTGTTAGGATTTAGTATATCGCTTTATGATACATTTTTTTAGCTGTTCATTACGAGACACTATGCAAGTAAACCCAAAACTAGTTGCGTGTGTGTATGCATATAATATTAGTTTATATATATATATATATATATATATATATATATATATATATATATATATATATATATATATATATATATATATATATATATATAAGAAATCAATTGCTAGTACTAGTTATGACTATAATATATATATATTATATGACCCTAGGTTAACTGTGGATATTCTGTAGTTGCATATGACCATAAGTGTTAATTATGGATATCCTGTATTTACATTGACTATATGACCCTGAGGAATTGTGAGTTGACTGCCTTGTGTACACCAACGTACTGGCTAGACATGTGATAGTGAGTGGCTATCTGATTATGCACAGCATTTGAGGACATGACACCCATAAAGTTACACGCACACTTGATCCTGTTAGATGACAAGTAGAACCCCTAGCGTAGTCTCTGAGTTCAGTGTATTTATGATTGTGTGATAGTGTAATGACTGATGATGTATTATTATTAAATGATGTCTGTAGGACTGTTGGATTATTCAGACAAGTCCTCAAAAATAGGACATTGGTATTGCCAGCAGAGGACCACAGGCGAGTACATTCTCTGACAGTTTTTATTATATTGATCATCTTTATGATTCTAGTTGTATAGCATACATAATTCTGACACTATGGATACACGAGTTAGCATCATTGAGACCTGTCACGAGGAGTCATGATTGGAATCCATCGTGCTAGCTGGGGACGGGGAGATATTAGCAGATTATGTGATTGTACCCAACTCTACATGAATCATAGCTCACCCCACACCTCACGTTGGGTGCAGCCTGACCATTACATGCCTCATAGCCTGTTATGTATGATTGGCCTGACTATTGCTTGCATCAAAGCTAACTGGATGGTTAGCCTGACCTTACATGAATCATAGCTAATAATACATAGCAAGCCTGATCAGTTCCAAGCCGATCACATGATATACTGATGTTTCACACACTTAGCTAGATATTCTATACATGTATTTCTAGTTTATTGTTCTAGCATTCACTTATATTCCAGTTTATTGTTCTAGCTAGTGTACCATTGATGATGATATCTGCTCCAGTATTTCTATTTTCAGTATTTTATTATCTCCAGTATTTCTTATTGCCAGTATTATATCCATCTTGTATTTCTTTACACTGTATTATAGTTTTTGTCAATATACATAGAACTGCTGTTAGTGCTTGTACTTCGCTCCAATCCTGATTGGATATTTTTTCAAAGGAACTTGAGGATTTTTGTCCTACACACTATGGACCAGGTATAGATGGAGACTACATACCAGAGAGCTTAAATGAGTCCCTTCCCTTAGAGGAGACACTACATGCAGCTATTTAGACAGTATTTATTTTATGCATTTGAGTTTATGTTGAGACTTATGTTGAGTTTATTTTAAGACTTGTGGAGACTATTTATGTTGGACAGCTAGACTGTAGTTTATCTCTATTTTGAGACGTTGTATTTGACTTATGTCATTACTTCTTATCTTTTATCGTGCTATTTATTTCTTATAGTTATTGTGATTGAGTATACATTATGAGCTATTGAGTGTCACGCCCCAATCTCCCGCAAGCTCAATAGTCCCTGCTGAACGTGAATCACCACGTTGCAGCTCTCCCGCAGGACAATCGTTCTCATCGGGACGTGATGTCGTACGAGCCTGGAGTTATGCTCGTACAAGGTGATGTTGTTAAACACCAAAGTTATCATTGAAATAACCAAGTTGCAGCGGAAGTCAAGTATTGTGTACCAAGCACACATCAGAGTAATATGCAGCGAAGCTCTCGATAGGGTCCAAATGAAATGTCCCGAAGGCAATGCTACGAAGGCGATGCCACGAAGACGATGAAATACTCTTGCTCTTTTCTCTAGCCCACAAAGGTACTTAAAGTTCATACATCTTGTCCCGTATATCCAAGCAGCGCCACTACGCCTGCGTACCTGAAATATTGCCCACAAACGTGGGTCAGTACACAGCCGTACTAGTGAGCGGGGTAACCCACTCGTCTAAGCCGACACTAAGTAAATAGTGAATGCAAATAGTTATATGGTGATCTTTCTAGTTGAATCCTAGATTCGTTTTATGGCATAGGGATGACATGTTAAGGAAAGCTGTAAAGCAGTTTAAGCATGCAAGCATTCAACTCAAACCAATCGACAAGCAAATATAACCAACCCAAAGGATTCTAGCATGCAAACCGTCCTACTCAAGCCATCGCTTGCACGATAACATATCAAACTATCAACCAAGCCTCAATATCCATCCTCAACCAAAGTTTATAATCCAATCTCATAGTGCACACTCTTGCCGAGGCAAGGTGGCCTCTCCTACACGAAGCACAAACCAACCAAAGTAAAGCAAACCAACTCTTATCTATATGAAGTCACTGGCAAAGCCATAAAGGACATATTCCAAGCATTTACGATGCGCCCTATCAGCCCGGATAGCAAGCCCCGCTGGAGGTCCCACAATGCATCGTGACTAGCACAAATCAAATATTTCCCTCCAGATCGATACGGTTCCAGTCCCCGGAAAGCCATTTCGAGAAAATGCCAAACCATGTGTACACAGGTTGTCCGTGACATGCATACACCAAGTAGGTATGACGAGAGGATCGAATATTCTCGCCCCACCAAGCGATCCTAGACTCGTTCAACCAATTATCCAACCAAAACATCCATAACCCAATATCCATAACCAAAATATCCATAACCATTCTTACAACATATTGCCCAAGGCACAATCTCAAGTTATTTCCATAGGCACTATGCCTCTTCTCAACACACTGTTTCAAATTGGGTGCAACAGCCCAACTCAGAATAATATTGTGGCACAATACCCTAACAGTGGCACAATGCCCTCGCCGATGCAGTTGTTCGGTTTCGAACCACAACTGCACGCTTTGCAAGACAAAGCATCCAAGTGATACTCGTGTACAAATGCACGCTCGCTCGCCCAAATTCTTGATGTTCCCAATGCCTTAATGTATCATTCCAACTATCCAAGCATAATCTTAATTATTCAACCAACTGCCCCAAATGTATAATCTAACTCTAGCTCAATTAACCCAACGCGAAAACCAATTCAAGCCACAATCCTATCCGAGCAACCGACATACACTCTATGTACGCCTCAGTGTAGTGATTCTCAATATTTGTAGTCCAAGTGTTCAAGCCTTTACGTGTGTTCCATATTATTAGCCATGAAGGAGTAGAGGAGAAGGGAAAGAGCCCACTCACATTGTTTGATTCCATTAAGCATCATGTCCTGCCGATACGGCCAATCCCTTGAACCCGTGGTCCGATGCAAAGTACGATCTACTCAACTGGTATGACCGTGCGAGCAGGCCGTGCTCTCTAAATCATCCGACCGATCAGACTAAGGAAGACGGCATTATCGCTCCAATCCAGCTATCTCAGTACAGCTCTGAACGAACACCTGAATCACATCGAACTCCGCTAGCCATCTGCACATGAAACCAACTCAATCAATACTTCTTCCCAAAATCCAACAAATCAAATGTAACCAGCATTTTTTTCATTCAATCCGACTCAGCGTAACGCACCATGCGGTTGCGGATCGTTACATTTAGAGATATTTATTTTATTGTCCTCCGTATGGAGTTGATATTATTGACAGTTTGTGAGTTATGTTTAGTATTATTGAGACCTAGACAGTATTCTACCGCCGATGCTGCAGAATGATATCACGGTGCCCCAGCGACCGTTCATAGAATGATATCTCTTATGTACAAGTTGTCCAAGACCATGCCTCGTCTACAAACTAAGTTATCAATTGAAGCATATTCAAAACAATATAAGTAAATAAACTTCATGCATTTTTCATAGTCTAGGCTACCCTGTTCAATGATCACATTTTCAATTTTATACTATCTATTAAATAGTTATAGATAAATAAGTTCTAACTACAACTGAACATAAAATAGCTACATGTATATAGGACAAGCACGCATCAATGTGATCGTTAAGATTTTTATGTGGCAAGCATTATAAGTGTTTCAAGTCTACTTCTTCTTTATTCTGACTCAATTTTATTCTTCTGTTATCGTTGATCGGAATGCACAAATGAGTCAATTTATTAGAAATTAAGACTGGGAAAAAGGGCACAAATAGGGAGTAAGGCCACTCACAAGTTGGTGAATCGGGAAAGAGAACAAGGAAGTTCTTTAAGACTCCGCTTGCTTGTCGCCTACACGATCACCTGTACGCACCAATAGATGATAAATATCTTCTTATTTGGTCTCCAATGGTTCGATATAAAATGCAAAATCTAAAGAATGAAGACAATAAAATCCATCGAAACCGTTCAAAAAAATGCAAGGAACAAAACCAACAAGAAAGCAACTAAGCGGCAACAAAAACGAAAAAAGAAATCAGCGCAACGGAAAGGCCCCTCTCGACTCTGCCGCCGAGTCCTTCCTTGAGGCATAATCCGTTGAATATAGGACTTGATTCCAAAAAAATCAATCCATAATGAGAAAAGGATCTTGATTCAATCTGTCCCGATCGAACGATACCAAGTATTTCTTAGCCGCACTCCCAATTAGGGGAAATGGGACGCTACATCTTAACCAACTAACAAAAAGTTTCATCCTTGAAACTTAGGAATATAACCTACCCCTAAGGAATAATGAGGGAAACTTTTCCTTTATGTCTGATTTGAGTTCCCAGGTCGACTCCTCGACCGAGTGATTCCGCCAAAGAATGCGCATTAGCTAGACTGTCTGATTTCTTAACTACTTCTCTTTACAATCTAAGATCTAAACGGGTTCTACAACGTACGACAAATCTGCCTGTAGATCTAACTGATCAAAATATACCACGTAGTTCGGGTGATGTATATACTTTTTAAGCTGTTACACGTGAAAAATATCATACACTTCTAACAGGGCATGTGGCAATACAATTTGATAGGCAACTACTTTGACTCGTTTGAGGACTCCGAATGAGCCAACGAATCTCAGACTTAACTTCCTTTTTATCCAAATCTCATAACTCCTAGCATGGATGAGACCTTTAAAATACATGATCACCTTCAAATAACTCAAGGGGGCGACAATGAATGTCGGCATAACTTTTCTGCCGACTTTGTGCTACTTTTATTCGCTCTCGAATCAACCGAACCTTTTGGACTATTTGTTCAACTAGTTTTGGCCCAAGGATTTAACGTTCCCCAACTTTATTCCAGCAGATCGGTGACCTACACTTTCACCCATACAGAGCCTCGTACGGAGCCATCTGGATGCTGGACTGATAACTATTGTTATATGCAAATTCGGCCAACGGTAGGTGGATGTCCCAACTTGACTTCGAATCGATTGCGTAGAGACGCATAATGTCTTCTAGTGCTTGATTCACCCGCTCTGTTTGTCCATTAGTTTGAGGATGGTAGGTTGAGCTGAACTTTAACTTGGTCTCCATCGTTAACTGAAGGCTTTTCCAAAAACGTGAGAGGAATCGTCCGTCCCGATAAAATACTAAAGAAACTGGTACTCCGTGGAGCCGAACTATCTCATCAAGGTAGGTCAGGGCAAGGCGATCGATGCTCCAAGTAGCTTTAATGGCAATAAAGTACACTGACTCGGTTAGCCGGTTGACAATGACCTAGATTGTGTTATTCCTCCGTTGCGTCCTTGGCAAGCCAATGATGAAGTCCATGCTTATGTGCTCCCACTTCTATTCCGGGATAGCAAGATTCTGCAATTCTCTGTCCGGTCTCTGATGTTCTGCTTTTACCCTCTGACATGTTATGCATTACGACACGAAGAGCGCCACGTCCTTCTTTATGTCATGTCACCAGAAAATAGTGTGAAGGTCTCTATATATCTTCGTGTTCCCGGAATGGACCGTATAGACTGCATAGTGAGCTTCCACAAGGATCTTTTTTCTGAGTTCTGAGTTGTTGGGGACGCATAGCCTTCTCTTAACTCGTAATACTCTATTCTCATCTACTGCAAAGTCCCTTGCCTTCTCCGCTAGAATCTGCTTACACATTTTTCTTAGGAATGGGTCGTCCCTCTGAGTAGATGTGACTCTCTCTAACAAGTTGGGTACAAAATGCATCTGAGCAACCCGCGTACCGCGATATCGAATTCTGAGTTCAATGCCCAATTCCTCTAAGTCCCTTTGTAACCGGCGATCAACGGACAGGGATCCCGTAAACACTCGACTCAGTGGATCTGCTACAATATTTTCTTTGCCAGGTGTGTAATCAATTGTCAAGTCATAGTCCTTTATTAATTCTAGCCAATGTCGCTGTCGTAGGTTGAGGTCCGTTTGGGTAAATAATTACATCAATCTTTTGTGATCAGTATAAATTTGGCAAGGCACTCCATAGAGGTAATGTCGCCAAAATTTTAGTCTGAACACAATTACCGCTAGCTCTAGGTCATGCATAGGATAATTCTTCTCGTGCTTTTTTAGTTGCCTGGATGCGTAGGCTATCACCCTATCCTGCTGCATGAGTACACACCCTAAGCCCTGCCCTAACGCGTCGCTAAATATTTGGAATCCTGAGGTCTCGTCTGGTAGTGCAAGTAATGGGGCAGAGGTGAGGCGATGCTTTAACTCTTCAAACGAGGCTTCACAGTCGGTGGACTACTCAAATGCGACTCCCTTCTGTGTGAGGCGAGTCAGAGGTAATGCTAATTTGGAAAAATTCTTCATGAAACGCTGGTAGTAGCCCGCTAGCCCGAGGAAGCTTTGAATCTCACTGACAGATGATGGCTGCTTCTACTCGATGATGGCTTCAACTTTCTTTGGATCGACTGAAATATCTCTCGCAAAAATGATGTCCCCGAGGAAAGATACACTGCTCAGCCAGAATTTGCACTTACTCAGTTTCACATATAGCTTGTTGTCCCAAAGAGTCTGTAGCACGGTCCGTAAGTGCTCTACATATTCCTCCCTATTCTTTGAGTACACCAAGATATCATCAATGAACACTACTACAAACTTATCGATATATAGCCGAAATACACGATTCATTAAGTCCATAAAGGCGGCAGGGGCATTGTTTAATCCGAATGGCATCACCAAAAACTTATAGTGGTCGTAGCGAGTGCAAAAGGCTAATTTTGGCACGTCGTCCGGCCTAATCTTGAGCTGATGGTAACCTGAGAGAAGGTCAATTTTTGAGAATACCGTCGCACCTTGTAGTTGATCAAAGAGATCATTGATCCTGGAAATGGGGTACTTATTTTGAACAGTGACTTTATTCAATTTACGATAGTCGATGCAAAGCCATGTTGAGCCATCCTTTTTCTTTACCAATAATACAGGTGCACCCCACGAAGACACGCTCGGACGAATATACCCATGATCTAGCAATTCGTTCAACTGAACCTTTAACTCTTTTAGTTTTGCCGGGGCCATTCGATACGGAGCTTTGGAAATTGGTCAAGTCTCTGAAAACGTATCAATAGTGAACTCTATCTCTCGATCGGGCAGCATGTCGGGCAACTCGTTGGGAAACACATCAGAAAAATTTGTCACAACGGAAATACTCAATGTTTGCGCAATCTCGCTGCGTGTCTCGAACGGACGCCAAGTTCCCATCACAGCCGAAATGTATCATCCGCCGAGCAGACATTGCAGAGATCACCATGCTGGTATTCGGCGCTCTCGACTGTGGACTACACGCATAGTAAAATTAATCTCTCTAGGTAGATAAAATACGACTTTCTTTTTCGTATAATCAATGGTAGACGAGGAAGCACCAAGCCAATCCATCCCCAGAATGATATCGTAGTCCCTGATGTGTAAGACTATCGCATCAAGTGATAATTTTATTTCTCCGATGCAAATGTTACCTTAATGGTAAACTAAGTAAGCCGAAAAATCCATGCCCGATGGAGTGCAGATGCTAAGGTTTAGGCCTAGCGGTGTTATAGAAAATGTGTTCTCGGTAGCAAAATCTGCCGAAATGAAACTATATATGGCACCAGAATCAAATAATATTCGAGTAGGTATATTATTAAAAAGTAATATACCTAACACCGTCGTGTTTGATGCGAACGCCTCTTCCCGAGTCAGAGCATAGACCCAGCCTTGAGTGTTCTGTGGCACCGTCGGGTTTGCTCGAGGTGCTTGTCCTTGATCTTGAGGTATACGATTTTATTGCCGCTGCTGGTTTGGTCCTCCTGACAGTTCACTGTCATATGTCCCTGGCGACCGCATTTAAAACATGCTCCATTGAATACTCAATAGTTTCGAGTGATGTATCTGACACAATTACATCGGTGGCAAACGAGCTCACTACCTCTCCCTGGGTTTGTACCCTGATTACCGCCGTTATTGGGGCACTTGGATACGCTATTACCTCATGTGTTACTGGGGCGCTTGTGATTAAAATTTTGTACAGCGCCGGTACAAACTGGGGGGTACTGTGGCTCTAGGGAGAGGGTGTGGTTTAGGGACTCCCGTATGGTACGGTATTGAGGGACGACGATGTGGGCACGAATAGAAGGTCGCAGACCTATCTCAAACCTTCGTGCTCGACTTTTGGCATAACATAGATGAGACTTAGATAATTTTGCAAGCATGTTGAATTCTGAGGCGTACTGCCACACTGTCAAATTTTTTTGTTCACGACGGACGGCGGGTGGGAGATATTCCTCCTCAAAGGTCTTACGAAAAATGGACCAAAAGATAGTCGTCCTATCGTCTTCACTAATTATAGCTTGTTTGTGCATATCCCACCAATTATGTGCATTTAAATAGAGCTAAAGCTGAGCGCAAGCAACTCTCTTTATTTCGTCCATGTGAAGTACTTCGAAGTTGTCTTCCAACTCAACCGGACAATCCAACGCCACGAAGGGATCCTCGGTCCATTTAAAGGTAGCCTGACACATCTTTTTAAACTCTGATATTTACAGGATGGGACCCTTTTCGTCTAAGGGCAGAGGTTCCTGAGGGCCCTGAAGTAACGCGGTCTCGGCTACAACTGGCACTATAGCGATGGCCGCTGATGCAGAATGGTTGTTGGCGACGAGCGTCGTCATAATCATTTGCAAGGTATCCATTTGATTCTGTTGTGCTTCTGCCTGAGTCTGCTGTGCCAGAAATTGAGCTTCGATCCGGAACTCAAATTAGCTCTGACATAATTCTGCCTGTCTCTGCTATGTTTCTATTAAACTCATCATCCGTTCGAACGGATCGACAGAGGGTGCGGCAATTGGACTTTCTAAGCTGCCCGAAGTGCCAGAACTACTCCCTTGCACTTGCGCCACCATCTGCGCTTGTGCATCCGACTTTAAGGTCGTTGCTTGAAAGAAAAGTAACTTGTATCAGTCTCAAAATATATTATGGACTCACTGTATAGAATGCATCTCATTTTGGCTAAGCGAATTCAAGGGTTCAACTGGGAGGGACAGGATCGTTTCAAGAAAACTCTTCTGACATAAAGGTCAAAGGATCTGAAGCCATGCTCTGATACTAATATATCATGCCCTGATTTTCGCTAAATCGATAATCGTCCCCCAGGCGTGATGTCGTGCACGCGTAAGGCGCGCATGCACAAGGCCTAGGCATAATGATATACTTTAGAACACTTGCAACAGAGTACGCAAATAAGATATCGTACAATGAGATATAAAAAAGTTCTCTTTTATTGATAATGAACATCTGGTTATAGACTCTTGACCCAAAAGTAATAAAGACACCGCACGGGCTTATAATTTGGACGCAAAATGAGATAGCCGATCCATACATTATACCCTTTACTTATATTTTAAAAGAACAAAATACCTTAGGTGCGACTTATCACTATCACCTAGGAGCTTGGAAAAGGAAAGTACGAGCTCCTTTCTTGATTATGTACTTGGGCTCCAAAAGTCACAACACGAACGCGCCTGATCAGGGAAGGGTTGGAGACAGCTTCAGCTCCTTGTTGTAGAAGCATGAAATACGCTGGGAAATTGTACGCGTATTATACAGTCAAAACCCCCCAACATACAAGAAGTCCGTATAAAACAGAGCTTCCTTGCTGGCATAAAATACGACTTCAGAGCTATTAGCATAAAACAGAGCTTCAGAGCTGTTTAGCGTAAAGTAGAGCTTCAGAGCTGCCCGCATAAAGCAACACTCCAAGGCTGTTTTGGCGTAAAAGGTTACTATACCCTCTGGCATAAAATAAGTTTGTTTTTAATGCAGCATAAAGTTGTACGAGAAACTCTTCTTATTCCTCGGATGAATTTGTCAGACAAAACAGTGAACCTGACTCCTGACAAAAGTACTGCACGATGATCGAGAGGACGACTATGATAATAATTTTTGCACAGAGACCCAGGCTGTCGTTTAGTGACATATTCTTGATACAAGTCATTTTTACGTATTCAAAGAATATGCTGCCTATTCTATATGGGCAGAAATGAGTCTTTACGCTCAAGATGAGATGAAATCAGACGCCAAGTCAAAAGCTATTTCTCATACAGAGCTCGAGGCATATCTCTGCATTTAATGCACGAGATAGGGGCAGATCTCTGCATTTATTGTACGAGATTTTGTTCTATTTTAAAAAATAATTGGGAAAGCTAAAACTGTGACTAATACGCTCACATCACCATCCTTGCATTTTACGCCAACCAAGCTATTTTCAACTATAGGAGTACGCCGTATGCTATCTCCTCGAAATACGCCAACTCGACTATATTTGCAAAGGTACGTGATAAGGCTATTTAGCCCAGAATATGCTCAAAACCTCAGTCAGGACGGTTAATCGGCTAATTTATGCTGGTTGTCTGTTATTTATGAATTCTCAAGTTTTACGCAGAGCTTGACTTTTATGCCAACAAGACAATTATTTGGCCTTTACGCCAACTATATTTTCGCAAGGTGCAGTTACCTACATGGCTTACATGCCGTAATCTTCGAGAAGCAGTTATACGCGTTATCTCATGAAGGCACACGTGTCATACGCATATTCAGAAGATAATGGGAAAGTGGGTAGCAGTTATCATAACCGTAGTGTAAAAGAAGTCTTCTTCTTCACAGTTTGGTCTTTTAAGCCAATTTTGGCTTTTACGCCAACCATCTCTACGCAAGGTGCAGTAACCTACGTGGCTTGCATGTCGTGATCTTCGAGAAGCAGTTATACGCGTTACCTTATAATGGGACACGTGTCATACGCAGATTTAGAAGGTCATTCGAACGTGGGTAGCAGTTATTATAACCGTCGCATAAAAGATGCAACTTTCTTCACAGTTTGGCTTCTGTACCAACTGGACAGTTATTGTGATTGATCTCTATAAATAGAGACCCCTGGTCACAAGGATAGGGGGGAAAGCATGGAGGAGAGATCAGAGACAGAGAGCACAGACAGAGAGTGTTGATTGACAACTTTGGCAACGAGAATTCAATCCCACTTGCAACCTTTGAAGCTTCTTCTTCTTTTTCTACAGTACTTCTTCATCATCGTGTGGTCCAAGGGACAAAGTGATTGACCGCAGATCAGACTCCTATAGCAATTCTTCCCCAGAATTATTTTTATTGTACTTAACATCCTCGTATAGGATTAATTGTACTCTTTTCTTGTTTGTAAGCAAAAAAAATAAAGGTTTCATATAAACCCGCTTCTTCTCTCATTTTTGTTTATTCAAACACAAGATGGTGACTCTGCTGGGGATGACTTTCTCCTCTGACGAGAAAGCAATTGCTCAACACGATGTTGTGTCCGTCGGATCGACAAAGAAGACTTTGGTCGTCCAGTTTGACCAATCTTCTTATGAAGACATGCTTCATGCAGGGGGGAAGCACAGAGGAGAGATCAGAGACAGAGAGCACAGACAGAGAGTATTGATTGACAACTTTGGCAACGAGAATTTATTTCTACTTGCAACCTTTGAAGCTTCTTCTTCTTCTACAGCACTTCTTCATCATCGTGTGATCCAAGGGACAAAGTGATCGATCGCAGATCAGACTCCTATAGCAATTCTTTCCTAGAATTATTTTTATTGTACTTAACATCCTCGTATAGGATTAATTGTACTCTTTTTCTTGTTTGTAAGTAAAAGAAGAAAGGTTTCGTATAAACCCTCTTCTTCTCTCATTTTTGTTTATTCAAACATAAGATGCTGACTCTGTTGGGGACCTCTTTCTGCTCTGACGAGAAAGCAATTGCTCAACACGATGTTGTGTCCGTCGGATCAACAAAAGACTTTGGTCGTCCAGTTCGACCAATCTGCTTATGAAGACATGCTTCATGCAGGGGGTAGCTCTCATTCCTCCTCTGTCCTGAACAACAGGAAGCTGCGTAAAGTGTGGATGCCTAAGACGTCCTCTACCCTTCCAGCAAGCTCTCCTTCTCTGATCAACAAGGTTGTAACAACACAGCCTACACGCCATGTGCGTAAAAATTTGTCTCCCGTCTGTGACATGGCAGACAAGACTTCTGGTATTGCCTTAGTGCCAATCCAGAAGTCTCAGACGCGCTCTGCGCATAAAACTTTATCTTCCATCTGTGACGTGGCAGACAAAACTTCTGGCAATGCCTCAGTACTAATCCAGAAGTCTAAAACGCGCTCTGCACGTAAGCCTTCGTCTCTCGTCGTGACGTGGCAGACAAAATTTCTGGCAAGGCCTCAGTGCCAATTTGGAAATTTCAAACGTGCCCCACGCGTTAAAATACATCTCCCGTTTATGATGAGGCAGATGGACCCTTTGATCACATCAAGGGAAAACAAGTGGCGAATCTCCCAACCTCTAGGCTTGTATGCCCACAAGAGAAGAAAGTTCCCACTTTTTATATTGCGCGTGACGCTGGAGGCCGTCTGAGGACTTTCCCTGTTTTACGCGAACCTGTGCAAAACTCTAAATTATGCCAGAATAAGTCTGCCCGCGTAAAGAAGACCCATTTCACGGGAAAATACGCTCCTCGGACGGATGATGGATCATATGCTACTCACATGGTTGAACTGCTGTATTCTTATGGCAGAGAAAGGGTTATGGTTCCCAATCTCCACGTTCCTACTGATGTAAAAAGGCAAAATAAGCCTTCTTCTTCTGTTAATCCCCCTGATTTGCGTGATTTCTTGATCTAGAAACGCAAAGACAAGGGATCTCCTAATATGCCTATTACACCTCCTAGGGAGCATTGTTGTAATAGTCATAAGGTTGTAATTAAATACTGTTGTTCTAAAGCAAAATGGTCAGTTTTTGACCGGTTGAACTACTCTTTGACCTTACAGGAAGAAGAACCGACATTTGCGTCAGTAAACATGGCTTCGTATATTCCTAGAGGAAGGTCAAATTCAAGACGTCATCCCTCTAGAACTCCAAGCCAAAGGAGATTTGACAGACTCCTTGAGAATTTCGAAGAAGGTGTTTTTGAAACACCCGCTCGATGTCACGACAATCGGCTTCATATTCTTCTGATTCCGACACTGGGGGTCGCCAGTTTTTTGAATTTGATGCTGAAAGTATAGACTCAATCTCTACAGATATCTATACTAATCCCTCAGTGGCCTCCAGAGAAATAGGAGTTTATGCTGTTGGAGACGAACATGAAGAAGCTTCCCCATCAGGAAGTACTGAACAACCCATCACTGTATTGGAAGCATCGCTTAAAGAGATGCATACCATGATGTAGAGTATGCACCAAATGACGGTGACTCAACATGCGGCTGCAATAGCTCAAACACCAATTCCTCCGACTCAACTACGTATGGGGGTAGACATACCACCATCTAATGCAAGCCAGGAGCCTGTTCAAAATCAAGAATCAACTGCTCCTCAACCTCTTAACCCGGAGAATAGATTACCTCCTGTTGGAGTAACAGTACAACCGATCTCTCACCTTTCTGCTGTCCCTTTTCCAACCGAAGATTCGATACAGGCAGTTCGGGAATTAAAAGCCCAATTTGATGCCTTGAAGCATAAGGATCAGCTCAAGAAGTTGGGAATTAACCAGCCATATCCAGTTGTCTAGGATGAGATCCTTTTTCCGCCAAAATATAAACCATATGCTATGGTTTTGTTTGAGGGAAAGACGTTGCCAAGCCAGTATATGAATTACTTCAGCATGATGACGGTGTTGTTGCAGGGGAATGACGTCCTTCTCACTCAAGTGTTTAAGGGTTGTCTGTCTGGAGTAGCTTACCAATGGTACCGTAGTCTATCTGAAAACTGCATTACTTCTTTTGAAGATTTCAAGACTCTATTCTTCGCTCGATTCTACGAAGGAGGAATGTATATGTCTATGTTATCGCTCATCGAAGTAAAGCAGAAGGAAAAAGAAAACATTCATACTTTTATTGAACATTTTTGTCAGGCTACTTTGCAGATGCCTCTTGGTGTTCCAGACTCAGCCTTGGTAGACATTTGCAGGAAGAACCTTCTCCCACTGATCTCAGTATTCACGGGACCATATCAGTTCCATGATTGGACCTCATTTATCATATCAGCGGTAGCCACTGAAGATAATAGTCGGAAGGCTCGTGACAACGGAATCATGATCTCTACCACTGATAGAGGGAAGTGGTCATCCTCCAATAATGACTATACTCGTAGTTCAAAAGAAAAGGAAGCTCTGGCAATTAATACGTCCAGGCAAAATGCTCTAGTAACTACGCAGACGAATCCTGGGACTTCCAGGCCTAAAGAAGAATATTCTTTTGACGACGATGATATTCCGAGCATATTCGATTTTCTAGTCAAAAGTGGCAAGCTTACTCTCCCCGAGATAAAGCATCCAAATGAAGTCGGCAGTACAAATAATCCTAAGTACTGCATTTTCCACAGATACATACATCACCCCACAAAGCCATGTTATGTACTGAAAAGGAAAATCCAGGAGTTGATCGACGCCAAGGCCATCACTATGCGTAATAACGAGAAGACGGTCACTGCAAATATGATCTCACTCCAATTTGGCAATCTGCCCCCTCAAGAAATCCCAGATAGTGTGGTACCTATTCCATAGGCAATGATGAACATTGTTAATCTTCCTCCTACCAGGGGTCAAAATTATGACTTAGTGCCCCTAACTACCAAGCGTGGGGAGATCATGTGGGTTCACCTTGACCTGGTATCAGAAATTGAGGAAGAGACTAAAGCTGCTAAAGCTAAGTCTAAAAAGAACTCAAGATGTAAACCATGCCATATGGTTGCAATATCCCCGACATCGAAAGAAGAGGCTTTGGCAACCGGAACCCGGTCAGGGAAAGCCTACCTCAAAGAATATGGAGGGAATCAGAAGAAAGCAACGACACACACTTCAGCTGCTAAACCTCCAGAGCCTGAACCTGTTATGCCAGAGGCAGGTCCTTCTAAACCAACTTCGGTGGACAAAGGCAAGCAAAAAGAAGTTCGTTTTGATAAACCTTTGAAGAATATTCAAAACAAAGGTTTAGAGAAACCATATAACTTCGACATCTTGGCTCAGTTGGCTAATACTCCGGCCAGATTGTCCATTTTTGAGCTACTTCGGCTATCCAAAGACACTCGTCAAGCCTTGAGTGAAGCATTAATGCAAGCAGATGTATGCTTGACTCAGCTCAAGTCCCCTGATAAAGAGCCTGTGGCATGTCCTCAATGCCATAGTGTGATGGAAGTGGTCTCTAATATCACTTTCACTCAAGAGGACATGTTGTTGAAACATAACAAATACGATAGGCCTCTTTATTATATAGGATACGTCGGCTCCATTGAGGTAGACCGGATTCACATAGATCCGGGATCTTCGATCAGCATTATCCCTCATAGTCTGCTAAGACCGTTGAGAATTCCTACCAGTGAACTGGCTTACACTACCACTACAATAGTGGACTTCAATGCCAGGAAAAGCAGACAGTTGGGGAAGATTCGTCTGAGAATCCAGATTGGTGACCTTAGATCATTGGCTACATGCTATGTCATTGATTCGGAGGTATCTTACAACATTCTGTTGGGCAGACCATGGATCCACGATCACAATATTTTTTCTTCTAATCTACATCAATGCTTCAAATATGTAGATACTCAGGGAACAGTGAAGACATAATTCGCTGATCTCAATCCGTTCAAAGGAGTTGAGTCCTACTATTCTGATGCCATGTTGTACACCCAAGACTACATGAAGGAGGTGTCAGGCAGGATGGAGGAGGAATCCCACCGGGAGCCAAGAGAACCATCTGCTGAGCAACCTTTGTCAATCCAGGTGAAAGAGCGGACTACCCGTCCGAAAGTCATGGAACCTATGACTATTCACTTGGGTAAAACAAAGTCGGGGGGAGGAAATGATCCTCTAGTGATCAGTCTGAACAAGAAACCTCCACCTTTGGTCATTGACCTTTGGCGCAACAAGCAGTTGGCTGATGTAAATATAATCGGAAACGTGGTTTCTGACGATAATAAAGATTCTCTTTTCTAGTATACTGACGCCCAATTTCCTAATCAGGAATCTTCTCCTCATAAAGACATAAAATCTATAGCACAAAAATTCTTGGAAGCTATAGACTTCTATCATCCATATGTGTGGGAAGTAGCATCCACATCTAATGTCGTCACGACATATAGGCCACATGAAGATTCTATCTTTATTGTTCCACCTACTCGCAACGATCAGCATCCAATAATCCTCGGTCGTATGCGAAATAGACCGATTATACAAGAAGATTCTCACGAGTCTGATGTTGGGAAAATGCAAGTCCACAGATATAGCCCACAGGCTTTGAAGATTATACAAAACATGGGTTATGTTTGAAGTTGGAGCCAGGCCTCAACTATGGAAAAGGCAGACGAATGCCGTTGCATGATGATCTTTACTGTCAACGAACTCGTTTCGGGTTAGAGTATACCACATCTCTGGCAACTTCAAACAACTCTGAGTCAAGTGAGGGGACCATTTCCTCTTCTCAAGACGATTTGTCATCCTCAGATTCAGATGATGAACTCAAACTGGCATTATCAGTAAATATGGTGTTGATAGATTCCCTCGAAACATAGAAATAAGAATCTGAACCATTTAAGATTGAATCCTGGGCACAACAAATGGATACACAATGGGAACTCCGATTCGAACAAAAAGAACCACCTACTGAAGATAAGGTTATCTAAGTCAATGTTGGGGATAAATTTTTACCAAAGCCGATATTTATCAGTAACAATCTTTCTAAAGAAGAAAGAGAAGAAATGATCCAGCTGATAAGAGAATATATCGATATCTTTGCTTGGAATTATGAGGATATGCCAGGCCTTAATCCAAAAGTGGCTACCCATAAACTCAAATATTGTCCAATTTAAAGCCTGTAAAGCAACACCAACGCCGGTTCTGCCCGAATATGATGGATGCTATTGAAGCTGAAATCAAAAAACTAATAGCCTGTGGGTTCATCCGGGAAGAACAATATCCTGATTGGGTCGCTAATGTTGTTCTGGTTATGAAGAAAAACAAAAAAGTTCGTATTTGTATCGACTTCCGAGATCTAAATGCGGCCTGCCCTAAAGACGAGTTCCCACTTCCCATTACAGACGTCATGATCGATAATACGTGCAGTTTTGAGCGCATGTCTTTCATAGACGGATTTTTCGTATATAATCAAATTAAGATGAATCCTGAAGATGAGCAGCATACTGCCTTTCGTACACCATTGGGGGTATATTGCTATACAGTCATGCCTTTTGGATTAAAGAATGCCGGGGCTACATATCAACGAGCTATGAGTAACATATTCCATAAGCATTTATATAAAACGGTGGAATGTTACTTAGACGATATTGCTGTCAAAAGCCGCCTCAAGGATAATCACATCCAAGACTTGAAGACAATATTTGATTTGATGCGCCAATATCAACTCAAAATGAACCCTATAAAGTCCTTTCTTGGTGTATCCAGTGGCAAATTTTTGGGATTTGTCATTACTGCTAAAGGCATTCAAGTTGACCCTGATAAAGTAAAAGCTATCCTAGAAATGCGACCGCCCCGTAATCTCAGAGAACTTAGGGCATTTCAAGGTCGTCTAGCTTATATCAGGAGATTCATATCCAACCTCTCTGGGAGATGTCAACCTTTTTCTCGTCTAATGAAGAAAGGTGTGTCATTCGTATGGGATGAAGCCTGTCATCAAGCGTTTAATGACATCAAATGCTATCTTACTAATCCTCCAGTTCTGGTGTCTCCCGTCATAGGAAGACCATTTTTGCTGTATGTTCGAGCAATGGATCATTCTTTAGGTGCTCTTCTCGCACAGAAGAACAATGAGGGTCATGAACAGGCTATCTACTATCTAAGCAGGATGATGGTCGGAGCTGAACACATGTATAACCTAGTAGAAAAAGAATGTTTGGCCCTAATATTTGCCATTCAGAAGACACGATATTACGTGACGGGCCAAACTATTCATATCATCTCCAGAATCAATCCACTTCGGGTTTTAATGAATAAGCCAAGTGTTCTTAATTCCCGACTCGCGACTTGGGCAATGCTACTGACACCGTATGATATGGTATACGTCCCTCAGAAGTCCATGAAAGGTTAAGCCTTGGCTGATTTCTTAGCTGCCCATCCAATTCTGGAAACCTCCAAATTATATGAGGACATTCCCGACGAGGTTGCAGAATATAATTCGGCAATGGAAGGTGATACATGGCAGCTATTCTTTGATGGTGCTTCTAGGACTGGTCCTAAGGAAAACGTGGTTTCAGGAGTAGGAATTGTTCTGGTGACTCCTGATAAACTCGTCATCTATCGAGCATATTCCCTTAGCGAACCCTGCTCTAATAATATGGCAGAGTATAATGCTCTACTAATCGGGCTTCAAGTCGCTAAAGAATTAGATGTTGAATATTTGGAAGCTTTTGGTGATTCTCAGCTGATCGTTAATCAGGTCAGAGGAATATATGAAGTCCACAATCTAGACCTCATTCCTTATCACCAAACAACGATCGAGATAACAATATCTTTTAAAGGATTCTTCTTAGAGCATGTTCCTCAATCTCAAAATTTGGAAGCTGATGCTCTGGCCAGTCTAGCTGCAGATCTAGCTATTCCTATAAGAAGGCAGAATTCGGTGATCCTTCTTAACAGAGATTTATTTTGTATGAAAAATAATTTTCACATAGAACCCAGCTATGTTATAAACACGGTTCCTCCTCAGAGAGATTGGAGAAGTCCCTTTATAGACTTCGTGTCATATAGAATCTTACCAGAGGATCCTAAAGAAGCACTATCTATCAAAAGACAATCGCTACGTTTCTATTTTGATGCTTCTTCACAAAGTTTGTATCGTCGAACATATGATGGACTATTGTTACGATGTCTCTCTGGTGATGATGCAAGACGGGTTATCCGAGAAGCTCGTGATGGAGTATGTGGAGAACATCAACGCGGTCCTAAGTTACAGGACCATATCAGGAGGATGGGCTACTACTGGCCTAATATGATTGCAGATGCCGTGAAATATGCAAGACAATACAAGGCTTGTCAGGTTCATGCGGATTTCATACATCAGCCTTCTGAATATTTATATTCTACTATTGCATCATGGTCCTTTGAAGCATGGGGCATGGATATCATTGGTCCTATTTATCCTTCGTCTTCTAGAGGATATCGGTTTATATTGGCTATCACTGATTATTTCTCCAAATGGGCGGAGGTAATCCCTCTTGCTGAGGTGAAGACATCCAACGTGATCAGCTTTATCAAGCACCATGTAATTTATCACTTTAGGATACCCCGAAGGATAATTCATGATAATGGGCCTCAATTCATCAGTCACGCATTTTACCGATTTTACGATAAGAATCAGATACAAAATATGGCCTCAACGGCATATAATCCTGCTGCTAATGGTTTGACGGAAGCCTTCAACAAAACTATCATCAAACTCTTGAAGAAGTTTGTCTCTTTGAACAAAAGAGATTGGAACGAGAAATTGGGGGAATGTCTCTGGGCATACCGCACAATGGTACGAACACCAACGGGTTGTACCCTATTTTTATTAGTTTACGGGTGTGAAGCAGTTCTCCCCATTGAAGTTCAAATTCCATCACTCAGAATAGCAGTGACTAATGAGCTGACTCAGGAAAATAATGATCGTTTAAGACTTCAAGAGCTAGAAGGATTAGACGAGAAACACCTTCAAGCTCAACAGCGCATTGAGTTCTACCAAGCACGCATCTCCAGAGCTTTTAATCAAAAAGTGAAGGAAAGAGTGTTCAAAGTTGGTGAGCTAGTTTTAGCTGTGAAGAGGCCAATGATTATTACGCACAAAAGTAAGGGCAAGTTCCAGCCCAAATGGGAGGGCCCTTATGTGATTGAAACGATATTTTAAAATGGCGCTTATAGATTAGCCAAGCCTAATGGAGATTTGATAATGGCTCCTATCAACGACAAATTCCTGAAGAAGTACTATGCTTGATCTTCCTTGCTTAACAGGGTATGATGAAGATCTTATTCTGACGAGACTACGTACAAAGATTAGTTGGATCATATTCTATCATGTTCTTATGATCTCTGAATAGATATGTTTAACTAATTTGAAACTTCAAAACCTATCACGTCCATATTACTTCTGATAGTATTTTGTATACAAATTTAGTTGGATCATATTCTATCATGTCCATATTACCTCTGAATAGATATATTCAGCTAAACCTTACCAAAAAGTATATCATGTCCATATTACCTCTGATATCACTTTCATCTTAACCTATCATTTATATTCTAAAGTGATGGGTCCACAAAGTTAGAAAATGTATCTTTATTATCTTTGGGAATAGCAAATTACAAAAGGAGCAAAAAAGTACATCATTGGGGAGGAGCAGTTAAATCGTGGATCTGTTGCGCCAAAGCAACCATCCTCTCATTCCTAGAGTTCAAAATGTTAGTGCGAGTCCGTTCCAGCCTTGCCTCGTCATTGCTCAAGAGAGATAGTTCGGACAGAGTATCAACAAAGTTTGCGTGGATGACACCCACATGTGTCAAGTTCTGCTGAGCTATATTCACTTGGCCCTCCAATACATTGCGAACTAGCGATACTTTGAGAAGCCTCTCCCTTGTTTGAGCAAGTTCAACTTCCAATTCTTGAACCCTCACTTCATATCTCTCATATTCTGCACGGCACTAAGCCAGCTGAGGAATACTCTCCAACAATACTGCTTGCTCTTTCTCCATCTCTTGTTGATATTCCTGGATGGATTTGTTTAAAGATTCTGTCTTCTAAGCAAGTTTTGCAGTTAGTGAGTCATACTCAGCCTGAACCAAGTCATTAATGCTGCCTCGGGATAGTTGCAAATATTCGTTAATGGGTTGTTCTAAACCATTAACTATTTGCTCTAGCGCATTAGCTCTTTCAGCGTCATTGAAATTTCTAATCTGTGCTATGGTGAGCATGGAGGACATCTTCAGAGCATCAAAGCCTAGATTCTTCTCCAGCACCATAGATATCAATTCTTTCAAAGTGAGGTAGAATATATTAGTGTATTATTCAACTATCATAGCAAAGCTCGAATGGACACTGTGAGTGGCCGTAATATCGGTAAGTCTCCTTTCCAGAATGACTGTAGAGGATATTGCCACAGTCGTTGCTTTAACAGATAGTGCGATAAAAGAAGAGACACCAATAACGGTTGAAGTTGCTGGCATGCTCGACGAAGGAGGCACAGTCGAGATGGTGGGTTCATCCACCTCTGATATTATTTGAACTGCTGCTGGCGAGATTATGTCTGAGAAAGTTGCGGATGAAAGATAAACGGCTTCAAGGTATGCTTCTTCAATATTGGTCACCGCCGTTTCATTAGCTGGATCTGCAACAAAATCAGAGGTTGCTTCAGCACCACCCTCCCCCGAGATGCCTTCGCCTGAAAATAAGATAAGAGAAAGTTAATATCAATTTGATGTTAAATTTTCCCAAAAAAGCGTGAAGACAATATTTATCCATGGCCGATAATATATATATTGCGTCTGTAGCCTGTATAGCTAAATTATTTCTTAATAATGCTAAACAAGCTATCATACCTGGCGAGGAGGGTACACCAACTAACACTTGAGGGTAGTCATCCCAGTCATCACCCAGATCTACTCGAGGTTCATCGGGTGGAATCTCGCTTGAAATACTTACAGATGGAGGGGCTAGTCCTATTATTTATCTTGGTAAAGGTATGCTGATTCTTATTGAGCTCGGCCTCGAAGGCGATCTAGAAGCACTACCAGTAACGGTGGTAGCGGCAGCAGTCGCGGGCAAAGAATCTCCAGCACTTCCAGCTGGAACTGTGAAGGCTCCTTCTTTAAAAGGCGAAGGACCCCTAATCAAAGAATCATCCCCAACGGGGGAAACAATAGGCTCACTCCTGGAAGAGGCCCCCTTTGTGGAAGTCTTCTTAGGACCTCTGGCAGACTGCTTCTTCTTGCGGGGGGGAGGCTCTTTCAGAGTGGAAGCCTTTTATTTATTGGAAATAATAAGAGGCTCTGCTGGCGGAGCTATTACGCCTCTCAGTAAAATCAACAAATAATCATCTGCACCAGTAGTTTCATCACCTTTATCAGAGGAGACAGATGGTATCTCCTCTCTTCCAGTGGGCTTATAGGAGGGCATTCTGAAACTTCCATGTACATCAAAATCATGATGGAAGGTATTGATGGACGCATAAATCTGTGCATACGAATGAAGAATGTGCAACTCCATAGAGAGAGAAGTCGCGGGCACAGCAAAAGTTGCTCCAATACAACCCATGATGAAATACCGCCATCCTCTAGCTCCATCAATAAGCCCACCTTTGAATTTGAAGCTGGTAATTTGATTCCCCACGTGCAACTGATCATATCCAAATTGCTTGGCAAAACGGCTAGGCAGATAAGGCTCCAAGTAGCAGTGGTCCTCACTTCTGTATAATAGGTGGGAAGGTCTAATGCAGACCAACCAGTAAAAGGCTTCAGGAGAAAGAATAGTCTTCCCCTGACCTGCATCCAGAATTTTAGTCCCCTGTTGATTGATAAGTACAGAAGGGACGGTGCAGAAGAATTTCTAACTATGGGCAAAATTTAGTGCTAGTCGACAATATATGACGCTAGCCACATTCCAAAGAGAATTCTTGTAATTCAACAAGAAGTTATTTCCCGAACCACTGGCAGATTCGGGAGACATCACTCTGGTGTTGTGAAGGATTAACCATCTCATCAGATATAAGAATGGTAATTCCACTCTGGGATATCCTTCATGCTGCGTAGTATCGGCCAGCAGCCCATCAGTAATAGCCCTCAGGCCAGCTTGTATCCTACATACCATGGCAGGGAGCAGGCCCAATCTTTCTCCAAACACCAAACGCACTGCAGGCCATATGATATTGCGATGAATGCGATCCGCAGACGCGATGCCAGGCACCACACATCTGCGTAGCCAAATAGAAAGGAAGCCAGCCAGTTGAGCTTCCCTTGACAGAGGCTTTCGGCAATGCCTCATATAACTGTAGGCTTTGGTTCCCGCAGGATAACCCCCTATCTCTTCATTGAGAACACAATCTGGAGCTCCTGCATCTTCAATAAGATCATCGATTATGTTGCATTAAGCATGCTTAGAAGGTTCAAAGGCTTGTCGTTGCTATCTACAACCTTGTCTTGCTTGGCATTTCTAGCCTGATGAAAGAAGATATAGGATACCCATTTGTTAATATGGGCTAAATCAGAGGGCTCTCTGTAGAAGGTGGTGCATGCAAGATAGTGTCTCATTAGCTCTTGGTACACTGCCACTACCCGAGGGTTGGTATCCTTTAACTCTCTGTTGGTGGGGACGTATTCTTCATAAGGAATGTCTCACATTGGCAGCTTTGAGATATCTGCCATCTCATGAAGGGCTAGGCCCAACTCACCTATCAGAGTGGCGAAAGTCCCAGTGAGCGAGTTATATCGCTCCATCAAAGCCAATAATAAATTGGGGTTGATGGGCAGCCCAACACTAGTAGCACTCACAGCCTCAAATAAGTTAATACTTTCCAGCTTTATTTGAAAGTGCTTCAGGGCCCATACAGTTAAACTGGCCTATCGAAGATTCTGGGGGTTAAGCCATCCACTGGTGCGAGGGTTAACCCTGGGATATACTCCTCTCTGCCCCATGAATTCATTGCAAAAAGTTGCCATTTGAAATGGCTAGATCAAGAAAGAGTCTTCACTAGGGACGTTGCCTGGTAATAAGCCTCTAAAGGGCATGACAGGGCCTGAGGGACTGCTTACAAAGGATCCTTGGTTTAATCCTTTCTTATAAAAGATCTTTCCTGGCTGGCCATGAAGATCAGGAGTCAGAGTCCATGCCATCTTTCTGGGATGTGTGGCATGGAAGAATACAGAGATAGGGTAATCTCTGGGCATCTTTGGCAGATATATGACCGTGTCCTCAGCAAAAAATACCCAATCTTCCTTCTAGGATTTTGTCTGGGATTGTTTATCAATAACATCCCCAAATAAAAAAGCTGGTTTCTTATACTCAGTGCCATCTATGTATGTCAAAAGTTCCCCACTGATTATACTCAGCAACATTCTTTCTTCTTGGGCCGAGATCAGAGTTCCCTTTCTTGAGGATACTCGTTTCCAGAGATGGGAAAAGTCACATGGGACAAGTCCTCCAAGTAGTTGGAATTCAGCATTCCAGCAGCAGAGCCCATCACTTCAGCCAGAGGGGGGATCTGTAGGTCCACTGCAAAAAGCAAGAGAATAAGTCAGTTTTACGCTAGAATTTTCTTTCAGTGCGTAAAACGTAAGGTGCTACACTCTTGCCGTATACGCCAAAACATGACAGTCTGAGTTTTATGCCAGACTGCAAAAATTTGAGTTTTAGGCTGGAATTTACATCCAGTGCGTAAAACTCAAAGTTTGCAGTATACGCCAAAACCTAACAGTCTGAGCTTTACGATAGACTGCAAAAATTTGAGTTTTACGCTGGAATTTACATCCAGTGCGTAAAACGCAAAGTTTGCAGTATACGCCAAAACCTAACAGTCTGAGTTTTTATGCCAGACTGCAAAAATTGAGTTTTTTGCTAGAATTTACATCCAGTGCGTAAAATGAAAGGTTTACAGTATACGCCAAAATTTGACAGTATGAGTTTTTACGCCAGACTGCAAAAATATAAAGTTTTACGCTGACACATTAAGAATGTGGACGTATTTGCTCATACACGTACAACGTGTGCGAAAGGTTTTATTCCTCTCGAAGTCTTTACCTATGATGTCCGATGCACAGCTAGACGGCAGAGCACTTCGTTCAGAACGAGGCTCGCTTGGCCTTGTAGGAGTCGCTCGTGCTTGAGCAGTGGAGAGAGATGATGAAGTGGCTTTCTTTCCCTTAGCGACGGAGGCCTGTTTTGGTGCCATGGCGAATCTGAGAGTTTTCGGGAAGAGGCGAAGAGTCTTCAGAAAGAGATGAAGGGTTTTACAAAGACAGATGAAGGATTTTTCTCTCTCATGACCTAGGCCTATTTATAGAGTTCAAGTGACTCTACGAATCCTTAACCAAATCTGATTTTTTATCATAGTCGGTTATGATTTGGGACCACGTCAGTCGATCATTTGAAAAGGAAGACAGATACTCATGCTGCATAACAGATCCCTGATTTTACGCTCAGATTCTTTTACGCGCAGAGCTACAGATCTACGATTTTACGCTCAGAAGCTACAGATCTACAATTTTTACGCTTAGAAGCTACAGATCTACGATTTTACGCGTAAAGATACAAATCTACGATTTTACGCTCAGAAGCTACAAATCTATAATTTTACGCTCAGAAGCTACAGATCTACGATTTTACGCGCAAAGCTACAGATCTATGATTTTACGCTCAAAAGCTATAGATATACGATTTTACACTCAGAAGCTACAGATCTACGATTTTACGCTCAGAAGTTGCGGATCTATGATTTTATGCTCAAATGCGACGAATCTATGATTTTACGCGCATCTTAAATTATGCGGGACAGATCAGTCAACAGAATACGCGTATATATTGCTAATATGGGTTTTACGCTTTAAGAAGCCGGTTACAAGAGTTTACGCAGGAAATACTCTTCTTATCAGCGTTTTCTCTTCTTTTTTTGAGAGGACTTCATCAGACAAAGGGCCAAGGAGTTCCCTGAAAGTGTCTTCTTCACTGGAAGATGACTTTTCTTCCTTGGCCATTGATAGTTCATTCGAAGTTTGGCCAGAATTCTTATATCTAGTTCGGGGATGGCCTGTTCGGCGGACATTTCTTGTCCTGTCTCGAGAATCTTTCGAGAAGCCATTCTTTTGAAGATGATGTTCTTAACAGATGTTCTTCGAAAGAGAAAGAACAGTTCAGAATTCTATGTGACTCCTCGTCCAAAAATAGCATGAAAATTGGATTTTCAAGACAACCTAATGCTAAAGAGTATTTTTTTACGCATCCTCCTCTATGCGTAAAAGTCGAAACGTGACTGGAGGCATACTTGTCAGAGTCAGCATAAAAATTACTCAAGCGTGTTAAAGCTGCGCATTACCAAACTTCCTCACAGCAATATGGCAAATCAATAGTGCGTAAAAGAAGACAAGTTTATTAATCATGATTACATATGATGGAAATCTATTTTACAAAGGATTTTTCATTAATATCACGATTACATATGATGGGAATCTATTACGCTAGGTTCTCCTCTGATGGAGATCTTCATTTCTTCTTCTACAGCACTTCTTTGGCCGAGGGCCAATAAAATGGTGAATGGAGAGAGGATACAAAACTGGGCCTGTTTAAATTATTCAAGCCCACCCCGCATACTTCATCGATGGCCATGCTTAGAATTGTGGTTGGGATTCTGACCCAACACAATACTGGAAGACACAGCCAAGCTGCCCACCAGGGTCCAGCTTCATAATAGGGGATAATACAGCTAGCAAGCTGTGTGGTCTAATGAGACCCTTCCTCTCTCTTTGACGAATCGCCATATAAAATTGCTGATTATCTCGAGCAAAGGAAGCTATGATATCCTTCCATGGTCCATCGTTGCAGAGAATATTTGCTCGAAGATGTCTCTTTTTATGGCTTCTTACATGTTGAAAGAGCATAATCTTCTTCTTTCTCAGTTCAGCCCAATGAATCTCAGCAGCCATCTTTGTGGTGAAGGAAGTATGGAAAAATAAGTTCATTTTGCTTGCCCTTATATGGGCAGAAGAGAACATACAAATCCCAACAAAACTCCTTAAATATTGCCAAAAAATTAGCCTCGAAGAACGAGTCAAATTTGACCATTTCATGCTTCATTCAAAGTATTTCAAATTACGAGGAATTTGAAAACTTTGAAGGGGGTCTTGAAGAAGCATGAAATACGCAGGGGAATTGTACGCGTATTATACAGTCAAAACCCCCCAACATACATGAAGTCCGCGTAAAACAGAGCTTCCGCACTGTGTGGCATAAAATATGACTTCAGAGCTATTAGCATAAAACAGAGCTTCAGAGCTGTTTAGCGTAAAGTAGAGCTTCAGAGCTGCCCGCGTAAAGCAGCACTCCAAGGCTGTTTTGGCATAAAAGGTTACTATACCCTCTGGCGTAAAATACGTTTATTTTTAATGCAGCATAAAGTTGTACAAGGAACTCTTCGTATTCCTCAGATGAATTTGTCAAACAAAATAGTGAACTTGAGTCCTGGCAAAAGTACTGCACGATGATCCAGAGGATGGATGTGATGATAATTTTTGCACAGAGACCCAGGCTGTCATTTAGTGACATATTCTTGATACAAGTCATTTTTACACATTCAAAGAATACACTGCCTATTCTACATGGGCATAAATGAGTCTTTAAGCTCAAGATGAGACAAAATCAGACGCCACGTCAAAAGCTGTTTCTCATACAGAGCTCAAGGCATATCTCTGCATTTAATGCACGAGATGGGGGCATATCTCTGCATTTATTGCACGAGATTTTGTTCTATTTTTAAAAATGACTGGAAAAGCTAAAATTGTGACTAATACGCTCACATCACCATCCTTGCATTTTACGCCAACCAAGCTATTTTCAACTATAGGAGTACGCCGTATGCTATCTCCTCGAAATACGCCAACTCGGCTATATTTGCAAAGGTACATGATAAGGCTATTTAGCCCAGAATACGCTCAAAATCTCAGTCATGATGGTTAATCGACTATTTTACGCTGGTTGTCTGTTATTTATGAATCCTCAAGTTTTACGCAGAGCTTGGCTTTTACGCCAACAAGACAATTATTTGGCCTTTACGCCAACCATCTTTACGCAAGATACAGTTACCTACGTGGCTTATATGCCGTGATCTTCGAGAAGCAGTTATATATGTTACCTCATGAAGGGACACGTGTCATAGGCATATTCAGAAGACAATGGGAACGTGGGTAGCAGTTATCATAACCGCAGCATAAAAGAAGTCTTCTTCTTCACAGTTTGGTCTTTTACGCCAATTTTGGCTTTTACGCCAACCATCTCTACGCAAGGTGCAGTTACCTACGTGGCTTGCATGTCGTGATCTTCGAGAAGCAGTTATACGCGTTACCTTATAATGGGACACGTGTCATACGTAGATTTAGAAGGTCATTCGAATGTGGGTAGCAGTTATTATAACCGCCACGTAAAAGATGCAAATTTTTTCACAGTTTGGCTTCTATACCAACGGGACAGTTATTATGTCTGATCTCTATAAATAGAGACCCCTGGTCACAAGGATAGGGGGGAAGCATAGAGGAGAGATCAGAGACAGAGAGCACAGACAGAGAGTGTTGATTGACAACTTTGGCAACGAGAATTCAATCCCACTTGCAACCTTTGAAGCTTCTTCTTCTTCTTCTACAGCACTTCTTCATCATCGTGTGGTCCAAGGGACAAAGTGATCGACCAAAGATTAGACTCCTATAGCAATTCTTTTCCAGAATTATTTTTATTGTACTTAACATCCTCGTATAGGATTAATTGTACTCTTTTTCTTGTTTGTAAGCAAAAAAATAAAGGTTTCGTATAAACCCTCTTCTTCTCTTATTTTTGTTTATTCAAACACTCGCCGCGTTGCCTCGGCTCGGGGAACCTGCTGTAACGAGGGTCAGTACTTCAAAAAGTACCAGTGAGGACGAGATAACCCAATATACCAAAATCGATAACGTATTCATATGAACATGCAACATAATTATTATGTGATCTTTCTATCTTGCCTTGGTTCAATTATTTATATAAGATAGAATGAAATGACATAACAAATATGCCACCGTTCGGTAACTTTACCTGTACCATCTGAACCACCTGTACAAAACTTACCATGACCTTCCCTACCACGAACACATAGTTAGTCTACACAGATTAAATATACATAGTGCATCACTTGGTCGGACGAGAGATGGGTCGACGGCCATTCCGCTTTGGGTAGCTAGCCCTTGGCGGACACACGGACCCATCCAATACTAGGACTACACTAGCATATTTTTCTACCCGGGTCGAAGCGGTCCCAGTGCCCCAGCGACCATTCGTAAAATGATATCTCTTGTGCAAAAGTTTTCGAAGACCATGCCTCGTCTACAAACTAAGTTATCAATTGAAGCATATTCAAAGCAATATAAGTAAATAAACTTTATGCATTTTTTATAGTCTAGGCTACCTTGCTGAATAATCATATTTCTAATTTTGCAAAAGATGATGTTATACGAGAAGATTTTGTCCAACCGCCTACGACTTATCTGGAGCCTCGCACCCAGGGATTCTGTTGCCCGGTCAGCGGACAGGGGTTGAGGGGGCAGCACTCCTCATAGGGGTTCGGGGGTGAAGCCCCTGAAAGGTATCCAGATTTCCAAATCTGGTTATCTTTGGACAACTACCATCAAGGAAAAAATTGTCTTCAAGTCAGCAGATATTTTAGAATTTTGGCGTCATCATTGTTCTTGGTTTTCATATGTAATCTTATATTTATTTGAGTCTAGAATTGATGTAAGTTGAGTCACACTGGCAAATCAAAGTACATATACCCAAATACCTAGTCCACTCAAATAAACCAAAGTACCTATCCACCAAATTAGGCCACATTCATTTACAAAGTCTACCATACTTAGAGACCGAACTCGGGCCGAACTCGTGCCGAACTCGGACCAAACTCGGTTAGCCTTTTGGTATAAAATCAACTAGTTCAATTAGCTCTTGATTTCTTGGCCCAACGGTTAAAAATTTGAATTAAACCCCATCTGAATTTTGGCCGAATTCTGTTTGCCTACACCCTGTAAATAGGATTAGAATTCTTCATTCTTACTCCCTCAACCATTCTTTATCTTTCTATCATATAGTGAGTAAACCCTCAGAGCCTAAAATTTCTTATCTCCAAGATAAACTTTCAGCCTTTTAATGTCAAGTTCGGTCTCGGTCTAGAATTCTACAGAGTTATAAAGAGCTTGGTTCATCAAGCCCCTGTTCTGTGTGAAGTTGCGAGCCTTCGGATTAAAACTCGTGGTGTATGAATTTGCGAGACTTCGGATCAAATCTTATGGTGTAAATAAGTGGCAAGCCTTTGGATCAAAGCTTGTGATTCACTATTGGTGATTATAGTAGATAAAACTCCGAGCAAGAGTTCTCAGGACTGGACTAGTCCTCTCAGAGGAAAACCAGTATACATCGCGGTGTTTGCGTTTGCTCTCTCTTACTCTTACTGCTTTACATTACTGTCTTGCATATATACTGTTAGTTGGAAGCTGCCTTCACTTTGCTTAATTTTTAATTGGATAGATTATTCTGTTGACATACACGGTCCTTCAGAAAGCCTCTAGAGTTGCCATACACGGTCCTTCAGAAAGTCGCACATTCTTTTACTTTGCTGCACTTTTTATTAATTTCAGAGAATAGCGCACTATTCAGATAGTAGACAAGTGGTACACTTTCTTAATGTTACAAAAGATGGCGCTCAAACGGTCTTCTCTCTCCCTCTCAATATTTAATGTAGTAGACTGACAGCTGAAAAAGGCAAAAACCAAAGAGTCAGAGGTCATCATTACAGCGGAGATACAGCACGCAGACCCAGGTTATCGTTTAGCGACCCAACCATAGTGCCAACTCTTTCAAAAGTGCGCCACAACACCATTTTTCTCAAAAGTGCACCGCAATGTCAACCTCTTCAAAAGTGCGACATAGTGCCACTTCCCTCAAAAGTGTGCCATAGTGTCATTTTTCTCAAAAGTACGCCTCAGTGCCATTATCCTCAAAAGTGCGCCACAGTACCACTCCCTTCAAAAGTGCACCACAGTGCAATTTCCTTCAAAAGTGTGCCGTAGTGCCAACTCCTTCAAAAGTGCATCACGGTGCCATTCTCTTCAAAAGTGTGTCGCAGTGTCTTTTTCTCAGAAGTGCGCCGCAATGCCAATCTTACTAAAATGCGTAAGTCTCCAGACGACTTCAAAAGTGCGCATACTTTCCTAACCGAAAGTGAGCAGTTACGAATGCGTGTCTTACGTATCATATTTCAGAGTAGTGGCACAGTACGAGCTGCAGTAGAGATTTATTGATCTCAGGCAATCCGACAGAACAATGGATGGATACGCAGTAGAGTTCTGCAAGTTGAGCATTTTTGCTCAATCTATGGTGATGACAGAGTAAGAAAGGGCTATGAGATTCCAGCAAAGGCTTTATCTCGAGATTCTATAACTAGTTAAAGGACATGACTACCAGAAATTCGATGTTGTGTTGATAGCAGCCAGAAGACATGAGCTTACCATCTAGAGGCTAACTTCAAGGACTGGAGGGCATAAGAGGTCTTCTGCCCAGAACACAGGTGGAGGACCAGCACCCGGTATTCGTATTCATGATTTGGCACCACAGGGGCCAGTGGCATCAGATAAGACAATAATATTTTGGCAACAACAGCCGAGACAACATCAACAACGCCCAAAGAATCCAGTAGGATGTACCTATTATGGCAAAAGAGGTCACACTCAGGATGTATGTAGGATAACAAGTAGAAGAAGCTTGAGGTATGGGGATTTTGACCACATGATAGCTACTTGCCCACAGATATAGAGGCAAGAGGACTATATCAACAATTTCCAGCATTGCCAGCTCTAGGAGCAGTTTTGTATCAAGAGCCAGTTTTAGCAGTATGGCCGTTAGCCCAACGTTAGGTGTTAACGTAAGCACGGGTGTTTCACTAGAGACAACATCAATTTGGTCAGCAGAGACATCCTCATGACAGAGTTCCAGTAGCACTAAGACGTGAGCAAGCAAAGTTTGGCGTGTTAGAGCAGTTGTTAGCCGAGGGCGATCAAATCGACGGTGAATTTTGATCTTCTTTCAGTTATATCTTTTGGGTTCCGTATATTCGACGAGTGGGTAATGTGGGTTAGTTGAACACGAACTATCAGGCAAAAACTAGGGGGAATCTGAGTTCAAGTCAGCTGCAACATTAAGTTGCAGGCAACATTTGAGACCAGTAGTAGGTATCAGTCCACTACTAAAAATTACGGAATTAGCGATATTTTTAGTGATTTTAAGTTAAAATATCGCTAATATTAAAGATATCAGTGACTCCAAATATTAACGTCGCTATACGTCGCTGTTTGGCAACATATAGCGATATTTAGCGACTATAATTCAGTTTTTTTAAAGAATAGTCGCTATAAGTTATCTAAGGTCACTAAACGTCGCTGAATTTTATAATTTAGCGACGTTTAACGACGTATTTAGCGACGTTTATATTTTTAATATTTAGCGACGTATTTAGCAATATTTGTGACGTTGCAAAACATTTCAGTTAGCGACGTTATTGTTTGATGTCGCTAAACGTCGCTAAAATTTTGTTAATTAGGGATCGGTTTGGATTCTCCCCCATTTGTCAAAATTTTCTAAAATTTTAAAACCCGTAACGTTCCCTACCCCCCTCTCCGGTGACCGACGACCAGCGTCCTCCACAGCGGCCTACTCCGACACCCCCTCCTCCTCCTCCCCCTCCTCCTACTATAGGTAAACCCTAACTCTCTCTCTCTCTCAGGATACGACATGAAACTGACACAGACACGACACACAAATATGACAGACACTGACACAAATATGACACACACACACACATGTGACACTAACCCTAACAAAAAATTGACATGACCTGGGATCAGGACTTAGGGTTAGGGTTAGGGTTAGGGTTTTTGACCTGGGGTTAGGGTTTTGACCTGGAATCTTGGTTCTTCCAGTGCTACAAAAGGAATCTGCTGTTGCTGCAACGCAATGTTGCTTGTTGTTGCTGCAATGATGTACTGCTTGTTGTGTGCTCGAAGGGCCTTGCTACATTGATGTTAGTGCATCTCGGGTAGTTGTTGAATGTTGCTGCCACTGAAATAATGTTTCAGTGCTGAAATGCTGATACATATGGATGCACTTCTTTGGCCTTGCTGCAGTGAATTTCTGCACTGAAGAGGCAGCTAATGCACTGCCCGAGCCTACTCTGCTTGCTGCTCCTCTATTGTGCTTATTTTTTCCTGTGCACTGTACTGCCTACAGTGCCCAACCCTCTCCAAACACACATACATACACACACACACACACACACACACACACAAGCATATATAACTACTCCTATATATCTATATACATATATATGTAACCACTTAGAGACACAACTATATATATAACACATGAGCAATACAAGTATATACATAGATATCTATATCTATATACATATACATACACTCTCGTGCCCTCCCCCCACTCAACAAGGAGATCTCGTGCTCTCCTCCTCTCAGTAAGGAGTTGGCGGATGTGGGGTAACCCATGCTGCAACCCAAGGCGTGTCGACTAGGGCTCCACTATTAGGTGCCCAAGGACCTAGCAAATCCTATGCGAAGACCTGTCATGCTGGGTCTGATCATAGAAATAAAGATATATACTTTGTGGAACCAAAGTAAGTAGGGGATAAGCAACGTGCCTCCTTCACGGCAAAAGAGATTGCAGAAACTGCCGAGTTTTGGAAGAACATCCTTATTCTTTTTGTTCTGGGAGACAAACCATTTTACATTAGATTTGGGCCTATGCCCATAGAGTATGATGCCAACCCCTTGGGCACCTGGTAAGCTTAAGGCACTAATTATGAACATATAAAATAACATCGAACTATTATTTTTTCTTTAAGCATTGAGAATATATAGGCCTTATGTTGTTCATGACGAATAACTACTATAACTCCTTTATATTGCTGCACACTGATTCCTCACTGTTGTACTGTGTAGTACAGCTAGCTGCTAGCACAGAGCTGGCACACTGATTCCTCACTACTGCACTATGAATTGCTCTCCCTAGTGACCCAAGCTTACTTAATCACTCAAATAATCATATGCACACATACACACACACACACACACACACACACACACATACGCACACACACACACACACACACACACACACACACACACATACATAAGGCATTGTGTATCAAGTTAGAGCAGTTCTTACCTTTCTCCAGAGAATTATACTATATTTAACGATTTATAGGACACATACTGTCATTTTTGCAGAAGTATCTAGAAATGGATATAAATTACTGTCTACGTCATCGTTCGTGATGTACAACCGTCATCCTGATGACATATGCGGTGTGCATAATAAATTCATTGAGGGTGTACAGCAGTTCCTGCAGTTCGCCAAGGCGTTCCCTCAGTACATAGATGGTACAAAAATTAAGAGTCCATGTGTGAGATGTCGTAACTTGAAATATCATCCAGAAGTGGAAGTCACATATCATTTGTACTCGAAGGGCTTCACGCCGAATTACTATCAATGGATCGCGCACGGAGAACTTGTGTCTCTAGCATCAAAGTCGGAGCCATATGTGGAGCTGTATATGGATGTCCACGACCACGCTGCTTATGACGACGGGTGGGTGAACATGGTTTTTGATGCGGCGGGGCCTAGTTTCAATCCGGACAATCATGATGCAGCTGAGGAGGTACTGAATGCCGATGCTGTAAAGTTTATCGAGTTGCTGGAGAATGCAAGGACTCTATTATATCCTAGTTGTAAAGATCATTCACCGTTGGAGGTGGTTACAAGATTGTTGAGCATCAAGTCCGATTTTAACATGTCGCAAGAATGCTATAATCGACTGATCGATTTGATTATAGAGATCTTGCCCGAGGGTACAAAGTTGCCTAAAGACTTCTACCGATCTAAGAGGATGGTGAGATCGCTCTGGATGGGATACGAGAAAATCGATGCATGTCACCACGGGTGCATGTTATACTACAAAGACGACAAGGATGAAGATGTGTGCAGATTTTGTGGTGCTGATCGCTACAAGGCCACTGGTAGAGGAAAGTCTATCGGTGCAAGAAACCCTACCGATTTGATGCACTACTTGCCTTTGACGCCGCGGTTGCAGAGGTTATTTATGGTTAAGGAGACTGCAGAAAATATGAGTTGGCACAGGCGAAAACAGATCGAAGGAGTATTGGATCATCCATCCGATGGAGAAGCATATAAGCACTTTGATCAAGAGTATCCATATTTTGCTTTGGATCCGAGTAATGTCAGATTGGGGCTCTCCTCTGACAGTTTTATCCCATTCAGACTTTCAGGCTCCCAGTATTCATGTTGGCCTGTGATCGTCACTCCGTATAATCTATCGCCTTGGATGTGCATGAAGACTCCGTATATGTTCCTAACCGTTATTATCCCGGGTCCGAACAATCCGAAGAGAAATATCGATGTGTATTTACAGCCTTTGATAGATGAGTTGAATCAGCTGTGGGAAGTAGGTGCCAACACGTTCGATATTTCTAGAAAGCAGAATTTTCAGATTAGGACAACACTTATGTGGACCATCAACGACTTTTTGGCCTATGGAATATTATCGGGATGGAGCACTCATGGTCGTCTCTCATATCCATATTATATGGACCGTACTAAGGCTTTCCGTTTGAAATACGGAGGTAAACCGTGCTTCTTTGATTGTCATCGATAATTTCTGCCGAAGGATCATCTGTACCGAAGGAACATGAATGCTTTTTGTGCGGGCATTGTGCAGAAGGCTAATCCCAGCCAAGGTAGCCCGGATACACGATATGTGAAGAGGTAAAAGATTTACCAAGTGCTATCGAATGCTAAGGGGTACAAGTGTAACGAATTGGTCGCACCCATAACTGGACGAAGAGGAGTATATTCTGGGATCTGCCATATTGGAGCACCAATCTGATCAGACATAACCTTGATGTCATGCATATCGAAAAAAATGTATTTGATAACATAATTAATACTGTAATAGAGGTAAAGGGGAAGACGAAAGACAATCCGAAGGCCAGGTTGGACTTAGAAGAAATATGTAGACATCCTGCGTTGCATTTGATAGAGGAGGAGAATGGAAAGTTAAAGAAACCTAAGTCAGTTTTCTCACAGGAGAAAGAGGATAAAGGGAGACTTTGTAGGTAGATTCAGGGTATAAATTTTCCAGATGGGTACGTGTCAAACTTGATAAGATGCGTCAACCTCAAGGAGAATAAACTGGCGGGTATGAAGAGCCACGATTGTCACGTATTCATGAAGAGGTTAATTCCGATTGTATTTTGGGAATTCTTACTGCAAGTTATTTGGGATCCATTGACAGAGCTCAGCATATTCTTCAGAGATTTTTGTTCTACTAAGTTGCTCATCGATTGTCTATAAAAGCAAGAGAAGGGCATTGCGGTAACACTATATAAGCTCGAGAAGGTGTTTCCTCCTGGATTCTTCGACTCTATGGAGCATTTGCCAATTCATCTTTCCTATGAGGCAGTGTTGGTGGTCCTGTCGGTTATTGGTGGATGTACCCCTTCGAGCGGTATCTGAATCACCTAAAAAGAAAGATAAAAAATAAGGCACGGATTGAGGGCTCTATTTGTGAAGCTTATGTTCTCGAGGAGATTACAAACTTTTGCTCGGCGTATTTCTAACCTCATATTGCTACTAATAGAACGAGAGCTCCGAGAAACGACGATGAATATCAGGAATCTAATGATACAATACTCAAAGTATTCAATCCGTCCGGAAAGCCTTCGGAGAAAATGAAGAAGAGATATTTGAATGATAACGAGCTAAGGGCTGCTCAGTTGTATATATTACTCAATTGCGACGACGATGAAGTGGAGAAGCTAGAGGGGTAAGTAATTAATACGTCCACGTTTACATCATCTCAATATAATAGGATAAGCTACTATTATGCTACTAATCAGCAGTTGCTTCATTATTTTTCAGCACATATAATGATGATTTGAGGTCGGTTAGACCCTACATAACAGACGAAGAGGTAGAACAAGAAATGAGATACCATTTTCCTTCTTGGTTGAGCACATATGTAAGGAGCTTGATAATTACTTTTTATTTTTGCACTTGCAAAATAAATAACTTACTATCGCTACTTTGGTGTTTAGGTCGATCGTCTAATAATATCCGAGGCTGAATCTATTAGAACTCTAGCCAAAGGACCAATTACTGCCGTTAAAATATGACCAAGTTTCTGTGTAAATGGGTTTAGATTCAAGTCAACAAATGCTCCTATTAGAGACAGCTTTCTGGATCTTGATTCCACGAAAAACAGTTGTTTGTGTATCAAATTTTTGAACTACAAAGACGCACTACCAGAAAAAGTCAAATTAGCGACGTCTAAAAACGTCACTAAATAACAATAAATCATCGCTAATTAGGTTTAGCGACGTAATTAGCGACGTTCTGAAGCAGTCGGAAAACACCAAGTCGCTAAAACAAAAAACGTCGCTAAACGTCGCTATACCGACGTTTTTTAGCGACTTCAATGTGTCGCTGAATTTAGCGACGTTTTGCGACGCCAAGTCACTAAAAAGCGACGTTCATTAAAGTCGCTAAACGTCGCTGATTAGCGACGTCAATCGCGACGTTACACCGACGTCTTTAATGACCTGGCTATACTTGCCATGTCAGCAATTGGCGACGCTTAGCGACGACTTTAGCGACGTCATTAGCGACGAACTTAGCGACGTTTTACAGAGTCGCTGATTAGCGACGTAATTAGCGACGTAAATTAACGTCGCTAAGCGTCGCTACACGTCGCTAATAACGTCGCTAATTTAAAAAAAAAATAAAAAAAAAATTTCCAGAATCAAATATTGGTGATTCCCTGTAGTTTTACAGCATCTTCATCATACACACCAACATGATTCAATCTAGTTAACTATATAATCCAATTAAATTAAAAACCACAAGAAGTATCAATCCAATTAAATGTGGATAACTATATAATCCAATTAAATTAACTAAAAAATTCAAGACCACAAGAAGCATCATACATCATGTCTATTGTTGAAGTACCAATAATTCATAAATAATAATAAAAATAACTAGACTACTACGGATCTGCAGGAGGCTGACCAGCGGCGCGCTTCAAGGATAACAACTCCTCATACTCGTCCCGTGGAATCGACACCGATGTCGATGGAGAAGACAGTGACGTCGGTGGCGGCCGTGCCCGCTCCAAGTCTGCGAGTCGCTGGTTGTAAGAATCCAGGGTATTTAACAGCCTCGTACTGCTATCACCCATTGAATCTTGCATCCTCGTCAGGTTCTCGCCCATCGATAGCTGTGACGCATGCATCCTCGTCAGCTTCTCGCCCATCGATAGCTGTGACGCCTGCAGCTCCATGATGTTGCGATCATTGGAGGCTCTAATATCATTTGTCAATTCTCGTAGCTCCGTCATGCTGCGGTCGAGCATATCCAATCGTGCGATAAGCATCGGATCGTCCGCCTGCGGCTGGGACCGGGACTGGTCCTCCATACTTCGCAGCAAGTCGTCACGGAGAGACGCAATCTGACGGTCAACGGCCTCCTGGACGGCCTCCTAGACTCTGGCCGACGACTGCGAGGGCTGTGACTGCGAGGGGTGTGTGGAATGCACAGCTGTCGGGGAGGCCCTAGATGACTGCGTCGCAACCAGGGCGCCATAGGAGCCCGTACCGTAGTACGTACCCCTCTGGAGACCACCAGCTGCGGTCACCCACAGGTCGTCCGCCGACGGAGATGGACCGGGCTGCGACGAAGCACCAGCCTCTCCAGGTGTAGGTGCACTAGCAGTCGCCCGCTCACGAAGCCTAAGATACTCGGCCTAGAAAAGGTTTGGAAACTCAATAATTGCCTAAGTTATATTAAAATAAACACAAAGTAAAGTAATACTTACATAGGTCTGTGAGGCCCTCTCATCAATGAGATTTCCGTCCTTGCGATGGGTGGCCAAGAAGACGGTCACCATGTTTGCATCCTCACCCCTCTGTACCTGTTAAAAATATATTTTTTATTACTAAACTTAAATATTTTTTCCAAGTACCATTTTATGGTACTTATATTAAAATAATATATTTTAAAAGAAAAAACATACCAAACGACGGAAATGTTCCGTCATCGGAATCGAGCCACCACACCACTTGGCAGCATTCTGCCTAGCCGCCTTGGCCTTCTTAGACCTTTCCTTGTAGCTCGGATCGTCGAATCTAGCCCTCATCGCAGTCCACTGCTCAGGCGTGATCCAACCTTGGATCAGTTTTCCAGCACGATCACGAGCCTTCTGGTCATCCAGAGCATCTCGGATAAGCTTGGCGGCAACGGTAGGAAAGAGCCGCTCGATCAACTCGGCCCGGTGCGGAGGATAAAAATACGTTTGCTACAATAAATAATTCATTAAGTTAGCATCACGAATATGCATAAATTAGAGGATTTATTTAATATACTTTTACCTGGAAGTGCGTAAACCAGAACGCCTTCCTCTCCTCCGGAGCCTCAGAGTAGTTGATCCAAGGGCCACCGTAGTTGTTCCTCAGAAATTGGCCCAGGCGTCTCTGAACCGACGATGGACGATATCTATACAGAAATAATAATTTAGATTACTGAAAAAGTCAATATACGATGAATAAAGAGAAACACAAATATATACTAAACCATCTAATTGACTTACTTTGTACCGTCGGCCCAAATCTCTGTCCTCGTCTCCTCCGGTGGTGCGCATGGAGGATCTTGCTGATGCTGGGACAACGTCGGCACGACCTCCTCTACATGCTCATCAGTCTCCATGGTTCCGTCAGCAGGAGGAACGCTGGACGAGGGAGTACTATCACGAGTACTATCACGCCTGGAACTACTCGTCCCAGGAGTGATGCCACGCAACGTCGTCGCAGTCGGAGATGTGGCTGCTCGATATACTGGAGTACTAGGCGACGATGATCCGGAACCAACAGTAGGCAGTACCGGAGTGGCACTCTGTCTACCTCGGGACCTGCCGAATCCTCCGCGTCGTCCTGTCATATCTGATAACAACATATGATGAATATAGAGAAACACAAATATATACTACATTCTACAGTCAAAATGTGATACATATCTCAAAGCATTATACAGTCAAAATATAATACATATATTTGTTAATGTCAAAATGTGATACATATCTCAAAGCATTATACAGTCAAAATATAATACATATATTCGTTAATGTCAAAATGTGATACATATCTCAAAGAATTTTACAGTCCAAATATAGTTACATTCTACATGGAATATTTTATATTTTCAATCATCTTCAGAAAATTTATCTTGTTCGCCTTCCTCGTCCTGCTCTTCATCTTCCTCGTCTTCACTTTCATCTACTTCGTCCTCTTCGGATAATTCTACATCTTCTACATTATTACTCGTGTAATGAGTAACTTCCGTTGAGTCCACATCTATAATATTTGTTACAAGAGGTAGATCGTCCTCCTGATAAGCTATTTCGTCAATGTCAAAGGTATTTCTAGCTTTAGTCTTGCATACTGCCCACCAATCCGACCTCGCTGACCCCCGTCTAGGATAAGTTGTGAAGTACACGAGCTGAGCCTGACTTGATAGGACAAATGGTTCGTAGCCTTGATATCTACGCTTGTAGTTTATATCCACAAGGCCATGCTTGTCAATTTTCCAACCTTGATCTTGAATCGGATAGAACCATTCACACCTGAATAGCACGATATTAGCAGGTTCTGGGCCATAATTATATGTCAACTCCACAATCTCTCGTAAGATGCCAAAAAAATCATTGCCCGGATTGACGTCTTTGTAGTTTGTAGATTTGATACACAAACCACTATTTTTCGTGGAATCAAGATCCAGAAAGCTGTCTCTGATAGGAGCATTTGTTGACTTGAACCTGAACCCATTCACACAGAAACTTGGCCATATTTTTACGGCAGTAATTGGTCCCTTGGCTAGAGTCCTAATAGATTCAGTCTCGGATGATATTAGACGATCGACCTAAATACCAAAGTAGCGATGGTAAGTTATTTGTTTTACAAGTGCAGAAATAAAAAGTAATTACCAAGTATCTTACATATGCGCTCAACCAAGAAGGAAAATGGCATCTCATTTCTTGTTCTACTTCTTCGTCTGTTATGTAGGGTCTAACCGACCTTAACTCATCATTATATGTGCTGAAAAACAATGATGCAACTGCTAATTAGTAGCATAATAGTATTTTATACTATTACATTGAGATGATGTAAACGTGGACGTATTAATTACTTACCCCTCTAGCTTCTCCACTTCATCCTCGTCGCAATTGAGTAATATATACAATTGAGCAGCCCTTAGCTCATCGTCATTCAAATATCTCTTCTTCATTTTTCCCGAAGGCTTTTCGGATGCATTGAATACTTTGAGTATTGCATCATTAGATTCCTTATATGCGTCGTCGTTTCTGGGAGCTTTATTCCTATTAGTAGCAACATGCGGTTTGAAATACGTCGAGCAAAAGTTTGTAATCTCCTCGAGAACATAAGCTTCACAAATAGATCCTTCAACCCGTGCCTTATTTTTCACCTTTCTCTTTAGGTGATTCAGATGACGCTCGAAGGGGTACATCCACCGATAATCGACAGGACCACCAACACGTGCCTCATAGGAAAGATGAATTGGCAAATGCTCCATAGAGTCGAAGAATCCTGGAGGAAACACCTTCTCGAGCTTACATAGTGTTACCGCAATGTCCCTCTCTTGCTTTTCTAGACGATCGACGAGCAACTTAGTACAACAAAGATCTCTGAAGAATATGCTCAGCTCTGTCAATGGGTCCCAAACGACCTGCGGTAATAATTCCCGAAATGCAATCAGAATTAACCTCTCCATGAATACATGACAATCGTGGCTCTTCATACCTACTAGTTTATTCTCCTTGAGGTCGACGCATCTTCTCAAGTTCGACACGTACCCGTCTGGAAACTTTAGACCCTGAATCCACCTACAAAGTCTACCTTTATCCTCTTTATCCAGTGAGAAAACTGACTTAGGTTGCTTTAACTTTCCATTCCCCTCCTCTATCAGATGCAATGCAGGACGTCTACATATGTCGTCTAAGTCCAACCTGGCCTTCGGATTATCTTTCGTCTTCCCCTTTATATCCATTACAGTATTAATTATGTTATCAAACACATTCTTCTCGATATGCATGACATCAAGGTTATGTCTGATCAGATTGGTGCTCCAATATGGCAGATCCCAGAATATACTCCTCTTCGTCCAGTTATGGGTGTGACCAAATCCGTTACACTTGTACCCCTTAGCAGGCTCTTCGATAGCACTTGGTAAATATTTTACCTCTTCCCATATCGTGCATCCGGGCCACCTTGGAGGTGGATTGGCCTTCTCCACAACTCCCGCACGAAAAGCATTCCGATTTCTCCGGTACGGATGATCCTTCGGCAAAAATTGTCGATGACAATCGAAGAAGCACGGTTTGCCTCCGTGTTTCAAACGGAAAGCCTGAGAACGGTCCATGCAATACGGACATGAGAGACGACCATGGGTGCTCCATCCCGATAACATTCCATAGGCCGGAAAGTCGTTGATGGTCCACATAAGTGCTGCCCTCATCTGAAAATTCTGCTTTCTAGAAACATCGTACGTGTTGGCACCTACTTCCCACAGCTGATTCAACTCATCTATCAAAGGCTGTAAGTACACATCGATGTTCCTCTTCGGATTGTTCGAACCCGGGATAATAATGGTTAGGAACATATACGGAGTCTTCATGCACATCCAAGGCGGTAGATTGTACGGAGTGACGATCACAGGCCAACACGAATACTGGGAGCCCGAAAGTCCGAATGGGGTAAAACCGTCAGAGCAGAGCCCCAATCTGACATTACGCGTTTCCTCGGCAAAATGTGGATACTCTCGATCAAAGTGCTTCCATGCTTCTCCATCGGATGGATGATCCAATACTCCTTCGATCTGTTTTCGCCTGTGCCAACTCATGTTTTCTGCAGTCTCCTTAACCATAAACAACCGCTGCAACCGCGGCGTCAAAGGCAAGTAGTGCATCGAATCGGTAGGCTTCCTTGCACCGACAGACTTTCCTCTAACAGTGGCCTTGTAGCGATCAGCACCACAGAATCTACACGCATCTTCATCCTTGTCGTCTTTGTAGTACAACATGCACCCATTGCAACATGCATCGATTTTCTCGTATCCCATCCAAAGCGATCTCACCATCCTCTTAGATCGATAGAAGTCTTTAGGCAACTTTGCACCCTCGGGCAAGATCTCTATAATCAAATCGAGCAGTCGATTATAGCATTCTTGCGACATGTTAAAATCGGACTTGATGCTCAATAATCTTGTAACCACCTCCAACGGTGAATGGTCCTCACAACCAGGATATAGTGGAGTCCTTGCATTCTCAAGCAACTCCATAAACTTTGCAGCATCGGCATTCGGTGCCTCCTCAGCTGCATCATAATTGTCTGGATTGAAACTAGGTCCTGCCGTATCATAATTGTCAGGATTGAAACTAGGCCCCGCCGCATCATAATTGTCAGGATTGAAACTAGGCCCCGCCGCATCATAAACCATGTTCACCAACCCGTCGTCGTAAGCATCGTGGTCTTGGACATCCATATACAGCTCCACATAGGGCTCCGACTCTGATGCTAGAGATACAAGTTCTCCGTGCGCGGTCCACTGATAGTAATTCGGCGTAAAGCCCTTCGAGTATAAATGATATGTAACTTCCACTTCTGGATGATATTTCCTGTTGCGACATCTCACACATGGACACTTAATTTTGGTACCGTCCATGTACTGAGGGAACGCCTTGGCGAACTGCAGGAACTGCTGTATACCCTCAATGAATTCATCCCGCACACCGCACATGTCATCAGGATGACGGTTGTACATCCACGAACGATGACGCAGATAGTAATTCATATCCATTTCTAGATACTTCTGCAAAATTGACAGTATGTATCATATAAATCATTACATGCAAAATTAACTTCTGTGTCTGTGTCAGTGTCCGTTATTGGAAAAGCAGTATATATATATATATATATATATATATATATATATATATAACATTACCCAAATAATATCTTAATACCACTTTACTACTATACCTTAACCCACTTCTGTGTCAGTGTCCGGATTTTAGTGTAGTAGGCTCCAGCCGAAGCCAATAAGTTTCTTGAGATGCATTTCCTTAATGATGCATGCTGCGATGATATCTTTGCTCCATTAGAGGCTCTTCATACTGCTAGCTAGTGATTTCAGTAAGTGTTAAAATTAATCCTTTATTTATTTAAGCTGATTTGTAAGTTTCGTTTAGCTAATTCAACTGTTATAGTCATATTATTTAGACCATTAGGCACTTCTTGAAACTGGCAGTAGGGTGAGGAACTGAGATACATAACTCCGTAGTACTTTGCTTTCGGCAATTAACCCCTATATATATTGGGAGTGGAACGAGGAAGTAGCTAGAGCTCAAAATTCTTGGGGCACAATTAAGGACGGTTGCTTAGATCATACACTTCCTGGTCGAATAATTGGCGTTCTAATTAATTTGATCACATGATCAGTTGTTGTACAAATATTCAGGAATTAGTTCTAATTTGTTCACCCAATGTACGTAGTCATGACATATGAACATGGATTCAATAATAGCCATCATTTTTTCCCCTCCTCCATTGGACCAATGAATAGTAACCACAAAATCAAACAATTAGTATGTATGTATGTATGTATATATATATATATATATATATATATATATATATATATATATATATATATATATATATATATATATATATATATATTGCAAAAGTGCAAATAAATACACTTATGTTCTTTCTTTCTTATTCATCGATCCATATTATTTATTTATTTTATACTTGAAAGAAGAAATTAAAATCTGATCTCTACATGATCGCACATGCATGAACATTGTCAAAAAACCTAACCCTAACCCTAACCCTAACCCTAACCCCATGTCAAAAAACCTAACCCTAACCCTAACCCCATGTCAAAAAACCTAACCCTAACCCTAACCCTAGGTCCAGATCAGTGTCTGTGTCAGTGTGTGTGTGTGCCGTGTCTGTGTCTGTGTCAGTGTCAGTGTGTGTGTCGTGTTTGTGTCAATGTCACATGTGTCTTGTGAGAGAGAGAGAGAGAGAGAGAGAGAGAGAGAGAGAGAGTATACCTTGCCTTGCCGGAGTAGTCGCGGTCGACGGAGCTGGGGAGGGGGGGGAATATATTTTCGAATCGAAATTTCAACTGACGGGGAAAAAGGAAACCGACCCCTAATTAACCAAATTTTAGCGACGTTTAGCGACGTCTAATAAAAATGTCGCTAAATTAAATATTTGCGACGTAAAGGACGTCGCTAAACACGTTGCTAAATATTTTGAGTTTAAATGTCGCTATATACATCGCTAAACGTCGCTAAATTAGACATATTAGCGACGTTTAGCGACCTTAATTGAACTTATAGCGACTTATCTTTTAAAATCGTATTAAAAGTCGCTAAACGTCGCTAACTGTCGCCATTTAGCGACGTCTAGCGACGTGTTTATAATGAGTCGCTAATTTATGTATTATTAGCGACGTTTCTTTTGACGTCGCTAAAATACGTCGCTAATCCCGCTTTTTCTAGTAGTGACGTCGATCCAGGCAATAATTTCTTTGTCATCTTACGAGAGATTGTGGAGTTGACATATAATTATGGCACAGAACCTACTAATATCGTGCTATTCAAGTGTGAATGGTTTGATCTGATTCAAGATCAAGGTTGGAAAATTGACAAGCATGGCCTTGTGGATATAAACTACAAGCGTAGATATCAAGGCTATAAACCATTTGTCCTATCAAGTCAGGCTCAGCTCGTGTACTTCACAACTTATCCTAGACGGGCGACAGCGAGGTCAGATTGGTGGGCAGTATGCAAGACTAAAGCTAGAAATACCTTTGACATTGACGAAATAGCTTATCAGGAGGACGAGCTACCTCTTGTAACAAATATTGTAGATGCAGACTCAACGGAAGTTACTCATTACACGAGTAATAATGTAGAAGATGTAGAATTATCCAAAGAGAAAGATAAAGATGAAGACGAAGTAGATAAAAGTGAAGACGAGGAGGAGGAGGAGGAGAAAAAGGAGGAAGAGGAATAGGAAGAGGAAGAAGAAGAGGAAGAGGAGGACGAGGAAGACAAACAAGATAAATTTTCTGAAGATGATTGAAAATTAAATATTTTGCCCCTAGAATATACTATATTTTGACTGTAGAATGTACTATTTTGACTAATATATGTATTATATTTTGTACTGTAGAATATATTATCCATTTAGACTTGTGACACCACTAGTTATTTACTATATAATTCTATGAATGCTGTGAGATATGCATAACATTTTGACTATAGAATGTACTATATATTTGTGTATTTCTTTATTCATCATATGTTGTTATCAGGTATGACAGGATGACACGGAGGGTTTGGCAGGTCCCGAGGTAGACAGAATGCTCCTCTGGTACTGCTTACTGTTGGTTCTGAATCCTCGTCGCCCAGTACTCCAGTATATCGATCAGTCACATCTCCGACTGCGACGACGTTACGTGACATCACTCCTGGGACGAGTAGTTCCAGGCCTGATAATACTCCCTCGTCCAGCGTTCCTCCTGCTGATGGAACCATAGAGACAAATGAGCATATGGAGGAGGTCGTGCCGACATTGTCCGAGCATCAGCTAGATCCTCCATGCGCACCTCCGGAGGAGACGAGGACAGAGATTTGGGCCAACGGTACAAAGTAAGTCAATTAAATGGTTTAGCATCATATATATTGTGTATTTCTTTATTCATCATACATTGACTTTTTTGATCAAAATAATTATCTCTGTATAGATATCGTCCATCGTCGGTTCAAAGACGTCTGGGCCTCTTTCTGAGGAATAACTATGGTGGTCCTTGGATCAACTACTCTGAAGCTCCGAAGGAGAGGAAGGCATTCTGGTTTGTGCACTTCAAGGTAAAACTATATTATATAAATCCTCTAATTTATGCATATTATATAACTTATTCGTGATGCTCACTTACTAAATTATTTATTGTAGAAAACGTATTTCTATCCTCAGCACCGGACCGAGTTGACCGAGCGGATATTTTCTGTCATTGCCGCCAAGCTTATCTGTGATGCTCTAGATGACAAAAAGGCTCGTGATCGTGCTGGAAAACCGATCCAAGGTTGGATCATGCCTGAGCAGTGGACTGCGATGAGGGCTAGATTCGACGATCCGAGGTACAAGGAAAGGTCTGAGAAGGCCAAGACGGCTAGGCGAAATACTGCAAAATGGTATGGTGGCTCAATTCCGAAGATGGAACATTTTCGTCGTTTGGTATATTTTATTTAAGATATATTATTTTAATATAAGTACGATAAAATGGTAGTCGAAAAAATATTTAATTTTAGTACTAAATAATATATTTTTAACAGGTATAGAGGGGTGATGATGCAAACATGGTGACCGTCTTCCTGGCCACCCATCGAAAGGACAAAAATCTCATTGATGAGAGGGCCTCGCAGACCTATGTAAGTATTACTTTACTTTGTGTTAATTTTAATATAACTTAGGCAATTATCGAGTATCCAAAATTTTCTAGGCCGAGTATTTTAGGCTGCGTGAGCGGGCGACTGCTAGTGCGCCTATAGCTGGAGAGGCCGGTACTTCCTCGCAGCCTGCTCCAGCTCCATCGGCGGATGAGCTGTGGGTGACCGCAGCTGGTGGTCTCCAGAGGGGTACGTACTATGGTACAGGATCCTATGGCGCCCTGGTTGCGACGCAGTCATCTAGGGCCTCCCCGACAAGTGCGCATTCCCCACAGCCCTCGCAGTCGTAGGCCCGAGTCCAGGAGGCCGTTGACCGTCAGATTGCATCTCTCCATGACGAGTTGCTACGAAGGATGGAGGAGCAGCCCCGGTCCCAACCGCAGACGGATGATGCGACGCTCATCGCACGATTTGATATGCTCGAGCGCAGCATCATGGAGCTCCGGAATTTGACAACTGATCTTAGAGCCTCGACAGAGTGCAGCATGACGGAGCTGCAGACATCACAGCTATCCATGGGCGAGAAGCTGAAGATGATGCATGATTCAATGGTTCATAGCAGTATGAGGCTGTTATCTATCATGGATTCTTACAACCAGTGACTAATATAGTTGGAGCGGATACGTCCTCCTAGTGCGCCTATATCGACACAGACTCCACCGATGTCACTGCCTTCTCCATCAATATCGGTGTCGATTTTATGGGAGCAGTATGATCTGTTCTTATCCTTCATGCGTACCATTGGTCATCCTCCTGCAGATCCGCAGTAGTCCTAGTTAGGACCATTTTATTATTGATTGTTTGTGTTTTAGACATTATTTTTTGTATTCTTTAGGACGAGACTTTTAATTTGCTGTATTCTTTAGGAGACTCAGTTGTATGAATATTTGCTGTCTTCTTTACAACGATATTTTCTCCTAATTCGGTTTTTAATTTCAATATTTTTTTCCTTCAAATTTTATTATATTACTCATAAATGTATGTTAATTAATCGTTGTTGAGTGTTAAACCCAAGGGGGTCGGCGAACCCAATAAATTCAACGGAGGGTTGCTCTGGGTCTATTTATACAGATTGTGAATTAATAAACTACAGGAATAATAGTTTAAACACAATTCAATTTTTATTATTTTTATTTTTTATGTATCATTAGCGATGTTTTTAGCGACGTTTAGCAACGTTTAGTGACGTTCAGACGCGTCGCTAAATATGTCGCTAATTACGTTGCTAAAAATGTCGCTAAAGACGTCGCTAAAAATGTCGCTAAAGACGTCGCTAAAAATGTCGCTAAATAAAGTCGATGTCCGTCGCAACTTGCTGACATGGCTGTATTGCCAGGTCATAGTGACATATTATAAACGTTGCTATGTATGTCGCTAATTTGCGACATAAAGCAACTATTATACACGTCACGAATTAGCGATGTTGCGTCGCTAAACGTCGCTAATCTAGCGACGCATTTACATCGCTAGAAAACGTCGTCATAACGATGTTTGGCAATATTTTTTCTGTCAGCGACTAGCTTAAAGGCGACTTCAGTAAAACATCGCTAATTACGTCACTAAAATTAATTAGCAACATTTTTTATCATTTAGCGATATTTTTTTACGTCGCTAATTTTACTTATTCTGGTAGTGGTCAATTTGTGAGGTTACTTGGGGTGTATAGGTTATTCAATGCAATGCATTTGCTGATACTTTGAGAATCAGTGATTGATACTTAAGTGCAGACAAGTTGGGACGGGGCTCGAGTCAAGGAACTACAGTGCAGTTCACTACACTTGTAGTAAGGAATTGTTGTATGTGTGGTATAATTGTGTATAAGGATTGGGGAAAGTTGTTGCAGCTGTTACTGAAGTGTGGGTGTAGTAGCTGTGGTTGTGGTGAATGGAGAAAAGTAAGGAGGGGTGATGAGATACACTAATGTACTAAGCTAGTATGGTGTCAGGTGAAAGGTCAGTTAGTAAGTTAGTATTAGTTAAGTTGGTATTATTAATAGTCAGTTACAGTAAGCATTTAATTACAATAGTTAGTAATTTGTCCTTGAGGGTATCAATAGTTAGTAGAGTTAGTATATGTTAATGTTAGCTAGAGTCTAAGTTAATGATTAAGTTGTTGTTATTATTATTAGTTAAGGTATTACTTAGAAACCTAGGTAATAACCTAATGTAGCTAAGTTTAGCTAGTTCTAGCTAGTTAGTGACCAATATGAGCCTAAACCTTAGTGTAGATCTAGTTTGGCCTAGTATAGCTAGAGTAACCTAGTATTGACCTAAAAATCATATTAGTGCATCCTTTCACTCATTCATCACTTTATTACATCATTTAACATAATGTTTTCTATATAGGATTGTGTGACACCAACTTGGGCATCGAGAGACACCTTTGCTCAGTACCCGAGGTGAGTACATCTTTTTGTTAGTTTTTAGTTATGATAGTGTATATATTATATGTTCTAGAACTGTTTACTTAATTCCGATACAGTGGCTACACGGACTAGTACTAAATAGATCTTGTCATGGGATGTTATCTCCTACCGTGTTCAGCGGATACTCCTTCACATATATTTTATCGTGTGTATCGGATATTAATTATCGTGTACTTCATGTTTACACACTGCTCGTGTTCTGTGTGCTTACCTACCGTGTTCAGCGGGTACTCTTTCATATGTATTTCATCGTATGTATCGGGTATTGATTATCGTGTACTTCATGTTCATATACTGCTCGTATTCAGTGTGCTTATATTCGTGTTCGTAATGTGTCATGATTGGATCCATGAGTATTGGTTGGGGATAGGGGAGTAGGAGTTGGTTATGTGATCAAGCCCAGTGTATTCGTGTACATGTCGATTATATATCACACGTGTAATCGAGTTACCATATTGTATTCATGTTCAACCTAACCCGATCACATAACAAACTTGTACTCTAAAGCACATTAGCTAATTTATCTATTTTTATTACTTGTAGATATTCCATATTGCCTGTTTTTTCTTTCTAGAATATTATCTGTTTACTCTAGTTTATTTTATTTTCTATTGCTAGTTATCTTGTATTCTTTTCTATTACCTGTCATATATGCTTTACCATGTATTTGGAACTGCTTTCAGAGTTTTATATTTTGCTCCAATCCTGATTGGATATATTTTTTAGATGACTGGTTAGAGGAGATGTGTCCTATATATTACGGGGCACAAGATGGTGAGCCACCAGGAGAGATAACACCTCTAGTACAGGAGGACTAGCACTAACCACATATGAGTCTTAGCTTTTATTATTGCTTTGTATTTGACTCTTTAGAGCCTTGGCATGTATTATTATTTTGAGACCTTAGTGTTGTGGAGATTAGACTTGGACTTGGGCTTGTGATGTATTGTGACCCTTTGTATTTCTTTCCTTATATTCCATATATCGTGCCATATTTTCCTCTAGTTTTATATTATGATTGAGTATTGATTTTATTATCATATATCATATTGTTCCTCCAATTGGAGTTGAGATAACATGACATATACCATATATATAGTGTGAGATATTTAGATAGTATTGTTGACTTAGACAGTGTTTTACGTCATTGTTATGACGTAGGTTGGGCGTGGTTCAGGTACTCGTGCCCTTATTTCGGGTGCGGGTCATGACAGATTTCTGAAGAGACTCAATATGAGTGGTTATCATTACTCAGTTACCTATAATGGCCAGGTCAATGGGATCCGTTATGACCAAAATAATAAAAGAACATATTCTGGATTATGATGTACCATATGTAAATAATATTATTTATTTATTCATTTAGCATAATATATTTATTTGAACCAGCCAATATGCACTTACACATAGATACTGGAATGACATAAGACACAAAAATTATTCTTGATTTAATTCATAAGAATGTTTTGATCTTATAAGATATACAGATGCATAGTATCTATCTGATCTCCATTAAGGAGATATCACAACCAATGTATGTTTTATAAATAATGTTGTAGGTATTTCGGATATAAATAAAGCAAATTACTACAACAACGTCATCGAATCATCCTTACTCCTAATAAAGCAAAGAGAGAATGTGCATAGCTATGGTTTCAACAGTTCAACAATCAGGGGGAGTTGCAAGTTTTTAGGAATAACAAATAAAGCATACACATCTTTATGAGGATATGAGAATTATATTTTTTTACTTTTCTATTATATTGGGTGCTGACTTTTAATTTATAGTGATGTAAGAACCAAATATATTTTTTATAATTTTGAGGGGGAGCATCATGAAGATTCTAATGGAGACATCTTCCAGTATGTCTTTGTGCATTGTACTATTTTTCTTCGATGAATTTTTTCCACCGGTTTTCCCTTCGAAAGGTTTTTATTGAGGTAGTGTAACTCGCACCCACTTGGGTTCTTGAAGAATCATATTCCTAAAGAATATTATTGTATTTTTTTCTTTTCTATGAATTTTTTCCAAAGATGAGTTTTTCCTTAGAAAAGCTTTCAATGAGACAATAATTAAAGTGGGTATCCAAGGGAGAGTGTTGTGATTTGGAATAAAATCAAATTTGGATGCCCTTATCACTATCTACAACCACCTTTATTTATTCCCTCTCTATATATATATTATCAATGAGAAAGTCCAAAAGACATTATTCAGCTACATTCTTCTCTGTCTTTTTCACTTCTACAACAAGTATATTATTTTTTTGGACTGTCAAAAATTTTCAGTCTAGTATATTAGTAGGACTATCAAAATTTTTGACAGTCCTAAAAAAATTTGGGCTACCTCGAGTAAAAATTTTTGATGGAAAATTGGTAAATAAAAGAAAAAAATTTGGTTGTCCTGAGTAACTTATGAAGTGCATTTAGCAATTATCTTATTTATACTTTATTTTTTCAAAAATGCTAAGTTTACAATCAAATATATTACAATTTATTTACAACCAACTACATGACGGTTGCCAATTGGCTCCCCTCTCCTTGCCTACCCTACATAGAAAGATGAGAGTCAATTGGTAACCGCCACGTAGACGGTTGTAAATGTGTTGTAACCCATTTGGTTGTAATTCTAGCATTGTCCTTTATTTTTTGTTCCTTGAAAATCTGTCTAAAAAAAGTCAAAAGTTTGTCAATGCAACTTAACATCTGAACCGACAATTCAGGACTTTTTGGTTCGACGTAGCACGACCTAGTACAACGTTGTAGAAAATTTGATACATTTTATATTCATACTTTTTTTTTAATTCATTCGTTTGGATACTTTGACGAAAGGGAGGTTGAAAGTAAAAATTTAAAAACTTTGGTATTTGGATGGATGTTAAAATGAGTTAAAAAGTATATAAAAAAATTATAGTTATTATAATTTATAAAGTATTAAAATTGAGATAATTAATCCTCCAACCAAACGTCCAAAGTAAAAGTTAGTATTTCATGCTTCACATAAACCCCTTCGAAAAAATTGTGAATGCATACTAGCGGTCATAAATCCAGTAGGTTAGGATTGTTTGGATCTTTATAGTTACTAGTGTAGAAGCATGAAAAATACGCTAAAGAGTTATACACTGTAGCGCCCCGTTCTCCCGGTGCGGAGAGCGCGGCTAAGAAACACAAGACGGTATCGTTCGATCGGGATAGATTGAATTAAGAACTCGTCCTCGTTATGGATTTGTTTCTTCGAAATCGATTCCCATATTCAGTGGACTGCGCCCCAAGGATCGGCTTAGCGGCAGAGTCAGGAGGGACCTCTCCGCTGCTATCTTTTATTGCCTCGGTTTTCGATGTCGCTTATTGCTTTCGTGCTTTGAGTTAGTTTTGGGATTTGCTTGTTTTCCTTGAACGGTTTCGATGGTTTTCATTGTTTTCGTTCATTGACTTGTACTTATATTCTGAGATTGGAAAGAGAGGAAGAAGTATTAATCGAGCTGTTCGTGCGCAGGTGAACGATCAGTAGGCGGCTTGCGAGCGGAGTCGTGAAGCGCCTCTTTCCTTCTCCTTCCATCAATCTAAGTGAGTGGCTACCAACCCGATTAGCTAGCCCTACTTCCAAGCTTCACATCTAATAAATCTGCACTCTTTTATGCCCCGATCAAATGATACCAAGTAATAATAAAAGAAACCAAGATAAAAGAGAATAGACTTGGTTCTTATGCTTGTCAATCAAATATGTGAACTGTTATCATACTGTATGCTAGTTCGTTTGTAACTGTTCTATGAATTGTGCTAAGTATGGAACACCTTGTATGCGCTAAACTGTTCAATGAGGCTATGTTAAATAAATTATGCAATACCGACTGTCCCGTACTACTGTTTGCCTCAACTGCATGAATTGTTAACTTAGCAACATACTGTTCGATCACGGACAACTTGTGCACAAGGTAACTGGTTTCTACGGACGGTCGCTGGGGCACTGGTACCGATCCGGTCTGGACGAAACCCTACTGTATAGTCAACTGTACTAGATGGAATGGCTTGTAGCACCCACTGTACTTTCGCTGTAACCTATTCTCGTCTATGACTAGTATCCTTTATGGCAACGCCAGTGATCTATTGTATATTTAAACCTGTTGCAAACTAATTTGTGTCTTCGTGGCAGGGAAGGCATGGTAAGTATTGTGCAGGTAATTCAGACGGTCAGGTAAAAATCCACCGAACGGTCGTACGTTCATTTCAGTAAATTCTATATGCTGCTTACTTGTAAATAAACTAAGGCAAGATAGAAACCCATAAATATGCATGCTTCATTAAAACAACGTGTTGATTGGTATAGTTCGGCTAGCTCGCCTTCACCAGCATGTTTCGATATGCTGACCCTCGTTAAAACAGGTTCTCCGCACCAAGGCGAACCGAACGAGGAGCCGAATTCGTCTTCCCGATCCAGTCCAGCTGTTGGCGCATCTTCACCGCGCCCCTTGAAGCCTTTGAAGTCCGAAGCTGCAACTCTTCATACACAAATGCAGCTTCGTGGCAAAGTCGTCCTCCAGCCTGGAGGTCCTTATCATTTTAAGTTTATAAAGGGATGTAATGTACAGGACTACTATCTCATTTTGAGTTATCTTTTTTATAAGCCGTTCGGCATATTAGCTAACTCGTTCAAGAGTTTGTAATAGATGTTCATTATCAATAAAGAGAACTTTTTCATGTTTCAAATCTGTGTTTTAATTTATCTGCGTACTCTGAATATGTGCTTGCTATGCAAATCATTAAAGTCTTGTGCGGGCGCAACCCTAGGCCCGTACGGCGGTCACGATTCGGGAGATGCCTCAATTGATTTTACGAAATCGGGTCATGACATAGTGGTATCAGAGCACAGATTCAAAGTTCCTTAGACTTCGTGCTGGAAAAGTTCCTTTAACGATCAAAATTCCTGTGCGAACTCTTGAACTCGCTAGGCCAAAATGAGATACGTTCATGCAATAAGTCCATAATACATTATGATCCTAATATAATTTACCTTCTTTTGAAGGAGTGGCTCCAGCGCAATCTGTAGCGCAAACACCGGACGAAATGCAAGGCCAAGGAAGTAGTTCGGGTACTTCGGGAATTTCAGAGAGCCAGCGAGCCGTGCCAAGCATCGATCCCGTCCAACGAATGTTGCAGATGTTGGAGGCAAACCAACAAAGGGACGAGGCTCGCTATGAACGGGCCGAAAAGCGGGCGGAACAGAGTCAGCTCAAGTTTCAAGACAATATAGAAGCACGATTCTCAGTCCAACAGAAGCAGGTAGATACCCTGCAGCAGATCGTTCTGACTTTGGCATCCAACCAGTCCGCGGCAACGCCAGCGACTCCGGTAGAACAGCCCGTGCTTGAAGTAGAGATGCCGCAAATTCCAAGGGCGAGGGACGTGACTGCCTTCGACTTTGGCCACTTCAAGAAAGTCTGCAACACCCCATTCAACGGGACTGAGGACCCAGTCGTAGCTCTAGATTGGTTGGCCGAACTTGAAGATCACTTCGCTCTGCTAGAGGTCCCCGAAGAGAAGCGCGTCGCCTGCGCGCAACTACAGCTCCGCCTCAACGCGCACGATTGGTGGGACGTGCATCGACGATCTCTCTAATTTGATCACGGAGAGGAGGCGATCTCGTGGGCCACTTTTTGTGCCACGTTCGAAGAGGAGTTCGTACCCCCTCCAGTACAACGTCAAATGGAAAACGAGTTCGTACAACTAAGGCAGGGCAGTATGACAGTTAAAGAGTACTCCGCCGAATTCAACCGACTCTCCAAATTCGCTAGGGCCTATTTACCTAATGCAGCGAGTCGAGCTAGAAGGTTTGAAGGTGGTCTACGCCTTGCCATCCATTCGCACGTAGCCGTTCATCAGTATCGTACAATGCGTGAAGTCATGAATCATGCCCTTTCGCTTGAACCACTCTATCCTCACGTTCCTGCCGGCGCTGTGCATACATCCAGTCACAAACGCCAAAGCAACGACAGAGGAAACAACGCTGTAAAGCATCTGAACAATGGTGGCAAGCATGGAGAAAAGTTAGACAAAGTATGCCATTTCTGTAGGCGGCCTGGGCACGCAATAGATAAGTGCCGCCTGAAACTTGGGTTATGTTTAGTTTGCGGTGAAGCAAACCATACCGTTCGTGACTGTCCACTGAGCCGCCTTAACCATCGCCCGCAACGAAATGCTCCCTAACGGTAGGTCCTATTCTTAAGTTTTGGGACAAAACTTACAATTAGTTGGGTAGGATGTAGCGCCCCGTTCTCCCGGTGCGGAGAGCGCGACTAAGAAACACAAGACGGTATTGTTCGATCGGGATAGATTGAATTAAGAACTCGTCCTCGTTATGGATTTGTTTCTTCGAAATCGATTCCCATATTCAGTGGACTGCGCCCCAAGGATCGGCTTAGCGGCAGAGTCAGGAGGGACCTCTCCGCTGCTATCTTTTATTGCCTCGGTTTTCGATGTCGCTTGTTGCTTTCGTGCTTTGAGTTGGTTTCGGGATTTGCTTATTTTCCTTGAACGGTTTCGATGGTTTTCATTTTTTTCGTTCATTGACTTGCACTTCTATTCCGAGATTGGAAAGAGAGGAAGAAGTATTAATCGAGCTGTTCGTGCGCAGGTGAACGAGCAGTAGGCGGCTTGCGAGCGGAGTCGTGAAGCACCTCTTTCCTTCTCCTTCCATCAATCTAAGTGAGTGGCTACCAACCCGATTAGCTAGCCCTACTTCCAAGCTTCATATCTAATAAATCTGCACTCTTCTATGCCCCGATCAAACGATACCAAGTAATAATAAAAGAAACCAAGATAAAAGAGAATAGACTTGGTTCTTATGCTTGTCAATCAAATATGTAAACTGTTATCATACTGTATGCTAGTTTGTTTGTAACTGTTCTATGAATCGTGCTAAGTATGGAACACCTTGTATGCGCTAAACTGTTCAATGAGGCTATGTTAAATAAATCATGCAATACCGACTGTCTCGTACTACTGTTTGCCTCAACTGCATGAACTGTTAACTTAGCAACGTACTGTTCGATCACGGACAACTTGTGCACAAGGTAACTGGTTTCTGCGGACGGTCGCTGGGGCACTGGCACCGATCCGGTCCGGATGGAACCCTACTGTATAGTCAACTGTACTAGACGGAATGGCTTGTAGCACCCACTGTACTTTTGCTGCAACCTATTCTCGTCTATGACTAGTGTCCTTTATGGCAACGCCAGTGATCTATTATATATTTAAACCTGTTGCAAACTAACTTGTGTCTTCGTGGCAGGAAAGGCATGGTAAGTATTGTGCAGGTAATTCAGACGGTCAGGTAAAAATCCACTGAACGGTGGCACGTTCATTTCAGTAAATTTTATATGCTGCTTACTTGTAAATGAACTAAGGCAAGATAGAAACCCACAAATATGCATGCTTCATTAAACAACGTGTTGATTGGTATAGTTCGGCTAGCTCGCCTTCACCAGCATGTTTTGATATGCTGACCCTCGTTGAAACAGGTTCTCCGCACCAAGGCGAACCGAGCGAGGAGCCGAAGTCGTCTTCCCGATCCAGTCCAGCTGTTGGCGCATCTTCACCGCGCCCCTTGAAGCCTTTGAAGTCCGAAGCTGCAACTCTTCATACACAAATACAGCTTCGTGGCAAAGCCGTCCTCTAGCCTGGAGGTCCTTATCATTTTGAGTTTATAAAGGGATGTAATGTACAGGACTGCTATCTCATTTTGAGTCATCTCTTTTGTAAGCCGTTCGGCATATTAGCTAACTCGTTCAAGAGTTTGTGTCACGACCCGCACCCGGAAAATCGGGCATAAGTCGTGGGTACGTCCAGCCTACGCCGCAGCATCGGCAGTAGAACGCTGTCTAGGTCAACTATCTAGATAATCTCACACAAAAATTGGCCATGACCTCTCCAAAAAGGAGGGCAACCACACAATCAATATATAAACCTGTCAAGATCTCAACTCCAAACGGAGGAGCAAATATCACCATGATAACCACAATATACTCAATCACGAATCTAAGCACGATAAGATAACACAGAGATCTAACAACTATAAAGTCTAACCAACAACAACTACTACAACAACCACAACATCAAATAATAATACAACAATATCCAAAATAATATACAAACAAGGTCTCAATCTAAAACCGGAGACAAATCCGGTGCTAAAAGCTAATAAAAACAACAACAAAGTCCCAGTGATCCCGGCTACCAACCCGGAAATCACCCCTAAACTAGAGGGTCCCTGTCTGCACCATCTACAGGCTCAGGTCCATAAAACATCGGACATCAATCCTCCGGATACTCTGAAAAATATGTCCAGTCAGGACTGGAGCAAGTACATCTCTAACAGCAGTTCCATTTAAATGATAAAAACTATAAAACAGTTATAGCAAGTAGCAAGAAGAACGAAGCAAGTATGAAACAAGAAAATATGTATAACTGGTGCATAAAGGTAAAGATGCATGGATATCAGAGCAAGATAGTAATAACTGCAAGATACAAGAAATCTACACTAAGAGTAAGTCTGTGCACATGAACGTGTAGTGAGTCCAGCATGAAAAATATGTAGTGAGTCAAGTCCAGAAACATGTAAGTGAGACAAGTCAAGAAATGCATGAGAGTCCAGACTATAAAGAATGAACTCGGTGTCTTTGAAATACTTGTTTCGACATGTAAACGGCTAGGGGTAAGTACGGCTCACCGCGCACTGGGTGCGCGGCTGCTATCATTCCAGATTAGACCAGAGGGAGTGATGCCTGATGATTCCAGATGGGAATGTTTACATGTCTACTCGAGTATTTCCCTGCCCCGACTAATACAAGTGGATCCAAGACCCGACACGCAAATCAAGATGAGTCCAGCCTGAACATGAATGATGCCTGTAGTGATGCCTGTAGGTGATGCCAGTAGTGATTCCAGAATAGAGGCCAGAAACATGAAATGTATGTGTCACAAGTAAATGAATCCAGAAATATCAATCAGTGTCCCGTGTTGTGCCAGAATAATCAGATAATACTATACTAGAAGATGAATCATAATAATCATCAAATAATGAAAACTATCAGAGAATGTACTCCCCTGACGTCCTGAGCAACTGGCGATCCGAACTGGTGTCGCAAGGACCTATGCGAAAAGCAAGGTTAAACAGGGTTCTAATGAGTTAAACAGATATAAAATAACTAAAAATAGGCTTCTAGGGTCGTTCTAGGTCAAACAGGTCAAATCGGTAAAATCTGGGTCAAAAAGTCAACTATGGGTCCAAAAAGTCAACTCTAGGTCAAAACTAGGTCAAAAGTTGACTTTGGCGGTCAACCGAGTCAACTACGGTCAAGTCTGGGTCAAACTAGGGTGCTCCTAAAATTCTAGGTCAAACCGAGCTCATTAAGCTAGAAAACTCACAAACTCGCCTCCTTGAGATACCGGGATATCCTCGGTATCCGATACCTCAACCTAGGCTATATACCCCGCCTATACCCTCTAAAACCTATGCTAGCACGCGTAAATATATACATATATACGTATAAAAATTACTCCAATACTATTCCTAGGCTATTGCTCAAAAACCCCGTTCGAAACCCAATACCTTGGTTATCTTAAGGTATTGAAATACCTCGGTATCTCAAGGTATTGAGATACCGCTCTAAACTCAACCCGACTACCCCTCTAGCTGACTAACTATGCATAAACATATATATCTAGCTATAATCTAGGCTAAAATATAGATATCTAATACATATATGCATATACCTATATATCTATATATATATATATCTCACAACACACATATACCTTACCTTATACCCATTCTCAATACATATATATCTATATCTAGTCTCTATACCTTTATATAACTATATGTATAGGCTATTATACATATATCTAACACATATAAGTATCTACATAGCTATATGTATCTATATTCATACATACACACAATACACATATACACATACCTTATATCTATATACCTTACCTTACCTTACCTTACCTTACCTTACCCTCAAATATATAAATATATCTATCTAGATATCTAACTGTCTATCTACCTAAATAACTATGTAGTTATCTAGCTATCTATCTAAGTATCTATATATATAACTATCTATTATCTAGTATCTACCTATCTAATATCTATCTAACTAGATACCTATCTATTTATATCTAGATATCAACTACCTATCTATCTATCTAACTATCCATCTATTATCTATCTATGTATCAAACTATTTACCTATCCATCTAATATCTATATAGTATCTAGATATCTATCTATTCATAAATCTATCTATCTATTTATATCTAGCTATCTACTTACCTATGTATCTATGTATCTATCTATCTATCTATCTATCTATTTATTTATCTAACTTATCTATCTATCTAACTATAGATATACATATCTATACATATCACTCTCTCCCTCGCTCGCTGCTAGCTGTTGCTGCTGCTTACCCTGCTGCTGCTGCTGCTTAAAACTGCTGCTGCTGCTGCTTCTCATTACTGCTGCTGCTGCTGCTGCTGCTTTTTACTACTGCTGCTGCTGCTTTTCACTGCTGCTGCTGCTGCTTATTCTGCTGCTGCTGCTGCTTTTCATTGCTGCTACTGCTGCTGCTTTTTAAATGCTGCTGCTGCTGCTGCTTTTTAAATGCTGAAGGCTGCTTTTTAAATGCTGAATGCTGCTGCTTTTTAAATGCTGAAGGCTGCTTTTTAAATGCTGAATGCTGCTTCTTTTTAAATGCTGAATGCTGCTTTTTAAATGCTGAATGCTGCTGCTGTTCAATCCACCCCCCTCTCACTCTCACACACACACACACACACACACACAACCACATACAGACACACATATATATACATATATCTATATATATATATACAACCATATATATATATATATATATATATATATATATATATATATATATATATATATATATATATACACACACAAGCACACTCACACACTAATACATACACACACTCACAACACTATCAACACACACACATAAGCACACACATATATCTATACATATATAAACACACATCTATATATATATACACACATATATATCTACACTCATATATTTATATATATATATACACATACACACTCACACACTCAAACATAAATACATATACCCTCACACACACTCACACAAGCACTCACCTACACACATACACTAGCACTCACTAACACACTCACAAACACATAACCACACATATATATATAAATAAATAAATATATATATATATATATATATATATATATATATATATATATATATATATATATATATATATATATATATAGGAACACACACACAAATAAATATATATATAGAGACATATATACACAAACACAACACTACCACAACGATGCACACAACGCTCACAACGTCCCACCTACGCACGCCCAACGACCCCGACACTCACCAACGCCTATAAATATATACAATATAACTCGAAAACTCTAGCACACACTCTTCGATACTAACCCAACACGCGCACAAGCCCGAAACGAGGAAACCAAGTCGAAATGGCCGTTCGGTCATTTCGACGAACACGTGGTGCGCGGCTCGGAAAACCTCCTGAAACGCACACCAAACGAACTCGGAATCGGTCCAAAATTTACCCACGCACTCTACACGATGTCTAGATCCTATAAAATGTGCTCCCGCGTCGATTCTAGGCCCGTGGCGGAAACGCACATGCACTTAGAATCGACTACGACGAAAAGCCCCAAATTCGCCCGAAACGCCCGTTTCTCCGCGACGCGGCTTCCCGTGTCCGAACGGAGACACGCACTCACCCTCAAGACACCCGACAATGTCTACCTAGGTCCATCTAACCTAGGGCATCATCCAAAATTGGGCCAAATTCGGATTCCATCCGAAATTGACACAAAACCTAATGTTAAAGTCTCCAAACCCAACCAAACTAGTTCCAACTTCCTCCCACGGGTAGCCTAAGGGTCTAGGAAGGTTCTAAAATATTAATTACACTATAAAAGAGTAATTACAAGGGGAAAATTAGGGTTTACCTCTTGGGAGTTGGAATCCCAAGCCAAAGTCTAAAAAATGCTCCAAATCCTCCAATCCAAGCTTTCAAGCCTCAAATCCAAGCTCCAATACCAAATCTAGGCTCTAGCCACCTAGGTTGGGGAAGAATGTAGGGTTAGGGTTCAATTAGGAAGAAGAAATGGAAGAAAGAAGGAAGAAAAGTGAAGAAGAACTTACTTTGGAGAAGAAAGAAGAAGAAAGAAGAAGTGGAGAAGAAGAGGAAGAAGAAGAGAAAGAGTGGAATGAAGAGGGGAGAAAGGGAGCTGGTGTTCCACGGGTGGGGCTGCTGGTTTTACACGAAAATGGGTAGGTAGGGGCCGGCTACACACCTAAATAAAGGGTTACATAAGTCCAAATGACCAAAATGCCCTCCTAACTCGGATTTTGGATTTCGGGGCTCCAAAAACACTCAAACTAACTCCAAATCTCTCCCACTAACCTCCTAAAAATAAAATAATAAATCTAAGCCCCAAAATAATTCTCACAAGGGTGTGGGCTAGGTCGGACATGGGTCCACTAGGGTCTGACATGGGTCCAGGCTAGCCAAAATCCTAAAACAATCAAATAAAAAATAATGCAATCACTAATTAATTATAAATACAATTAATTAAAAATAATACATAATTAACTAAATTAAAAATATAAAAAAATACCCGGCTCTGGAAATGGGGTGGTGACAAGCCTATCCTCCTTAGAAAATTTTGTCCTCGAAATTTAAAGTCAATCGCACTCTCTCTAGGTCAAACCCCCAACAATCACAGTCAAGAAATTTTACCTAAACAACATGCAAGATCAGGGTCCTACTGGTCGTGTTATCACAGTCTTAATCAGGGTCACTACACTATCTACCACAGCACAAAGAAAAGTCTAACAGGTACTAATGAAGCACACCACAGAAATGGAAAAGGACATGAAGAAGAAACAAGAGACAGACCTGCTAACCCGACACCCGTAGCATCGGCCTCCTCGACCGTCAACGCATAAGCCCTGCCATGCTGGGGTGTATCCCTCTGCTGGTGTGGGGCATGATGCTGTGCCACAGATGGCCTAGCTCCAACTCTCTGATCCTGTGCTCCACCCAATGGAGGTGCAGTAGGGCAAGCTCGCATATGGTGAGCAGCGGATCCACAGAACAAACACACCTTCAGCCTCCTCCTACAAACATCTCAGGTATGTCCTGCCTTCCTGCAGTAGGCACAAGTGGGCACCCTCTGATCCTGACCCTGTTGCGCTGCCTTCTGCACATAGGGACGCTTAGCTGGTCCCGCACTGCCACTCGCACTGCGTGAATCATCCCTGCCTCTCTTGGACTTGAGCTCCAAGTCATCCTCTGCTCTCTGAGCATCTCCTACTATCTGCTCAAAAGTCGCCTCGCGGTCGCTCCTGGTCAAAGACTTGACCGCCATGACCAAGCCCTTGCGAAACTTCCTCGCCTTGGCTGCCTCGCTCAAGCCATCCACAAATCTGCCCAGACGGCAGAACTTTGCTGCGTACTTATCCACCGTCATGCTCCCCTGGACGAGTGCCTCAAATTGGCTCTCCAAAGCACTAAGAGCCACATCTGGAAAAAACTTCTACTTGAAAAGCCTCTTGAAAGCCTCCCAAGTAAGCCCTGGCGCAGCAATCCTCGTATCTGTATGATACCATGTCAAAGCGAGGTCGAACATCTGACTGCCCGCTGCCTCTATCTGTATACTGTCTGGAATCTGCGCCAGCCTGAAGATGCCCTCGATCAGCTCTATCCAGTCATCCGCGTACAGGATCCCTTCTGTACCACGGAACTCCTTGGGCCGCATCCTCTGAAAGTCGATAATACTGCCCGGCCTCGGATGTTGAATCTGATCTGCCTGTGGCTGAACCTGTGCCACCCTATCCACTGCCGTCATGGCCACCTGGTGGGCGTTCTCAATGCCCAGCCTCATCACATCCACCTGACGGTGCTGCACGTCCATCATCTCCCTGAAGAACGCAAACAACTGCGCGGCATCTACTGGAGCAGGAAGTGGTGGAGGAACCACCGGAACGACTGGGGTAGTCCTCGGATCGACAGGTGAAGGAGGATCCCCGAGAGAAGCAGATGCTCCCTCAACCGCAGGAGTGGTGAGTGGAGCGGTAGCAGCTGCCTGAATACGAGCTGGACGAGAGGTAGCAGACCTCTCCAAGGCAACTGCTGGAACGGTACGATGGGATCGTGTCTTCGGAGGCATCCTGAACACAGATCAAAAGAAGTCAATACGGCACAAGATACGATATCATCAAAGAAGGACAGTAATATTTCAAAAGAAGCAATTTTAGAATAATTAGATTGGAATTGTTCCTAGTCGTGATTGAGTACACTCTCATCCTAAATCCTAGATCCTATAGCAGGCTCGCAGCAGTACAACTAAGTTGTTATACCACCACGACATCGCACTAATTGCGAATCGAGACCTGCATGGGCCCGCCACCAAAAACGTGTCACGACCCGCACCCGGAAAATCGGGCATGAGTCGTGGGTACGTCCAGCCTACGCCGCAGCATCGGCGGTAGAACGCTGTCTAGGTCAACTATCTAGATAATCTCACACAAAAATCGGCCATGACCTCTCCAAAAAGGAGGGCAACCACACAATCAATATATAAACCTGTCAAGATCTCAACTCCAAACGGAGGAGCAAATATCACCATGATAACCACAATATACTCAATCACGAATCTAAGCACGATAAGATAACACAGAGATCTAACAACTATAAAGTCTAACCAACAACAACTACTACAACAACCACAACATCAAATAATAATACAACAATATCCAAAATAATATACAAACAAGGTCTCAATCTAAAATCGGAGACAAATCCGGTGCTAAAAGTTAATAAAAACAACAACAAAGTCCCAGTGATCCCGGCTACCAACCCAGAAATCACCCCTAAACTAGAGGGTCCCTGTCTGCACCATCGACAGGCTCAGGTCCATAAAACGTCGGACACCAATCCTCCGGATACTCTGAAAAATATGTCCAGTCAGGACTGGAGCAAGTACATCTCTAACAGCAGTTCCATTTAAATGATAAAAACTATAAAACAGTTATAGCAAGTAGCAAGAAGAACGAAGCAAGTATAAAACAAGAAAATATGTATAACTGGTGCATAAAGGTAAAGATGCATGGATATCAGAGCAAGATAGTAATAACTGCAAGATACAAGAAATCTACACTAAGAGTAAGTCTGTGCACATGAACGTGTAGTGAGTCCAGCATGAAAAATATGTAGTGAGTCAAGTCCAGAAACATGTAAGTGAGACAAGTCAAGAAATGCATGAGAGTCCAGACTATAAAGAATGAACTCGGTGTCTTTGAAATACTTGTTTCGACATGTAAACGGCTAGGGGTAAGTACGGCTCACCGCACACTGGGTGCGCGGCTGCTATCATTCCAGATTAGACCAGAGGGAGTGATGCCTGATGATTCCAGATGGGAATGTTTACATGTCTACTCGAGTATTTCCCCGCCCCGACTAATACAAGTGGATCCAAGACCCGATACGCAAATCAAGATGAGTCCAGCCTGAACATGAATGATGCCTGTAGTGATGCCTATAGGTGATGCTAGTAGTGATTCCAGAATAGAGGCCAGAAACATGAAATATACGTGTCACAAGTAAATAAATCCAGAAATATCAATCAGTGTCCCGTGTTGTGTCAGAATAATCAGATGATACTATACTAGAAGCTAAATCATAATAATCATCAAATAATGAAAACTATCAGAGAATGTACTCGCCTGACGTCCTGAGCAACTAGCGATCCGAACTGGTGTCGCAAGGACCTATGCGAAAAGCAAGGTTAAACAGGGTTCTAATGAGTTAAACAGATATAAAATAACTAAAAATAGGCTTCTAGGGTCGTTCTAGGTCAAACAGGTCAAATCGATAAAATCTGGGTCAAAAAGTCAACTATGGGTCCAAAAAGTCAACTCTAGGTCAAAACTAGGTCAAAAGTTGACTTTGGCGGTCAACCGAGTCAACTACGGTCAAGTCTGGGTCAAACTAGGGTGCTCCTAAAATTCTAGGTCAAACCGAGCTCATTAAGCTAGAAAACTCACAAACTCGCCTCCTTGAGATACCGGGATACCCTCGGTATCCGATACCTCAACCTAGGCTATATACCCCGCCTATATCCTCTGAAATCTATGCTAGCACGCGTAAATATATACACATATACGTATAAAAATCACTCCAATACTATTCCTAGGCTATTGCTCAAAAACCCCGTTCGAAACCCAATACCTTGGTTATCTTAAGGTATTGAAATACCTCGGTATCTCAAGGTATTGAGATACCGCTCTAAACTCAACCCGACTACCCCTCTAGCTGACTAACTATGGATAAACATATATATCTAGCTATAATCTAGGCTAAAATATAGATATCTAATACATATAGGCATATACCTATATATCTATATATATATATATCTCACAACACACATATACCTTACCTTATACCCATTCTCAATACATATATATCTATATCTAGTCTCTATACCTTTATATAACTATATGTATAGGCTATTATACATATATCTAACACATATAAGTATCTACATAGCTATATGTATCTATATTCATACATACACACAATACACATATACACATACCTTATATCTATATACCTTACTTTACCTTACCTTACCTTACCTTACCTTACTCTCAAATATATAAATATATCTATCTAGATATCTAACTGTCTATCTACCTAAATAACTATGTAGTTATCTAGCTATCTATCTAAGTATCTATATATATAACTATCTATTATCTAGTATCTACCTATCTAATATCTATCTAACTAGATACCTATCTATTTATATCTAGATATCAACTACCTATCTATCTATCTAACTATCCATCTATTATCTATCTATGTATCAAACTATTTACCTATCCATCTAATATCTATATAGTATCTAGATATCTATCTATTCATAAATCTATCTATCTATTTATATCTAGCTATCTACTTACCTATGTATCTATGTATCTATCTATCTATCTATCTATCTATCTATTTATTTATCTAACTTACTATCTATCTAACTATAGATATACATATCTATACATATCACTCTCTCCCTCGCTCGCTGCTAGCTGTTGCTGCTGCTTACCCTGCTGCTGCTGCTGCTTAAAACTGCTGCTGCTGCTTTTCATTACTGCTGCTGCTGCTGCTGCTTTTTACTACTGCTGCTGCTTTTCACTGCTGCTGCTGCTGCTTATTCTGCTGCTGCTGCTGCTTTTCATTGCTGCTACTGCTGCTGCTTTTTAAATGCTGCTGCTGCTGCTGCTTTTTAAATGCTGAAGGCTGCTTTTTAAATGCTGAATGCTGCTGCTTTTTAAATGCTGAATGCTGCTGCTGTTCAATCCACCCCCCTCTCACTCTCTCTCACACACACACACACACAACCACATACAGACACACATATATATACATATATCTATATATATATATACAACCATATATATATATATATATATATATATATATATATATATATATATATATATAAATATATATATATATATACACACACACAAGCACACTCACACACTAATACACACACACACTCACAACACTATCAACACACACACATAAGCACACACATATATCTATACATATATAAACACACATCTATATATATATACACACATATATATCTACACTCATATATTTATATATATATATATATATACACATACACACTCACACACACAAACATAAATACATATACCCTCACACACACTCACACAAGCACTCACCTACACACATACACTAGGACTCACTAACACACTCACAAACACATAACCACACATATATATATAAATAGAAATATATATATATATATATATATATATATATATATATATATATATATAGGAACACACACACAAATAAATATATATATAGAGACATATATACACAAACACAACACTACCACAACGATGCACACAACGCTCACAACGTCTCACCTACGCACGCCCAACGACCCCGACACTCACCAACGCCTATAAATATATAAAATATAACTCGAAAACTCTAGCACACACTCCCCGATACTAACCCAACGCACGCACAAGCCCGAAACGAGAAAACCAAGTCGAAATGGCCGTTCGGTTATTTCGACGAACACGTGGTGCGCGGCTCGGAAAACCTCCTGAAACGCACACCAAACGAACTCGAAATCGGCCCAAAATTTACCCACGTGCTCTACACGATGTCTAAATCCTAGAAAATGTGCTCCTGCATCGATTCTAGGCCCGTGACGGAAACGCACACGCACTTAGAATCGGCGACGACGAAAAGCCCCAAATTCGCCCGAAACTCCCGTTTCTCCGCGACGCGGCTTCCCGTGTCCGAACGGAGACACGCACTCACCCTCAAGACACCCGACAACGTCTACCTAGGTCCATATAACCTAGGGTATCACCCAAAATTGGGCCAAATTCGGATTCCACCCGAAATTGACACAAAACCTAATGTTAAAGTCTCCAAACCCAACCAAACTAGTTCCAACTTCCTCCCACGGGTAGCCTAAGGGTCTAGGAAGGTTCTAAAATATTAATTACACTATAAAAGAGTAATTACAAGAGAAAAATTAGGGTTTACCTCTTGGGAGTTGGAATCCCAAGCCAAAGTCTCAAAAATGCTCCAAATCCTCCAATCCAAGCTTCCAAGCCTCAAATTTAAGCTCCAACACCAAATCTAGGCTCTACCCACCTAGGTTAGGGAAGAATGTAGGGTTAGGGTTCAATTAGGAAGAAGAAATGGAAGAAAGAAGGAAGAAAAGTGAAGAAGAACTTACTTTGGAGAAGAAAGAAGAAGAAAGAAGAAGTGGAGAAGAAGAGGAAGAAGAAGAGAAAGAGTGGAATGAAGAGGGGGGAAAGGGAGCTGGTGTTCCACAGGTGGGGCTGCTGGTTTTAGACGAAAATGGGTAGGTAGGGGCCGGCTACACACCTAAATAAAGGGTTACATAAGTCCAAATGACCAAAATGCCCTCCTAACTCGAATTTTGGGTTTCGGGGCTCCAAAAACACTCAAACTAACTCCAAATCTCTTCCACTAACCTCCTAAAAATAAAATAATAAATTTAAGCCCCAAAATAATTCTCACAAGGGTGTGGGCTAGGTCGGACATGGGTCCACTAGGGTCTGACATGGGTCCAGGCTAGCCAAAATCCTAAAACAATCAAATAAAAAATAATGCAATCACTAATTAATTATAAATACAATTAATTAAAAATAATGCACAATTAACTAAATTAAAAATTAAAAAAAATACCCGGCTCTGGAAATGGGGTGGTGACAGTTTGTAATAGATGTTCATTATCAATAAAGAGAACTTTTCCATGTTTCAAATCTGTGTTTCAATTTATCTGCGTACTCTGAATATGTGCTTGCTATACCAATCATTAAAGCCTTGTGCGGGCGCAACCCCAGGCCCGTACGACGGTCACGATTCGGGGGATGCCTCAATTGATTTTACGAAATCGGATCGTGACATACACAGCATTTTAGTGCTGGGCAGCGTAAAATATAACTTCAGAGCCATCGGCGTACAACAGAGCTTTTCCGTGAAGTACAGCATAAAATATAAGCTCAAGGACAACCCGCGTAGGGCAGTATGTCCAGGCTGCTTCAGCGTAAAAAGGGTGCTATATCGCCTTTATGGCGTAAAACTCATCCGCCTTTAATGCAGCATAGAAGTGTACGCGGAATATTTCATATTCCTCGAATAAACCAGTCGAATCATGCAGTGAACCTGACGTCTAACTCCTGACAAAGAGTACTACACGACTACCCAGACGACGGCTATAATGATGGCGCGGCAAAGTGACCCAAACTGTCGTTTAGTGACATTTTTTTGGCGTAAACCGCTTTTACGCATACAAGGGAATACACTGCCTAGTTTTACACAGGCAGACGTGAGCTTTTTACTCTCCACAGAAGACAAACAGGCTGCCATGTCAAAAGTTGCTCTTCGTACAGGGCTCGAGGCACGTCTCTGCATTTAATGATCAGAATGGTGGCAGATCTCCGAGATACGTCGCTGCATTTAATGCGCAGAATGGTGGCAGATCTTCGAGACACGCCTCTGCATTTAATACGCGGGATGGGGGCAGATCTCTGCATTTAATGCAAAAGATTTGATTAAATCTCCAAAATCCGTAATTTCGGCTAAAACGTCCACATCATCACTTTTGCACATTACGCCATCAGGCTATTTTCAGCTATGGGAGCACGCTGTACGCTATCTCCTTGAAATATGCCAACTCAGGCTACATTTGCATTGGTGCGTATTAAAGCTATTCGGTCCAGAATTCGCTCAAAGCCTCAATCAAGGAAGGAGGATCAGCTATCTTCTACGCTAGCTAACCTGTCTATGCAGCATCAGGCTTCTATGCCTGCTCGGCTTCTACGCCTACCTGGCCTCTACGCCGGTTTGATAACTCTTTGGCTTCTACGCCATGGTGACAGTTAGTGGCTTCTACGCCGACCTTTTCTACGTAAGGGATAACTACCTACGTGGCTTTTATGCCGTAATCTTCGCAGCAGTTATACGTATTATCTCTTAATGGGACACAAGTCACACGCTCATTCAGGAGATCATTTATACGTGGACAACGATTATTGTAACCGTCGCATAAAAAGTGCCATACTCTCCAGTACCCGGTTTCTACACGGACTGGATGGTTACTGTCACTAAAACCCTATAAATAGAGACCTCTATTGACAAAGGTCCAGGGTGGAGAAATTAAGGAATTAAGGTCGAAGAACTAAGAGTCGAAGAGTCTTTGAGAGAGAAGAATCCAGAGCTCAGACAAAGAGTAGTTATCGACGACTTTGGCATCGAGCATCCACTCTCCTTTGTAACCTTCGAAGCTTTTTTCTGTCTTCTACAGCACTTCTTCATCATCGTGTGGTCCAAGGGACAAAGTGATCGACTGCAGATCAGACTCCTATAGTAATATTTATCTAGATTAAAAAATTGTACTTGACATCCTCGTATAGGATTAATTGTACTTCTTGTTTGTAAACCAAAGAGCGGGTTTCATATAAACCTCGTCTTATTTCTTTCGTTTATTATCAAACACAAGATGGTGACTCTGCTGGGGACGTTTTTCTCTTCCGAGGAGAAAGAAATTGCTCAACACGATGCGTTATTCGTAGGATCCGTGAAGAAGACCCTGGTCGTCCAGTTCGACTAGTCTGCCTACGAAGATATGCTTTGAACTGGGGGTATCTCTCACTCTCTCTCTGTCCAGGACAGCAGGAAGCTGCGTAAGGTCTGGATGCCCAGGACATCCCCTACCATTCCTGCCGACTCTCCGATCTCTCCGACTGGCCAGGTTGTAGCTGCACAACCTTCGCGCTCTGTGCGTAAAACTCTGTCTCCCGTCCGTGACGTGGTAGACAAAACTTTTGATGATGCCTCAGCGCTAGTCCAGAAGTCTACACCGCGCTCTGCATGTAAAATCTAGTCTCCCGTCGATGACGTGGCAGACAAAAGTTTTGACAATGCCTTAAGCGCAAAATCAAAAATTCCAAACACGCTCCGCGCGTAAAAATGCATCTACCCTCCGCGGAAAAGCAGATGATCCCTGCAATCTACGCAAGGGAAAGCAAGTGACGGACTTCTCAACTTTTTGGCCTTTACGCCAGCAAGGTAAGAATCTGCCCGCCCTCCGGATTATGCGAGAAGCTGATGGCCGACTGAGGACCTCCTCAGCTTTACGCCAGCCTGAGCAGAGCTCCAAATTATGCCAGGTAAAGCCCCTCAGCGTAAAGAAGGCTCAGTTTGTGGAAAGACACACTCCTCGGGGATCATCTGCTACCCAGATGGCCAACCTGTTGTATACGGGTGGCACAGGGAGAACTATGGTTCCCAACATCCGCATGCCGACTGTTGTAAAAAAGAGGAACAATCCGTCGTCGTCTTCTTCTTCTTCTGTAAATCCTCCTGACTTGCGTGAGTATCAGATCCAGAAACGCAAGGATAGGGGATCTTCCAGCATGTCTATTACGCTTCCTAGGGAGCACTATTGTAATAGTCATAGGATTATAGTTAGTTATGGCTGTTCTGAAGCAAAACGATCAGTTTTCGACCGGTTGAGCTACTCTTCGTCTTTCCAGGAAGAAAAGATCACACATGCATCAGTGAACATGGCTTCACACATACCTAGAGGAAGGTCAAACTCAAGACTTCATCCCTCTAGAACTCCGAGCCGAAGGAGATTCAACAAGATCCTTAGGAACACTGAAGCTGGGGTGTTCCGAAACACCCGTTCGATGTCACGACAACTGGCTTCGTACTCTTCTGATTCCGATACTGGGGGTCGCCAGGCTCCCGAATCAGATGCTGAAAGTATAGAGTCAACTTCTACAGAGACCTATACTAATCCTTCAATGATACCCAGGGAGATGGGAGTCTATGCCATTGGAGATGAATGCGAGGAAGCTTCCCCATTGGGGATCACTGAGCAATGCATTGCTTTACTGGAGACATCTCTAAAAGAGATGCAATCCATGATGGAGAACATGTACCAGATGATGTTGACTCTATACACAGCTGCTATGGATCAAGTATCACGCCCCAGTCCCAAAAATACGTAGGACTAGGACACGTAAGCATGCCAGCCGCATGGATATGGCAACTCCAATATATGGAAACCAAATCCATACGTACGCTGTAATATGAATATAAAATCCACAAGTGGTATAAAATGTAATACAAGTCACAGGGTAAAATCTAAATCTCATCCACCAAAATCATATAGAAATAAATAACCAGTATCTATGAAACTAGATCTCAATAAGAAGTATCTAAGGATGATAGTTGGATGGAAACAAATCCACTATCAACTCGAATATAAGAGCAAATACAATATGAGTACAACACCACAACACAATATAAGAATACCAGCTATCCATCATAGCTCGAAGAGAAGACATCCTCGGATCACATGTAACCATCCAAATCTGCGCTCCTGCAAATACTCAAGAAAAGATACACTTGGCAGCGGACCAGGTCCTCAGAGGGACGTAACAAGATACAGAAAATATGAGCCAATTTGAATACAGTAAACATGCGTATAATTTGAAAATAAATAAGTACGTTGTAGAAGACCATCTATATGAATGCAAATGAGGACAACTTTTCGACGTATGGGCAAGGGTAGTCTACTCGATCTAAGCCTCACAACTCATGCACTCGTCCATGAACATCATCAGCCGACATACCTCGGGGGTAGCGACCCTCGGACTCCATCAATCGACATACCTCGGGGATAACGACCATCGGACACGACCCACCATAGTGCGTGCTAGTGACTACGGTGTTACCAGAGTGGTTAAAAGCCCATACGCCTAATAATTATCCTCTATGATACTAAGTGTCAAGTGTGTGTCAACATATCTAATATATAGTAATGACTGAAAGGAAAACTACGCATGCAAGAACTATACAGAAATAAAATAAATAAATAGAAATATAAATAGCATGCAAAGTACTGTAAATAATTTGGCAAGGTATCTTGCCTGGGGTCCTGCTGCTGGTATGAATCAGAGTCCAAGTCACAGTCCAAATAGCCTATGTATTACAAATTTATCACGTCAAAAGATAATTTATTTTAATTTATTTAATTCTGGAATAATTACTCTAAAATCCTATTTTAATCTTATTATTCTGATTTTTATGTTAATTCCTAAATTTTGTCCAAAAAAAACTGAATTTTATCAACTCGAGACTCATGGCACACAAATCGAGGCGATCTGTTGACCAAAAAGTCAACCGACACAAACTCAACTTTCATGCATGATTTCCTGTAAATTTCAGCGTCAAAAATATGCTAAAATTTACGGCTCGTCCGAATTCAAATTCGTTTGGGAATTATGGCACATACAAATTTTGTATTGTGCACCGATGGTTAAATTCTAACCTAGAAGTTCTACAGAATTAACAGTATGTAAATACTTCGAAATAAATTCTTAGAAAAATATATGTCGATTATCTCGACATTAGCTTTCCGAAACTTTAAACGGTTCGTGATTCTGATTCCTGGTTCTCCCGGAATCGCGAATACATCAAAATACATCTTTTTCGAACATGCTGTGCTCTACGAATTTTCCAGAATTTAATACTAATAATTTAGAAAAACAATTTATATATAGAAAGCTAACCTCATTATCGTTCTAACAAAAAAAACTGGAGCACGTTTGGAGTCCGGAGCTAGGAGATATAGTCTTTTTAATTCGTCATAACTAGTAGAAAATGAGGCTGAATTTATGACAAATTTTGACTTTTTTGGACGAAAAAGAGAGAAATTTGGGGAAGAAAAATATGAAGGATGATGTATTTATAATGGGGGACACTACTTAATTAAATACGACTAGGATTGGTTAATTTGGATAGGATTATAATAAATTTAAATAAGGATAGGATATGCATGAAGTTGTTTAAATAAGGATAGGATATGCATGAAGTTGATTTTCTAGTAGGTTCAGGATTTGAATTAATTTAAAATAGAGTTTGAATTTATCTCAATAATTTATAATCTTAAATATAATTAAAGATAATACAAATAATTTATAAAATCTTATTAATATCTATTAACACTAAATTAGCATCTATCTAATATTAAGACTATATATATCCAAATAAATCCTAAATAATTTAAAAAATCTAAATAAATTTCTTAAAATTCTAAATAAATTACAAAAAAAATATAATTAAATAGTTTAAACTAAAATAAATATTTGGTAGGAACGACATGCAAGTATGGTCGTATAGTAAATCATAGAAGTCCTAGAAATTTATGTTTTCTAAGTTTTAATTACCAAAAAATTCTAGAAAAATCTCCAAAAATCTAAAATAACCTAAAATAATTCTAAATGAATATTTATATAAGTAAATATACTAAATTTTTTTTTTCTAATTAACTAAGAGAATACTCTAAATAAATTCAACATCTATAATAAATATAATAATATAAAATATACACAAATACCTATTTTGGGTGAGGGAGTTTACAATCTACCCAACTTAAAACAATTTCGTCCTCGAAATTAAAGTAAGACATAATTTGTTAAATCTTTCACATTTGTACACAAGGTATGTCAATCATAATCTCTTCCAAAAATTTAAATAACAAAATCTATTCGAATCTATTGCGATCACTTCAAAATTAATATAACCACTGTTTAAATCAAAATTTAACCTGTCGTAATCTCTTCTCGATTTTTAAATAATCAACATCCAAATCTAACTCAAGTCTATATGACATCCCACATCAAATTTTATATCATAATTTTCAACTATCATAATCTCCTCTAGACTTTGAACAATCAACAATTCTAATCAAATCTTATTCCTATTCTCAAATTAAGAATTTTATACTCTTCAAATATTTAAACTCAATTTACATCATCAATATTTCAAATAGGTGACCCAACAATCAAAATTAAACTTTTAATTCAAATCATCAAATTATAAAATTTAAATCTAATTCACCAGTTGTTCATGTCTAAAATTCTATATTTATCCTAAAAATTTAAATCGATGATTCATCCTTCAATATTCAAAATTTAAATCATGTGCTCAAAGTATAAATATTGGGTCCTCAATATCAAGATTTTTAAAATTTTATTAAATCCTCATTATCTTAATCCTTCTTTTAAAATTTCTCAAAATTAAAATGACTTGAATCTCCCAATCTAATCTTACTTGATCACAATCTAAAAGAAATTCCTCTCAAGTTGACAATGCACTGCTACCCCACTTATAATTTATCCATCTATCACAAAAGGCTATATACTTTAAGAAAAATATTCCTTAATTTATTTACTCATGTCATTCAATCCTCAAAACTTCAATGCCGATTATATCATATATGATATGTCCTTAATTACAAAAGAATAATCCTCAAGTATGTGATCGGCCTACGGGGTATATCTAGTACTCTCTGTGTATTAAACTTATACCAAGCACGAGGTTTCGTCTTTCCGAAATAAGGGAAGACGGAGATCGATAATAAAGAGTTCAAGGGCGAGGTAATAGAATAAAAGTATCGGGATCAAGGCGTTTAAAGAATTCAAATAGGAATTGTTAAAGCAGTTGTGGATTGAAGTCATATTTTGGTAATGCCTATCCACATGCTCGTATCGGTACAGTTATGTACTTGATATGATATGCTTTGTCGTATCTAGAGGGTAAGTATATTTGTCTACTGGTCCACTATACATCTCAATCCACGTAAAATACTATTGCGAAGGACGAATCAAGCGCATTATGGCTAGCTAGACCATAATACACTGATTCTGATTAGACAATTTGTATAAATGTGGTTGATCAGGCCCCAATAACATATATGTCATGAACAAGCTCAATATAAGATTAAGCTTGCAAAAACTAGGCTATAATAGCAGCATAATTCAAGGTAGCACAGAAAATATAACGCTGGATTATGATGTAAGAAGTTACAAAATAATTCAAGTTCGCAAAAGCAAAAATAATATAAGCAATAATAATAAAAGACTCTACAATCTCTACAGTTATCATACAACCTCCTTATCTAAGTCGCTAGTGGACCAAATAGGGCAAGGACCTCTAAATTCTATGGTCTGAATAAATACTGTCGTCTTTTGCTAGCATGCGATAAATATCATTCGGTTACACTTCAATTGATAGGTCAAAAGACTATGTGATACTAGGTGTCAAACATTATGGTAAAACTTCTAACTAACTCTAGTAGTGTCTATACTACTCTCAAGTCTTCTTAATACATCAAGGGGTAATGGTATAACAATCTAAATATAAGGAATTCTAGGTTCACTAGATATTCTAAACTTAGTGGTGTGTCTATATTCTCGTTGTATTCTTAATAGGTGTGCTACTCTAATTATCATCCTAATAACAGGGGTTCCTATATTCTAGCAGAAGACTATACTCAAGGAACTATTAGGGAAGCACATGAATCAAGCAGGGTACAATTATTCAAAGTAGAACAGATAGGAGGAGATGAATCACAGTCAATTGTGGATGAGATCCTATACTCTAGTCCTAGGTGCAGGCTTGTTCGGTACAGTAAGGTAACCGAGACAATATGCTCTCGACCTGTATGGGCCACCACAAAAATATGTCACGCCCCAGTCCCAAAAATACGTAGGACTAGGACACGTAAGCATGCCAGCCGCATGGATATGGCAACTCCAATATATGGAAACCAAATCCATACGTACGCTGTAATATGAATATAAAATCCACAAGTGGTATAAAATATAATACAAGTCACAGGGTAAAATCTAAATCTCATCCACCAAAATCATATAGAAATAAATAACCAGTATCTATAAAACTAGATCTCAATAAGAAGTATCTAAGGATGATAGTTGGATGGAAATAAATCCACTATCAACTCGAATATAAGAGCAAATACAATATGAGTACAACACCACAACACAATATAAGAATACCAGCTATCCATCACAGCTCGAAGAGAAGACATCCTCGGATCACATGTAACCATCCAAATCTGTGCTCCTGTAAATACTCAAAAAAAGATACACTTGGCAGCGGACCAGGTCCTTAGAGGGACGTAACAAGATACAGAAAATATGAGCCAATTTGAATACAGTAAACATGCGTATAATTTGAAAATAAATAAGTACGTTGTACAAGACCATCTATATGAATGCAAATGAGGACAACTTTTCGACGTATGGGCAAGGGTAGTCTACTCGATCTAAGCCTCATAACTCATGCACTCGTCCATGAACATCATCAGCCGACATACCTCGGGGGTAGCGACCCTCGGACTCCATCAATCGACATACCTCGGGGGTAGCGACCATCGGACACGACCCACCATAGTGCATGCTAGTGACTACGGTGTTACCAGAGTGGTTAAAAGCCCATACGCCTAATAATTGTCCTCTATGATACTAAGTGTCAAGTGTGTGTCAACATATCTAATATATAGTAATGACTGAAAGGAAACTACGCATGCAAGAACTATACAGAAATAAAATAAATAAACAGAAATATAAATAGCATGCAAAGTACTGTAAACAATTTGGCAAGATATCTTGCCTGGGGTCCTGCTGCTGGTATGAATCAGAGTCCAAGTCACAGTCCAAATAGCCTATGTATTACAAATTTATCACGTCAAAAGATAATTTATTTTAATTTATTTAATTCTGGAATAATTACTCTAAAATTCTATTTTAATCTTATTATTCTGATTTTTATGTTAATTCCTAAATTTTGTCCAAAAAAAACTGAATTTTATCAACTCGAGACTCATGGCACGCAAATCGAGGCGATCTGTTGACCAAAAAGTCAACCGACACAAACTCAACTTTCATGCATGATTTCCTGTAAATTTCAGCGTCAAAAATATGCTGGAATTTACGGCTCGTCCGAATTCAAATTCGTTTGGGAATTATGGCACATACAAATTTTGTATTGTGCACCGATGGTTAAATTCTAACCTAGAAGTTCTACAGAATTAACAGTATGTAAATACTTCGAAATAAATTCTTGGAAAAATATATGTCGATTATCTCGACATTAGTTTTCCGAAACTTTAAACGGTTCATGATTCTGATTCCTAGTTCTCCCGGAATCGCAAATACATCGAAACACGTCTATTTTCGGATATGCTGTGCTCTACGAATTTTCTAGAATTTAATACTAATAATTTAGAAAAACAATTTATATAAATAGAAAGCTAACCTCATTATCGTTCTAACAAAAAAAACTGGAGCACATTTGGAGTCCGGAGCTAGGAGATATCGTCTTTTTAATTCGTCATAACTAGTAGAAAATGAGGCTGAATTTATGACGAATTTTGACTATTTTTGGACGAAAAAGAGAGGAATTTGGGGAAGAAAAATATGAAGGATGAGGTATTTATAATGGGGGACACTACTTAATTAAATACGACTAGGATTGGTTAATTTGGATAGGATTATGATGAATTTAAATAAGGATAGGATATGCATGAAGTTGATTTTCTAGTAGGTTCAGGATTTGAATTAATTTAAAATAGAGTTTGAATTTATCTCAATAATTTATAATCTTAAATATAATTAAAGATAATACAAATAATTTATAAAATCTTATTAATATCTATTAACACTAAATTAACATCTATCTAATATTAAGACTATATATATCCAAATAAATCCTAAATAATTTAAAAAATCTAAATAAATTTCTTAAAATTCTAAATAAATTACAAAAAAAATATAATTAAATATTTTAAACTAAAATAAATATTTGGTAGGAACGACATGCAAGTATGGTCGTATAGTAAATCATAGAAGTCCTAGAAATTTATGTTTTCTAAGTTTTAATTACCAAAAAATTCTAGAAAAATCTCCAAAAATCTAAAATAACCTAAAATAATTCTAAATGAATATTTATATAAGTAAATATACTAAAAAAAATTATTTTCTAATTAACTAAGAGAATACTCTAAATAAATTCAATATCTATAATAAATATAATAATATAAAATATACACAAATACCTATTTTGGGTGAGGGAGTTTACATCAAGCATCGGTCCCTCCAACTCAGATACGTGTGGGGGTGGACTTACCACCATCCAACGCGATCCAAGAGCCTGCTCTAGATCAGGAGTCATCAGCTCCTCCGCTTCCTCACTCGGAGAACGTATTACCTTCCGTTGGAGTCGCGATACAACCGATTCCTCACCACCCCGTGGTCCCGCTACCGGCTGAAAATCCGATGCAGGCAGTACGGGAGTTGAAAGCCCAATTTGATGCCTTGAAGCACAAAGATCAGCTCAAGAAATTGGAAATCAACCAGCCTTACCCGGCTATCTGGGATGAGGTCCCTTTCCCTCATAAATACAAATCACAGACTATGTCACGACCCGCACCCGGATATTCGGGCACGAGTACGTGGGTACGTCCAGCCTACGCCGCAGTGTCGGCGGTAGTACGCTGTCTAGGTCATATTCACAAGTAATTTAAATCTATCTCATCCACAAGAATAAATAGACAAGGATAATAACAGGGAAATAGAATTGTTAAGATTTCATAAACAAAATATGACAACCAGATCCATAGTTTATTACATAACCAGAAGATAAATCAGGGACAAACCCGATTACTAGGATGAAAGAAAATAATAACTAACTGCTAACTACTCCTCTGAAGTAGTCTCCTGAGTAGGAACAGGCTCCTCAACAGTATCATCTGCCACGTCATAGGGACCATAATAGGTGGGGCATAGTCCTCATCATCGCCTAAATCAACGGATCCAGTCAGGAAAGGAGCAAAGTATCAAATGCACAACAAGATTAAACTAAATATTTATGACAAGTAGAAAAGAACTGACTAAGTATCATGATCAGAATATACATAATAAGTAGTAAAATTAACTGAGAATTAAATGCTATAAATCAGGACTATAAGTAAAACATGATTAATTGCTATAAACTAGGGACATGAGTAAAACAGGAATATAGTGAGACAAGAAAATATAACTGTAACAAGACAACAGGAACTGCAACAAGACAAGAAACTATGTGTGTGAACTTGTATATTTAGAATACATAGTTGGCATGTAGGGGTTTATAAGTCTAATCAGGCCGTCGTAGACGACTATCAGTCAGGAATAATCGAGTATCAGGCTGATGGTACAGTCGCGTACCAACAGCTAGCAGTCACGACAAGGGGAAGGGTAAACTACATGCCTCCTAGTATTCTCCCACCCGACACGAAAAGCAAGACATGAAATCCAGTATTCAAGACATGAAATCCAGTGTTCTAACACTACGTGTACTCATCCAATGGTGCTAGTAGAGCAAGGAACTAATTATCATAATATAAAGAATAACTTGAAGTGCAGGTACTTGCCTGATGTTTGGATCCCACTACGGTTTTGTGTCTCGAGAAAATTTCCAGAAATGACTCCGGATGCTGAAATAAACATTACCATCATGCTCAGAAGATATCAAATAGCTAGAAACGCCTGTCTTTGAGTCCAATTTGTAGACAAGGGTAAAACGGAATTTCGGGTCAAAACGGGGTCCGCATGTGGGCCCGCTTTGCACCAAAAAACGTGTCAGGGTCAAAGGTCTCCAAATTCACCAAACTTAGTGTCAACAGGTCAGGAACGATGATACGAACCTAACGGAACTTCCAGAATTGGATTCCGATGAGCCGATCACAAAATTGCCCGTCGAGCGAGGCCTGTGGAGCCCACGACACGTGATTTCGTCAACGTTCTCAGAATAGAACCAAACTTGGATCACGGGACCAGCGTATCGCTACGAGTCCGATGGCGTAAGTTTCGTTTCGATCCGACGTATACACAGAAAGTTAGGGCTTGATTTAGGAAAGGCGGATACGAGGCGGTGTCCGCGGATACACGTTGATCCCGGTGTGCACGTACACCCGAATCGACTTCCGCAAAATCTCACACGTCCGTATCAACGACGCGCACGTATCTGTGAAGACCGCGCGTGACCAAGTCGTCCCGTTTGGCGGGGCGTACCCAGTTCCCGGGTGAATCGGGTCGTTGTTTTTCCTGTTTTTGGATCGCGGTGTGCGATCACCACAGGACGCTATGCCCCGAGCGATTTATCCGGGCACCGAGAGGGTCATACAGGCTTCGCAACGTAATTTACGGAATTAAAAACGGGGCAGCGAGGAGAAAGATATGAGTACCTGAACAGGACTCAGAAATTAGGATTTCTCGTGTCCGTGTCGTGTCCGACACGAAGGAGAGAAATTAGGGTTAGGGTTAGGGTTTCTGAAGGCTGCCGACGGCCGAAGAATCGCCGGAGAGAGGCTGGGGCAGTCGGAGACTGCGTCGCCGGGGGTCGGGGCGCGGGGCGGCGTCGCCGGAGACGGCTCAGGCGGGGGCTTAGGCGGCCGGAGCGGGGGAGAAGGAGGAGAGGGGACTGGGCTGGGGTTGTCGATGGTGGTCGGGGCGTCGACGGCAGGCTGGGCACGACGAGGGGAGAGGGAGGAGGAGCTGCAGCGACGGAGGAGGAGCTCAGGCGCGGCGGCGGGGGGTTCCGGCGAGGTGGCGGAGGAACTCGGGGGGGGGGGGTAGGGTTTTAAAAGGGGAGGAGACGGTGGCGTGGGGCCGAGGGAGGCGGCGGCCAGCGCGGGGGCGGGGGCGCGTGGCCGCGGGTAGCGCGGAGGCTGCCGGCGGGTCCGGCGGGAGGCGAGGGGAGCCGGTGGACGCGAGGGCAGGGGGAGGCAGAGCGGGTCACGGGGGGTGGGGGCTGGGTCACGGGTTTGGGTTCGGGTCGGGTTCGGGTGGACCCGACCCGACCCGTTATCTATATGGGCTGGGCCGCGGGCTGGGCTGGGCTGAGTGGGTTGGATTTTAGTTTAAATAAATAAATAATTAAATAAGTAACCAAATAAATAAATAAATAAATAAATAAATAAATACTAATAGTTTTTAGGTATTTTAAAATAGGTCCGGGGCCCAATAAATTCCAAAAAAAATTACCCTAAGTCCAGTTTTCCATTTTACACCCAAAAATATCATTTTCATAATATTTTAATATTATTTATTATCAATTAAAAATTATTTAATAATTAAAACCCTGATTTTAATTACAGAAAATTCCAGAAAATTGTGAAAAATCCCAATTTAAAAATTCTTGCAAAATCAGGGGGTTTATAGACTATGGCTTTGTTCGAGAGAAAAATATCACCGAGTCAGTACATGAACTACTTCAGTATGATGACAGTGTTATTACAGGGGAATGACGCCCTCCTCACTCGGGTGTTCAAGGGCTGTCTCTCGGGAGTGGCTTATCTGTGGTACCGTAGTCTGGCGGACAACTGCATTACCTCCTTTGAAGACTTCAAGACTTTATTCTTCGCACGATTCTACGAGGGAGGGATGGACATGTCTATGTCCTCTCTCATCGAAGTGAAGCAGAAGAAAAAAGAGGACGTTCGCACTTTCATCGAATATTTTCGTCAAGCCACTTTGCAAATGCCTCCCGGAGTTCCAGACTCGGCATTGGTGGACATTTGCAGGAAGAACCTTTTTCCCGTAATCTCGGTGTTCACATGACCATATCAGTTCCATGATTGATCCTCGTTCATCATCTCAGCGGTAGCCGCCGAGGACAATAGTCGGAAGGCGCGTGATAATGGCATCATATCTCTGCTTCTGATAAAGGCAAGAGGTCATCCTCCAACAACGACCATCCTCGTGGTTCCAAAGGAAAAGAAGCTCTGGCAATCAATACGTCCAGGCAAAAGACTGCGGCAACCACACAGACGAAACCTGGGACTTCCCGGCCCATTGAAGTATACTCTTTCGACGACGACGATATTCCGAGCATATTCGAGTGTCTCGCCAAAAGCGGCAAGATTACCCTTCCTGAGGAGAAGCAGCCTAATGAAGTCGGCAGTACTAATAACCCCAAGTACTGCATCTTCCATAGATACATACACCACCCTACAAAAGTGTGTTATGTATTGAAGAGGAAGATCCCGGAGCTGATCGATGCTAAGGCCATCACTCTACGCAACAGCGAGAAGACGGTCACAGCCAACATGATCTCTCTGCAGTTTGGCAATCTGCCTCCCCAAGAAGTCCCTGACAGTGTTACACCTATTTCCCGGACAACGATGAACATCGTTAATCTCCCTCCAACTAGGGGTCAAAATCATGACCTGGTATCCCTAACTACCCAGCGGGGCGAGATCATATGGGTTCATCCAAATCTGGTGTCAGAGATCGAGAAAGAGACTCAAGCTGCTAAGGCTAAGTCTAAGAAAAAATCGAAGCGTAGACCATGTCACATGGTTACGGTACACTCGACATCAGAAGACGAGATTTTGGCTACTGGAACCCGTTCAGGAAAAGCTTACCTCAAGGACTATGGAGCAAGTCAGGAAGATGCATCGGCAGACGCTTCTGCTGCCAAGCCTTCAGAACCGGAACCCGCCATACCAGAGGCCGGTCCTTCGAGACCAACTTCGGCGGACAAAGAAAAGCAAAAAGAAGTACGCTTCGATAAACCTTTAAAAAATATTCAAAAGAAAGGTTTAGAGAAGCCATTAAACTTCGACATCCTGGCCCAATTGGCCAATACACCAGCCAGGTTGTCCATCTTCGAACTACTCAGGCTCTCCCAAGACACTCGTCAAGCCCTGAGTGAAGCATTATTGCAGGCGGATGCATACTTGACCCAGCTCAAGTGCCCTGACGAAGAACCCGTGGCATGTCCTCAATGCACAGTGTGATGGAGGTGGTCCCGAATATCACTTTCACTCAAGATAACATGCTGTTAAAACATAACAGGCATGACAGACCCCTCTATTATACCAGGTACGTCGGTTCCATAGAGGTCGATCGGATTCACATAGATCCGGGATCATCGATCAGCATCATTTCTCATAGTCTGCTCAGACCGCTGAGGATTCCTACCAGTGAATTGGCTTACACCACCACTATAATCGTGGGTTTCAACGCCAGGAAAAGTAAGCCATTAGGGAAAATTCGCCTGAGGATCCAGATTGGCGACCTCAGATCAGTGGCTACATGTTATATCATTGATTCAGAGGTGTCCTACAATATTCTGCTGGGTAGACCTTGGATCCACGACCATAACATCGTTCATTCGACTCTACATCAATGCTTTAAATATGTAGATGCCCAAGGAACAGTACAAACAAAGTTTGCTGACCTAAACCCGTTTAAAGGAGTAGAATCCTACTACTCTGATGCCATGTTGTACACTCAAGACTACATGGAGGACGTGTCAGGCGAAGCAGAGAAGGAATCCCACTGGGAGCCAGAAGAACCCTCTGCCAAGCAACCTCTGTCAATCAAGGTGAAAGGGCGAACTACTCGTCCGAAAGCCATGGAGCCTATGGCTATCCACCTGAACAAAACCAGGTCAGGAAAAGGAGGTGATCCTCTAGTGATCACTTTGAACCAGAAGCCTCCACCCTTGGTTATCAACCTTCAGCGCAGCAGGCAGCCGATTGATGTAAATACAACCAGGAACGTAGTTTCTGATGATAATAAAGATCCTCTTTTCCAGTATATTGACGCTCAAATTCTAAATCCGGAATCCTCTCCCCATGACGATATAGAACCTATAGCACAAAAATTCTTGGAAGCTATAGATTCCTATCATCCGTATATGTGGGAAGTAGCATCGTCATCCAATGTCATCACGACATATGGACCACATGAGGATTCTATCTTCATTGTCCCACCTGCCTGCAGCAGTCAGCGTTCAATAGTCTTCGGTCGTATGTGCAATGAACTGACTATACAAGAAGATTCTTTCGATGACGATGTTGATAAAATGCGAGTTCACAGATACAGCCCGCAAGCTTTGAAGATCATGCAAATTATAGGTTATGACTTAAAGTTGGAACCAGGTCTCAACTACGAGAAAGACAGACGAATGCCGCTGCACGACGATCCCTACTGTCAACGAACTCGTTTCGGGTTAGGGTACACCACCTCCCTTGCAACTCTTGAGTCAAACGAGGATATCTTTTTCTTTTATCAAAACGGCTTGTCGCCCTTCGACTCATCTCATGCTCTCGAACGAACATTATCAGTAAATACGGTATTGACAGATTCCTTCGAAGCAGACGAACAAGAATCTGAACCGTTTGAGAATGACTCTTGGACTCAGCAAATGGATACACAATAGGAACTCCAGTTCGAGCAGAGAGAACCTCCTACTGAAGATAAAATTATCCAGATTGATGTTGGGGATGAACTTTCGCCAAAGCCGATATTTATCAGTAACAATCTTTCCGAAGAAGAAAGGGAAGAAATTATCCAGCTGATAAAAGAATATATCGACGTCTTTGCAAGAAATTATGAGGATATGCCAGGTCTTGATCCAAAGGTGGCTACTCATAAACTCAATATATTGCCCGATTCGAAGCCTGTGAAGCAGCACCAATGCCGGTTCCGCCCGGATATGATGGACGCCATTGAAGCTGAAATCAAGAAGTTGATAGCCTGCGGTTTCTTTCGGGAAGAACAACATCTCGACTGGGTCGACAATGTTGTCCCGGTCATGAAGAAAAATAAGAAAGTACGTGTCTGCATCTATTACCGAGATCTGAATGTAGCCTGCCCCAAGGATAAGTTTCCTCTTCCCATTACCGACGTCATGATTGACAATACATGCGATTTTGAACGTATGTCTTTCATGGATGGATTCTCGGGATACAATCAAATCAAGATGCATCCTGAAGACGAGAAGCATACTGCCTTCCGGACAGCATTGGGGGTATATTGCTATACGGTCATGCCCTTCGGATTGAAGAATGTCGGGGCTATGTACCAACGGGCCATGAGTAACATATTCCATGAGCATTTACGCAAAATAGTAGAATGTTACGTGGACGATGTAGCTGTCAAAAGCTGCCTCAAGGATAATCACATCCAAGACTTAAAGACAGTATTTGAGTTGATGCGCCAACATCAACTCAAAATGAATCCTACAAAGTCCTTTTTGGGTGTATCTAGTAGCAAATTCCTAGAATTTGTCATTACCGCTAAAGGCATTCAAGTGGACCATGATAAAGTCAAGGCCATCTTAGAATTGCGACCGCCCCGTAATCTGAGAGAACTCAGGGGATTTCAAGGTCGTCTGGCTTATATCCGGAGATTCATATCCAATCTCTCTGGGAGATGTCAGCCTTTTTCTCGTCTCATGAAGAAAGGTGTATCCTTCGTATGGGACGAAGCCTGTCAGCAAGCGTTTAATGATATTAAACGTTACCTCACTCATCCTCCAGTTCTGGTGCCTCCCGTCATAGGAAGACCATTCTTGCTGTATGTTCGAGCAATGGATCATTCTCTGGGAGCTTTTCTCGCACAAAAGAACGATGTGGGTCATGAACAGGCTATCTACTATCTAAGCAGGATGATGGTCGAAGCTGAACACCGGTACAGTCCAGTGAAAAAAGAATGCTTGGCTCTGATGTTACCTATTCAGAAAATGCGACACTATGTCACAGGCCAGACTATTCATATCATCTCCAGGATCAATCCTCTTCGGGTATTGATGAACAAGCCAAGTGTTCTTAATTCCTGACTCGCGACTTGGGCGATGTTATTAACACCGTATGACATGGTGTACGTCCCTCAGAAGTCCATCAAAGGCCAAGCGTTGGCTGATTTCTTAGCTGCTCATCCGATCCCGGAGACCTCCAAACTATACAAGGACATTCCCAACGAAGTTGCAGAATGTAATTCCGCAATGGAAAGTGATGCATGGCAACTATTCTTCGATGGTGCCTCCAGGACTGGTCCCATGGAAAACGTAGTTTCAGGAGTAGGAATTGTCCTGGTTACTCCTGATAAACTCGTCATCTATCGAGCATATTCTCTTAGCGAGCCCTGTTCTAATAATGTGGCAGAGTATAACGCTCTACTAATCGGGCTCCAAATCGCTAAAGAATTGGGCGTCGAATCTCTGAAAGCTTTCGGTGATTCTCTACTGATCGTTAATCAAGTCAGAGGAATATATGAAGCCCGGAATCCAGACATCATCCCCTATCACCGAGCAACGGTCGAGATAGCCATGACATTCAAAGGATTCTTCCTAGAACATGTGCCTCGATCTCAGAATCTGGAAGCTGATGTCCTAGCCAGTCTAGCTGCAGATTTAGCTATTCCTATAAGAAGGCAGAATTCGGTGATCCTTCTTAATAGAAACTTATTCTGTGTGAAAAATAACTTTCACATAGAACGCAGCTACGCTGTAAACACCGATCCTCCTAAGAGAGACTGGAGAAGTCCCTTTATAGATTTTGTGGCATACGAAATCTTGCCGGAGGACCCTAAAAAAGTAGTATCCGTCAAAAGATGATCATTACGCTTCTATTTTGATGCGTCTTCACAGTGTCTATATCGCCGGACCTACGACGGACTGCTATTGAGATGTCTCTCCGGTGACGAGGCACAACAGGTTATCCATGAAGCTCACGACGACATATACGGAGCGCATCAACACGGTCCTAAGCTACAGGATCGTATCAGGAGGATGGGATATAACTGGCCTACTATGATCACAGATGCAATAAAGTATGCAAGACAATGCAAAGCCTGCCAGGTTCATGCAGACTTTATACATCAACCTTCTGAATATCTTCATCCTACGGTTGCATCCTGGCCTTTCGAAGCATGGGGTATGGATATCATTGGTCCTGTTCACCTGTCTTCTTCCAGAGGTCACCGGTTCATACTGGCCATCACGGATTATTTCTCCAAATGGGCAGAGGCGATCCCTCTTGCTGAGGTGAAGACATCTAATATGATCAGCTTCATCAAGCATTATGTCATTTATCGCTTTGGGATACCCCGGAGGATAATTCATGACAATGGGCCTCAATTCATCAGCCAAGCGTTTCATCAATTTTGCGATAAAAATCGGATACAAAATATGGCCTCTACGGCATATAATTCTGCTGCTAATGGTTTGGCGAAAGCTTTCAACAAAACCATTATCAAACTCTTAAAAAAGTTTGTCTCTTCGAACAAGAGAGATTGGAATGAGAGGCTGGAAGAATGTCTCTGGGCATACCGCACAACGGTACGAGCACCGACAGGTTGTACCCCATTCTCATTAGTTTACGGGAGTGAAGCAGTTCTCCCCATCGAAGTCCAAATTCCGTCACTCAGGATACTAGTGGCTAATGAGTTGACTCAAGAAAAGAAGTGGCTAATGAGTTGACTCAAGAAAAAAAGTGGCTAATGAGTTGACTCAAGAAAAGAATGACCTATTAAGGCTTCAAGAGCTAGAAGGATTAGACGAGAAATGCCTCCAAGCCCAACAGCGCATCGCATTCTACCAGGCACGCATTTCCAGATCTTTTAATCAAAAAGTAAAGAAAAGAGTGTTCAAAGTTGGCGAGCTAGTTTTAGCTGTGAGAAGGCCAATGATTATTACTCACAAGAGTAAGGGTAAATTCTAGCCCAAATGGGAAGGCCCTTATGTGATCGAGACGACGTTCTCAAACGGCGCTTACAGATTAGCCAAGCCTAATGGAGATTTGTTAATGGCTCATATCAACGACAAATTCCTTAAGAGGTACTATGCTTAACCTCCTTTGCTGAAATGGAGTATGGTGAAGATCTCATTCTGACAATACTACTTCCAAAATGAAACTAGCTGGATCATATTTTATCATGTCCATATAACCTATGAATAGATATGTTTAACTAATTTGGAACATCAAGACCTATCACGTCCATATTACCTCTGATAGTATTTTGTGTACAAATTTTAGTGGGAGCATATTCTATCATGTCCATATAACCTCTGAATAGATATGTCCAGCTGAAGCTTACCGAGCGTATATCACGTCTATATTACCTCTGATATCACTTTCATCCTAACCCGTCATTTATATTCCAAAATGATGGGTCCACAAAGTCAGATAAAAGCCTCTTTATTATTCCCAGAAAGAGCAAAATTACATTTAAAAGCAAAAAGGTACATCATTTGGGAGGAGCAGTTAAGTCGCGAATCTGCCGTGCCAGAGCAGCCATTCTCTCATCCCTGGAGTTCAAGACGTCGACGCGAGCCCGTTCCAACCTTGCCGCATCATTGTTCAAAGCAGATAGTTCGTACCGAGCACGTACAAAACCTGAGTGGATGACACCCACATGTGCCAGGTTCTGCTGAGCAATCTCCATTCGATCCTTCAGTACATGTCGAGTTACCGACAAAGTGAGAGCCTTCGCCTCTGATTGAGCGAGCTCATCTTTCAATTTGCGGGCCCTCGCTGTCTCCTCCTCATATTCGCTTCGCACTGAGTTAGCTGAGGAATGACATACTCCAATTCGGTACGCTCATGATCTATCTCCTGCTGCTGTTCCTGGACGAATTTATTCAGAGATTCCAATTGCCCAGCAAGCTCTGCAGTTAAGGAGTCATACCTAGATTGAACGAGACCGTCAATGTTGCCTCGAGATAGCTGCAAATAATCGTTAATGGGTTGTTCCAAACCATTAACTATCTGCTCCAGTGTGTCAGCTATCCCAGTGTCATTGAATTCTCTGATCGGCACTATCGCAAAACTGAGAGGACCTCCTCAGAGCCTCGAAGCTTAGATTCTTCTCCAACACCATTGATATTAGCGTTTTTAAGGTGGTATAGAAGATACTAGTATACTTCTCAGTTAGCATGGCTAGATTCGAATGAACGCTGGGAGTGGCTACAATATTGGCGAATCCCTGCAGACGATGTTGCCATAGTCGTCGCCTCAACAGATGGTGCGACAAAAGAGATGCGCCAACAACGGACGAAGTGACTGGCGTACTCAAAGGAGGCATTGTCGTAGTGACAAGCTCATCCTCCTCTCGAGATATCAGAACCATTTCGGGCGAGTCAGCACCCGAAAATGTTTTCTCTTCGAAGTCGGGCACCTCCATGTCATCGCCAGGAGCTGAAACAGAGCCAAAAGGCGCGTCAACACTGCCCTCCCCGTAGATGTCTTCCCCTGAAAAGAAGACAAAAGAAAGTTAATATCAAAATGATGTTAATTTTTCTAAAAAGAGGCGTAAAGACGACATTTACCCATGGCCGATGGTATATATGTCGCGTCTGCGGCCAGTATAGCTAAATCATTTCTTAATGATGCTAAGCGAGCTGTCATACCTGGAGAAGGGGGTGTGCTAACTGACATCGGCAGGTATTCTTTCGAATCTTCACCCAGATCCAATCAAGGTTCATCAGGTGGAATCTCACTGGGCATACTTACAAACACGGCAGGGATTTCTCCCGTTGCTGGTCTGGATAAAGATATCCTTATTTGGCTCGGCCTCGTAGGCGATCTCGTACTACTACCTAAAGCGGTAGCAGCGACAGCAACCTCGAGCAAAGATTCTCTGGCACTGCCAACCGGAACTGTAGAGGTTCCCTCTCTAAAAGACGAGGAACCTCTAGTTAAAGGATCATCCCAAACAGGGGAAACAATAGGTTCACTTCTAGGAACCTCAGGGTAGGAAGTCCTGACAGAACGACTAACCGTCTTCTTCTTCTTGCGAGGGAAAGTCTCCTTCAGAACAGGAGCCCTTCGCTTACCAGAGATGACCAAAGTGCAAGAAACATATGCAAGTTAACTACAAAGTGCAAGAAAAATATGTCAGTTTCTATACTAGACCTCACAATCTTGCAGCATATGCCAAAAGTCAACAGTCTGTGCTTTACGCCAAGACTGTAAAAACTTGATCTTTTACGCTGGAATCTTATTTCAAGGCGTAAAATTCAAGACTGGCAGTATACAAAAAAAAAACCTGACAGTTTGTGTTTTACGCCAGACTGCCAAAGTTTGAGTTATTACGCCAGAATTTTTATCCAGAAGCGTAACACTCAAAATTTATAGTATACGCCAAGTTTTGACAGTCAAAGCTTTTACGCCAGACTGCAAAAATATGGAGTTTTTACGCTGACACATTAGAAATATGGGCGTAAAAGATGAAACATCTCTGTGCATCATTTTTCTCGAAGAGACTATCAGCACAGAAGACGACCTAGCGCGTTCACGTACAACATGTGCGAAGAATTTTCTTCGTTCTTGTCGTCCCAAAAGCTTTACCTTTAACGCCTGGTGCACAACTCGTCGGTGGGATAATTCGTTCAAAATAAAGATCGTCTTGCCCGACGGAAGTCGCTCTTGCTTGGGCAGAGGAGCGAGAAGAAGAGTCAGCCTTCTTTCCCTTAGAGGAAGAGATTGGTTTCGGGGCCATTGCTGAAAACTCAGAATGCTCGGAGAGGAAACGAAGGAGAGAACTCAAAGAGTCGAAGGCTTTCTTTTGCAAAAAGACAGATGAAAAGTTTTTCTCTGAAAGCCTTGGGGTATATATAGAGTTCGGATGGACTCCTCGAATCCCTAACCAAATCCGATAATTAATATTCGGTTATGATTGGGGACTACGTCATCCTATTACTCAGGGAAGGCGGACAGTCAGCAAATTCGAAAAGTTTTCGTGCAAAGCAGATTCGTGGTTTTACGCTAAGGAGCTTTTTACACTTGGCAGCTACAAATCTACGATTTTACGCTCAGAGGCTATAAGTCTATGGTTTTACGCCCGGATGTTTTTATGCTCGGTAGCTTTTACGCTCGAGAGGCTACAAACCTACGACTTCACGCTCAGAAGCTACAAATCTATGATTTCACGCTCGGTGGCTTTTTACGCTCAGAGGCAACAAATCCACAACTTCACGCTCGGAAGATTTTCTTTTCAAAGGCTAAAAATCTACAGTTTCTACGCCCGGATGCTTTTATACTCAGCAGCTTTTACGCTCGAGAGGCTACGAACTTATGATTTTACACCCATCCACATTTACAGATCTGTGACTCTCCGCATATCTAAAAATACGCAAGCCTGAGTATGCGTATATATATATATATATGAACAAATCCCAAGGCGGTCAATTGCAAGGGTTCACGCAGAGGATACTCCTTCTTGGCCTCAAAATATCCCAAGTACCCAAAGCATACAGAGTTCAGCTTTGAAAATTACTCTTCTTCTTGGGTCGATTGGAAGTTCATCCAGAATCCAGTCTGAATATTTCATCTATAGTTCAAGATGACGACTCAGTTTGACAGCCGTTTCTTGTCCTATTTCAAGGGATTTTCGGGAAATCATTCTTGAAGATGATGGTCTGAACAAAAATTCCTTTTATCAGAAGTGACGGTTCAGAATTCTACACAGCTCCCCATTCCTAACAGCAGGACAGTTTGAATACTCGACTTAAATGCTAAGCGACTTTCTGCGCATCCTTAGTTATGCGTAAAAGACAGGACGGGACCTAATACTCTTTCTGTCAGAGTCAGCGTAAAGTTATCCAGACGTGTCGAAGCTACACATATTCAAACTTTATCACAGCAAAATATATGGCAAGATAATCATATGCACAGAAGAAGACGATTTTATTAAATCATGATTAAATTTTAGGGAAATCTAGTCTACAAAGGGTTTTTCTTCATCTTCATGATTACATATGAGGAAAATCTCGTCTACAAAGGATTTCCTCATCTTCATCGGAAGGTCACCCCCAGAATCTGTTTTGCCAGGTTCTCGTATTGTTGGAAATCTTCTTCCGTCTTTTTCAGCAGTTAGTCGGTTTCCGCAACCGATTAACAAGAAAATGATTAATGGCGGGAGGATACAAAACTGGGCCTGCCTAAATTATTCAGAGCCCATCATCCATACGCCATGACAAATTGAGTTGAGGTTTTAGACCCAACTCAATACTCGAGGACAGAGCTAGTTTTTCTGCTCTCGTCTACGAACGACAGGAGAAAATACAGCTTGCAAGCTGTGTGGTCGAATGTGACCCTTCCTCTCTCCTGGATGAACCGCCACATAAAGTTGCTGATTATCATGAGCAAAGGAAGCTATAATATTCTTCCATGATCCATCGTTGCAGAGGATATTTGCTCGAAGATGCCTTCTTTTTTGGCTCCTTACATGCTGGAAGAACATGGTCTTCTTCTTCCTCAAGTCGACCCGACGAACTCCAGCGATCATCTCTGTGTGGTGAAGGAAATATGGGAAGAACAAATTAACTCCTCAGCCTTTATATAGGCATACACCGAATCCCAAAAAATCCCCAATAATCCGCCAAGAAGTCAGCCTTGAAGAACGAGTCAAACTTGACCGTTTCATGCTTCATTTAAAGTGTTTCAAATTACGAGGAATTCGAAAACTTTGAAGGGGGTCTTGTAGAAGCATGAAAAATACGCTGAAGAGTTATACACAGCATTTTAGTGCTGGGCAGCGTAAAATATAACTTCAGAGCCATCGGCGTACAACAGAGTTTTTCCGCGAAGTACAGCGTAAAATATAAGCTCAAGGACAACCCACGTAGGGCAGTATGTCCAGGCTGCTTCAGCGTAAAAATGGTGCTACATCGCCTTTATGGCGTAAAACTCATCCGCTTTTAATGCAGCATAGAAGTGTACGAGGAACGCTTCGTATTCCTCGAATAAACCAGTCGAATCATGCAGTGAACCTGACGTCTGACTCCTGACAAAGAGTACTACACGACTACCCAGACGACGGCTATAATGATGGCGCGACACAGCGACCCAAACTGTCGTTTAGTGATATTTTCTTGGCGTAAACTGCTTTTACGCATACAAGGGAATACGCTGCCTAGTTTTATACCGGCAGACGTGAGCTTTTTACGCTCCACAGAAGACAAACAGGCTGCCACGTTAAAAGCTGCTCTTCGTACAGGGCTCGAGGCACGTCTCTGCATTTAATGCTCAGAATGGTGGCAGATCTTTGAGACACGTCTCTGCATTTAATGCGCAGAATGATGGCAGATCTCCGAGACACGTTTCTGCATTTAATGCGCAGAATGGTGGCAGATCTTCGAGACACGCCTCTGCATTTAATGCGCGGGATGGGGGCAGATCTCTGCATTTAATGCAAGAGATTTGATTAAATCTCCAAAAGCCGTAATTTCGGCTAAAACGTCCACATCATCACTTTTGCACATTACGCCATCAAGCTATTTTCAGCTATGGGAGTACGTTGTCCGCTATCTCCTTGAAATACGCCAACTCAGGCTATATTTGCATTGGTGCGTATTAAAGTTATTCGGTCCAGAATTCTCTCAAAGCCTCAGTCAAGGAAGGAGCATCAGCTATCTTCTACGCTAGCTAACCTGTCTGTGCAGCATCAGGCTTCTACGTCCACTCGGCTTCTATGCCTACTCGGCTTCTATGCCTGCTCGGCTTCTACGCCTACCTGGCTTCTATGCCGGTTTGATAACTCTTTGGCTTCTACGCCATGGTGACAGTTATTGGCTTCTACGCCGACCTTTTCTACACGAGGGATAACTACCTACGTGGCTTTTATGTCGTGATCTTCGCAGCAGTTATACGCATTATCTCTTAATAGGACACGCATCACACGCTCATTCAGGAGATCATTTATACGTGGGCAACGGTTATTGTAACCGTCGCGTAAAAAGTGCCATACTCTCCACTACCCGGCTTCTACGCCGACTGGATGGTTACTGTCACTAAAACCCTATAAATAGAGACCTCTATTGACAGAGGTCCAGGGTGGAGAAATTAAGGAATTAAGGTCGAAGAACTAAGAGTCGAAGAGTCTTTGAGAGAGAAGAATCCAGAGCTCAAACAAAGAGTAGTGATCGACGACTTTGGCATCGAGCATCCACTCTCCTTTGCAACCTTCGAAGCTTTTTTCTGTCTTCTACAGCACTTCTTCATCATCGTGTGGTCCAAGGGACAAAGTGATCGACTACAGATCAGACTCCTATAGCAATATTTACCCAGATTAAAAAATTGTACTTGACATCCTCGTATAGGATTAATTGTACTTCTTGTTTGTAAACCAAAGAGCGGATTTCGTATAAACCTCGTCTTATTTCTTTCGTTTATTATCAAACAACTAGTACTTTTAAACTCAATACATATTGTGCTTACAATACTTCCAAAAGGAATGGAGGGGGTCGACTATGATTTTGGTATCAAGATGGCCATTGCTATAGCGCAGGCTGCATTTGCAACAAAAATTAAATGTCACCTTGACATCCGTATTACAGCTGTTATTTTAGACATCCACCATCTTTTTGAATTTTTTTTCTCATCCCATGTACGTACCAAAAAACAAATACAGTTGAATATTGGGCTGACGGTTTTGCTATCAAGACCTAGAGTCCATTTGATTCACTGCAGTATAACCGTAAACGTAATGGAATCGAATAAAAATACATATTTATTTTTCACTCGATTCCATTACGATTACAATTACATTACAGTGAACCAAACGAGTCAATAGTAAGAAACAATACCTAGAGATGTTTAGTGGGCCGGTTCGGACCAACCTAGCTCCGATCATGAAAGGGTTCGATCGGGCCAGCACGGTTAAGAAATTTTCGGGTTGAGCTGGCCCGGAGAGCAGGACCCAAATCTAACACCTCCCTCTACGGATTTAATATAGAAAGAGATGTAAGTTCAAATGTAATAAAATAGGAAAGCTAAGGACAGTAAAGCTAAGTACCGACTTAATAATTATAACTGACAAGTAGATTAAACAGAATAAATCACAAAACAAAGTCAGATATATTTATATATACATATCATCACCTTGCGAGAGCTTTTTACATATCATCACCTTCTTCAGTTCAGACTACAATGATGAGCGCAGACTTCTTCTTCTCGTCGCCGGTCATCAGCGACATAGTGGAGAGAGAGGCCGATATCTGTGGCCAGCCGCTGTGTGTTCCCGACGACGCTCTATGCCATATACCAATATTTTCTACGATGGATGATTTGTTGCAACAATCACCACTACGTCGTCCCGTCCCTCCACCGTCTGCTGCTGCCGCCACTAACCCTGATCGTGCGATGATGCGGAAGGGAAAGAGGAGTCGACGTACTAAAAGGAAATCGGCATGGTCCACTGAGCCTCCTCGGATGATTCGGGTTCCTGACAGTAGAACTCCGATAACTTCTTCTAATGATCGGCGCCTAAGAACATGTGCCCGTCCTCCGAGAAGAAAATTGTGCATGTCCAAGTATGACCTCATCTTCTGCTAGTGCAGTTTTGATGATCAACTAACGGTACTGTGGTGGTTCTTTGTACTTCACAATGTATTTCGGTTCCGTCAACTTGTAGAGAGAGGATCTCATGTAGATACTATCGGATGCTATGTAAAACTTTCCTTATTGAAATTAAGTTTTATGTTAGCTACATGTTAGCTTGGCATGCGTTCAAGATTTCGCTCGTCTTATTGTATTTTATTTGGTTCAACTGTTCTTCCACAATTATTCTTACTAGTAGTCATCGTTCGTGTACCAAAAAAAACTATGATGTTGTTGAAAGATTATATAAAAGTAAATTATATTAACATATTTTAAATATATGATTTGAATATATTTTAATTAAAAAAATTTATAATCTTGTTGAAAAATTAGATAAAATAAATTATATTAACTTATTTTAAATATGATTTGAATATATTTTAATTAGGATTTGTTATATATATAATTTTAGGATTTTGGATATGTGTTTAGTTAGACTAGTAAATGTACGTGTGTTGCAATTGAAATAAAATTTTCTAATATTATTATAAGATAATTTAATTTTTTAATATATTTTAATTATAATTTATTATGGATATTTTTACTCTTTATAAAAAGTTTTGAAAATGCTAACTGTCTGTACATATATCCTCACGTAATTAAAAATTAAATAAATTTTAACTAATTGTTTAACTACATAATATTATATAGTTATAATCAAACACTTCTTCTACCTCACGGTGAAAGACATTCTTCTTGGTCAAGTTCAATTCTCCATGACGTTATTTATAACAAATTAAATTTTTTTATGTAATATTACTTTTTTAAATAAATGGTTGAGTATTTATAAACAATTTAGACGGCTTATTTTTGAGCCGTTTAAAAACCTCATTATGAAAGTAAAGATTTTAAAATAATATTATTTTTGATTGTGTTATGGCTTGATGGGTAAAGTATTATAAGTATATTAAGGTTAGTATCATTAAGGTTAGGATGATTTTAGATTAGTATAAAATTTTGAGTCAGTAGATAACTAAATATTTGTTTATCTATTTATGGCAAAAAAGTATTATACAAAAAAAATCACTATATCTTTCGTATTAAGATTATATATTAGTATGACATTTTGTTATGATATCGAATCTCCATATTTCTAATTTTGGACTAAGAAATCTATTTCACTGCACCTACTTGATAGTACATGTTTCAATGGTTGGATGAATGAGTTCATCTAATGGTTCAATGGATGTGCTGAAATTATTGTTTGCGTTGGTTCATCCAAGAACCATGGTAAATTCACTCAATCGCTCATCAAATGGTTGCGATCAAAGTTAAAGAGTAAAATTTTTTTTTCCCCATATGATTATTAATTAAAATTATTCATTAAATTTAACATGGATATTTAAATAAAAATAGTAAAAACTTAAGAGAGAATTGTTTTTTGTTCCTAAGAAATATAAAAGTTATTTGTATTTATCCTCCCTAAATTGTTAATCATATCACCACTACACTTCTTTTTTTTTTTTTAATTAGTGCTACTCTTACATTTCTTCTTAATCTGTTAATTGTAGTTACCCAAAAAAAGTCTAATTTTAAATAAAAAACTCAAAATATAAAATACATACAACGCATATACATATATACTAGTACTAGTGTAGATGCACTTGCATTGCACGTATTTCATATTGCTTAAAAAGAGCAAACAATAGTCTCCTTTAAAATTAATTTTTCTATACATAATTATAACTGTCCATGTTAAATTTAATGAAAATTATTCATCAGTAAATATAGGTAACAAAAAAATTTCACAATGAGACCTTAACTTTTTTATATTATATAGTAGTATAGATTTTTTTATCCGTAATTATCTAACTGTTTATTTTAAATTTAATGAACAATATTAATCAATAAATATAGGTAAGAAATTTCTTTTAATAAAAAATTCACGATAAATCTCAATTTTTTTAATTATTATATAATAATGTAGATATAGTAGTATAGATGAAATAAAACAAGAGTGAATCCTTAAAGAAATGAAGTTTTCTACTTACAAAAGTCAGAACTTTTCAGAAGAAAGATCATCATCCATCGTCTTAGTGTACTAGCAAGGCCGGACCGAGAATGCTCGGAACGAAATTTGAAAATGAGTACTTCTTCTTGTATCATGGGGACGATTTCACATGTATTCATCATGTATAATGAATTACTTTGGTTTCAGTTTCATTTAATTACTAAGAAATGAACTTCTCTCTTTGCTTTCGCTCTCTCCTTCTCCTGGACCAAGTCTGGCCTAGGTGGGACACAAGTATGACTTGAGCTCACTGCAGGCCTGCCATGAGGTAGACTCAGAAACTCTCTTCTTAGTCGTAGTTCATGTGAGCTCGAAATCGAGGCAACCATATCACTCCTCATTACAGTTTTTCCATATTTATATATTCGTACATACCAAGTATTCTTCTATTTTTCTATAGCCACCAATATGGTATATTGTGCTTGTATTGCTAATACTTGTGACAGATTTTTGGTCCATATATGTCAAGTCCCATAACCAAAATACTGGAGAACATGGACGGACAAAGCCAATTGAGCCATATAAAGTTCGCCAGAACTTCGAACAACGATGGCGAATATATGCAATCGACAATGCGACAAGTGCGAGGACTCTAGCATACAAGAGATGTAAATACTATGGTCGACGAATCCTATAACTCTCAATCCAACAAAAAAAAGTACAAGAGTATATCATACACGAAAAGTAGTAAGTAGTAAGGCGTCTCAAACACTATATCGCATATGATCATAAAACTAGTAGGACAAAACACTACACTAGAAGAGTACTAAAACACGTGATAATACTACTAGCAATTTATACGATCATGCTGACTGGGGTTGGAGGGAACATGCTCCCAAAATACATATCAAACACTTGTTCTGGGTTAAACACCACAAAATGAATATAAACATAGCGAGTGGGCCTCAGAGCCTCTAATCTATAGTGTGGGACCTCCAAAGGAAGTTATGACAGATCCTCAACCTCAACGGGTAAATATAGCCAAGCAAAACAGTGGGGTCAGAATCCAAGCAACAAGTACCACAAAGGAAACTCGATGTGAAAATAAAACCAAAAGAGAACACTACAACAAAAAAGTGTTTTTATGACACTCGAAAAGTGTTGTTGATGACTTTCCATGGCACTTTTTTGGTGCTGTCTAGAGGGGATATCATAGAAAGTTTTTTAACTTTCAACCACACTATGTACGTGTCATATAATAACTTTATGATGACATTTCCTGGATGTCTTGTAATGCTTATTCGACATCACATTATTGGTGTCATCTTAGCGTGCTTCAATGACAATTCATAAATATCATCAAAATTATGACACTTTGTAGATGTCATCTAAAACATTATACGACATTTAATAAATGTCATTGATATGTTTCACGACATTTCCTAGATGTCGTGTAATGCTTATTCCACAGCACTTTATTGGTGTCATCGTAGCGTGCTTCCATGACAGCTCATAAATGTCATCAAAATTATGACACTTTGTAGATGTCATCTACAACATTCTATGACATTTAATAAATGTCATTGATATGTTTCACGGCACATTTTATGTGTCATCTAAATAATAGAAATAGAAGATAATATTTTAGCCATGACCCTTTTCTATGTTGTCAAAATTACTACACCTTAGAAATGTTATCTAAAATTACTCAAAAGACAATTAACTAATGTCATAAATGTTGTTTCATGGCACTTTTTATGTATCATGTAAACCAAGTTCAACGTCACATTTTAAATGTCATCAGAGTGTATATATATATATATATATATATATATATATATATATAACCAAAACCAACCAATAATTAGCCAAGAGTAATATATTAAAAAAGTTACAAGAATATATGATTCAATTTGTTTAAGACTAACAAAGTCTATTACATTATATATAAGAGTCCTACTAGTACTACTTAGGCTCCTCATACGGATTAGGATCATGCCTTGAGATCCATATTAAATGGGCAAAAGTGGTTATATCAAAAGTAACCTGGAAAGAAGGAAAGGTTCAACTTACAAGTCATTAAATGAAATTGCAAGGAATCTGAAAGAAAGTATCTTACATCCTAAGCTGCCCCAACAGTCATCAACAAAAAGAGGATCATTTTCCCTGAAAACAGAATAATAACGAGTAGATGATGAAATCATAAAAAAACATTTGAGTATTAATGCAGTAAATAATTAAGGTCATGTTCACAAAAGGAAGCTCATGTACTAAACGAGGACCATCATCCAAGCCAATCTTTACTCATACACACACACTCATATACCCTGACACTCAATACACTCAACTGCACCTATTTTGCTTCCATGTCCCTGCAACACCACACAACTGCACCTATTCCCCCCCCTCTCTATCTGCTGCTGCCCAATGCATGTTACTGCATTTGCAGTTCTCTGCAATTTGCCCTTACGCTCTGTTACGGAACACACAGAGTTGGTTCTCACGTTCTATACACTCCTATACACTAATTTGCATTCTAGATGCCTACACCAAATCTTCTTCCAGATTCACACCACTGCTCTCCCTTCCCACCTGCTGCCAATGAAATTCCCTGCTGCAGTACTTGCTGCATATACTGGGAATTTCCCCTGCTGTGCAACACTAACAGTACATGTTGCTGCTGTTGGTATTTCTCTGATTTGGCTTTCAGTAGATTGCATTTTTGAGGGAGACAGTTGGAGAGACTGAAGATTCATATGGATTATGAGATTAGATGTCTCAAAGAAATCGTGCACTACGGCCATTAGGATTTTGGCACTACGTTCTCGAGGAGGAAAAAAAGAAATGAAAAAAAGTAAGCATACTTCTTATTGAGTAGGAAAAAATTTGACCCGATTTTCAAGTTCCAGATTTTAGTGCCAAAAAACATTCAGCTCCAGTATGGCTAATGGAAAACAACGCAATGATGTATTCTACTACTAGCTATTCCTATTAGAAACAGGAATACCTGTTAAAGCCAAATTGCTTTTCGAGATTGCATGCATAGATGTGTAGTTGAACCGAAATCCATAAACTCTATTTTTAAACTCTATTTTTTCAGAAAACATGGAAGAAAAAAAGACAATGATCACAATAAGAGGATGAGAACATCACAGCATGTGTATAGATATATAATAGAATGGAGCTAAGTTAAACATACATATTAATAATTCAATTACCTGAATCTCTTCAAAACTAATATACTTGTGTGGCCAAGCAATTGTACTTCCTATAGCATCATCAAGGGTTAAAAATTCTCTTGAGGCTCGAAACAGAGTAACATCTGGAACTAAAACTTCCTTAACCCAAACTTTGTAGCAATCTGGCCCAAGTATAACATGATGTACCATTGAACTAAAAGTAAATTTAATGATTCAGTGTTAAATATCTATGGCATTACCACAAAATATACCTGTCGACTCGAGGGAGATGGCAACGCTCTTCCATTACTAGGCTCTCCTGGAAACTGGACAACAATTTCATGAGTTTAGTTTTTTGAATCTCAAGATTGCATAGTTTTTAGAAAAGAAAAATAGAGTCGATGATGGAATTATCACAACTTACCATGTCTGGCCTAAGCTATCTTAGAATTTTGTGCGTTAAGATCTTGAGTTTTGCGAACTTCATTTAACTCATTCATAACAGATTGCATCCATGATTTATTTTGTAATTGGGTCTCTATCATAGATGGGGTAACTCCAAATCCAAGACCTCTAACAGCATTGGATCCTCATTTATGGAGATCGAATTCCCACCCTCTAGAACCTCTTTATATTTTTTCATTTCCGACTAAAAAATAAATAGTATTAATATATTGAGAAAATCATTAAAAAATATAATATAATAATGAATTTAAAATAAATAAATTTTAATTACATACAATTGCCAGGTATTCATAAATAAATTTTAATTACATTTCTCTGCAGCTTCATTGATCGGTTCTCCCCTCTTCTCTCCCTACCTTTTCTTATGTCCTTCAATCCATAAGTCCACCCTCGATATAGATTTGCCTTTATTCTCAATTTTCTAATGAAAATCGAATGACAAAATGATTAAAACCTATCAAGTTTATTACATGCAAGAGAATTTTAAAGATACGTGAATTAAAAACAAGTACAGGTTATACCCATTCATGCTCATATCTTCCATAACCTTTACGGCTCAGAGTGTAAGGCATTGTTTGTTTTGTCCTTGTAGTCTGATTCGTTTGACTTAATTCCTAGACAAAATTTGTCATAAACATACATGATTTAAAGTTTGTCATCCCTTTATCCTTTGTTCCACAAAATAAATTAAGAAAAGGCTTACAACTCCAATACAATGCATATGATTTAAAAACACTTAGCTTTATAATTTTCCTTAAATTGATCTGAGGTGCGAATCTTTACAAATTCATCCCACTGGCGATCTGTAGGTTCGTTCGGTTTGAGGAAGGTACTACACCGAGATACATCCACACCATCATTTCCAATTTCGCCACAACTTTTCCATCAACCGCATGATGAACTTCTTGTAACAATCCCCAATAACATATTTTTGCTACATTTACAAGTAAAATCAAGGATAAGTAATTTTACTAAATGTTTTACAAGAAGCAACAATAATAAAATACATAAACAGAGAACATACCATCATCAAATCCCACGACTTGATCTTTGATTTTCTTATCCACGTTGTGCCAGGTATTCATATTTATTGGAACATTCTCTCGAGCAAGACACCCAACAGTGTACTGAATCTAACTGTTTGTTTTCCCACAAGTTGCCCATATTCATTCAACTTAATTATTGTACGATTCTTTGTTAACGCTATTATTATTGAAATAGTTTAAATTATTATTACCTTAAAAAAAAATATCTTTAAATTAATATCTCAATATTAATCGAAGTCGTAGCTAACTAGTTGGTTGGCCTTCCCATTTAACCTCGGGCTAACAATTCTGTCCTTTCTTCCAATCATATTTTTTGGCCTTCATGGGGTTAGACCCCAGCACAATAGTCAATAAAACAATTTTCCATTTATATTTAGCTCTAGCCACAAAACCTTTCATTTAAAATCCTTTTTTTTTTCTTTCTAAAATATCCTTTCCAGTTTCCCTCCCTCTCATATTTGCTTGGCAACGTTCAGTAGTGTGGTGGTACACTATGCCTGTCCTTCGTGCAGCATGTGTGAACAAGGCTAGGGCAAGTGCTGCTCGTAAAAGAAACTACGAGTGGATGCGACGAGGAGGGGAATTGGACTTCCTCTACTACTTCGACTTCTTCTCGAGCTTGACGCGCTGCTCGAGCACAGAACGCGGCTCCTCCTGTCTACCAGTGCAACTGCACTTCAGTGCAGTCCTCGTCGAACCCAGCCCGTGATCCCCATGCTCGCTGCCTTCTTCCAAAGCATGCCGTCGCGAAGTCGCAGCAGCGCCACACTTGGCTCGACAGCATTGGCTAAACAAAACCATCTATAGCTATGTTTAAGTAGGGGAATTGTATGCTACACAATAGAAATTTTTGTATGGGAGAGATGAGCAAACCGGGCTTAGAGCTTCACTATGATGGAAGAGGTCTGTTGTGAGGTTCCTTTAGTGAACGTAATATATAACTATGAGAAGTAAGAATCTTAGTTCGGAAGAATATGTTTCAAGGAAAGCTTGAATGATGATATGGTAGCAAACCCATATAACCACATATATAGAGTGTTAGAATTGGAGGGATGGAAAAATTAGACCATAGCGTGAGTAATTGCTCTCTAGGATTGGACCCTGATTAAAGGAAGAACCTCCACTGTTATTATAGTTGATCATTGATAAACTTATTTTAGGGACTACATTTATATATGCTGCCAGTGAAGTGGTGGTAGCAATAGGAATCTTTTTAGCACTACTTCACTGTGATGATAGTACCAGGAGCATCACAACCATGTTAGCTAGGAGTAACACTCATGGGAATAATGACTATTATCAACCCGTTAACAAGGTGTACCATACTAGTGTTTAAAGGTTTGTTGGACCCATTATAAACAACCTTGCTGTAAAGAGAGTATGGAGTAATTATTTTCGTATCAAGTCCTAACGACCTTGTTTCTATAGATGTATATATTGTATAATAATACTTGATTTTTTGTTAGACTCTGATAGATTTTTCTTGGACCATAGCGACAATAGCACGTGCCTAGGCTTGGATGCGACTTTTAGCACTTGCAGTCTCAGCACCATTATGGACGAATCTCAGACAAGTATACCTTGCCTATTGATTTACAGTATTTACATGCATGTTTTTTTACCGGTCATTTATTTTGGATATACTGCTACATATTTCACATGTTCCTTATTTGTGTGGTTGCATGATTTATTCCAGCTGATACATATGCATGATACACGTATTCACATTGCATGACATGTTAGGCGATCCGTATATGATTCCTGACATTTATTTTATGATGTACTTGACTGTATACATATTTGATTGGACTTATTGTCTGTTAGAGTCGAACTAGTCGTGTCGTGGATGTGATGCGGACAGACACGGGCAGTAGCATGGGGAGGGGAGAACATACACTCTGCGCTTGGACTACTTTTCTACATTATTACCGTTGTCTCATTCCCAGAGTTTCGGATTCATCGTTAGTTACCACAGTTTTTCTTACGGGAAGTGCGGATTTAGCATTAGTTACCACAATTTTTCTTACAAGGATTACATATTACACAGTGACAGCCCGCTTGTACGAGTGATGTTCTCAAATTGCATTTCACATAGGTTGGTTAAACTGGTTGTGGTTTGTTCTACATAGACCCATGTTTACTTCTTCGCATGATAGTTACTGTTTTTCTTATAGCATGTTTCTATGTATCTTGTTACGGTACTCTGAGGACCTGATTCCTTTTCAGGTTATTGTTGAGTGCTAACATAGGACTATTGTGATACTTCTTTGGAATTCAGGTATCTCTCGATGGTACCTTCTTTATTGTTCTTCCAAAGTTTATTTCTGGTCATAATTTCTTAGTAGTTTAGTTAGAATTGTGGATGTATATTATGAATGATTGGAAACATTATCTGTTTATGACAGCTTATACGTATTCGAGTGGGACAAGAGTCTGGTTGAATGCGTAGCTGGTCATTGCCGTGTGGCCTGGTCCCGCATATTTTGGGACTGGGACATGACATGACAAATTGCAATAACCAGGACCTTTGTTTTTCCTCTAGTTCTCTTCTTTTTACCACTAGTATTAATATTTTCTTCTGATGAAGAATCAACATTCTCATAAAAACTATCAGGGGGTAACCTAGATGAAAGTGGGCTTTCATAAATGACACGCGATAATTTCCTCGACATATCTCTGTAATTGAGAAAGATAAATTAAATCAATATCAATATTAAGTATAATTCAGTTTATGTAAAAAAGAAGGTAACATGTGAATACATTCAATACAATAGTGAATAACATGTAAAAAATCAAACTGACTAAAAATAGGCTTTAATTGCAGGCTGGGAACATTCTTCTAGAAAGTTCTGCGTTGATGAAGCTTGGTGATTTTGGTGTTTCAGCTTTTATGTTTGATAAGGGTGCGTTTAACTGACGTGTGATATATACTAGTTTATATAAAATGCAACTATGGAGGTTGATTTATGACTTTTGATAGTAGTAGTATGATTCGCGCCTTTCTTACTCTGAAGCTTCACATTTAGAAGAGTGAGGAATGATATCACCAAAAAAGTTCAATCTAGTGTTAAAAGTAATATCATTGTTCCAAACAATGCAGGCAGCTTAACAAATTAGTTTCATCTATAAACCTTCCAATACCCATAAGCTCCCATATGACCCCTAAAAGCCTAACAATCCAGTTCTACAGTTCTTATAAACCCCAAATCTGATGATGTATGGCCTCAACCTTCTCGATTTTATATAAAATTAACTGAGTAAAAATTAACATATGATAGAAGGACAAGAACATGCATTACATGTTGCATGAGACTTTATAGCATTTTTCAAGTCAAGTTTGCTATGTTAAAGTGAACCATGTTCCTTTATGGCCTAAAATTATCTACACACTCAAACTTGAGCCTAAGCGGTGAGGTGCAGGTGCTAACTCATCGTAGATACGAGTTAATATCATAAATTAGAAACAAATAAAAGGTGGAAAAGCACATAAATAGTATATAGCATAAAGTCACCTTTATTGATTTTGTCAATTTACCACAGTTATTACACGAGCACTTTTCAATATCCGATCAACTTGAACATTCAAACCTAGAAATGTAAAATTGAAGGTAAAAAGGTGAGCCAATAGAACAAAGATATTGAAATGTAGCAGAACGGAATAAACTAGTTCGTAAATGAATAAGCTCTATATATCAATAAAATCTTAAATAGGGAGAAAGTTATGATTTATTGATTCCTAGAACCTGCTGTTCTCAGAAGCATTGAAACTGAACAATTACATATTATATCAATGAACTAGTTTATTCAGATACAATTAAATATTATATATCCTTCTACCTTGGTAGTTAACAAATTCTTCTGCTATAGATACAATTAAATATTATATCAATGAAAAAGAATAATGAAATTATTCTCCAGCACGATTCATTACTCAGGAGTAAATATTTGTTGGAGAGAACTGTTGCTAGTGGAGTAGCTTTTGCTACTATAGTGTTCACACCATTACTCAGTATCTATTCTCCCCAATTGAATAAGAAGAGTTAAACATGTTACTAACATATCCAAGTTTCTGTATAGATTCTGATAAATCTTAAACAGTAATTCAAGTTTGACCAATATAATTAAGCAAATATAAAGGAAGGCTACTTTAAGCCATATTTGTCCAAGATACAAAATAACAAATGTAACGTCCTGCTCCGAACGATTACTTATGGAATACTAAGCTGCTTCGACTCGGTTGAGAATCGAGTCTCGGGGAAACCTTACCGCCAGATCAACACGGACGAAGTGCAATGAACCATTCGAATTGATCGAACGACTTCTATTGAAATAAGTCCAAGAGTTTTTGTTGGTTGCTTTGCTTCTTGGTTTTGTGTTGCTTTGGGTTTTGAGTTGCTTTCGATGACTTGGTTTTCTTGATTTCGCTTTCTCGCTTGCGCTTTCTTTTCGAATCGTAAGGGAAAGAGATTGAAGTATACTAACCAGGTATTATTGCATTTTTAGGACGCATAACCAAAGAGTGAACGTCGCTTAAGGCTTCCCCATCCTATCGTTCGATTCATTCGGTGAGTGGCTTAGGCCCTTCGATGAATCCTTTAGTCTGCATGCCTAATAAAAGAATCTCTAGTTCACTTGGAATATGTTGCCTTACTAAAAAGATAAGCTAAAGAGAAAGAAAAGTATTGCATGCTTCGTGTATTGAACTGCTACCTTAATAGTTGCTTATCGAATGCTTATTGTCCCTTGTATGCTGTGCATTGAGTATTATGGCTGGAAAACTCTGGACTTGATCTAGAAATGAGAGAAAGAGATAGACTTGCTTGTTCAATTGTTCATCAGTTGCATGATAGCATATTTTTTGATAGGAGCTTGCATTCATGCATTTGGTCAGGATAACTTGTGCACAAGGATTATCTCTCGAGCGGTCCCTGGGGCACTGGGGATCGTTCGGCCTGGGAAGAGATCTAGATACCCTGAGGCTTGAACGTCCTTATTTACGGGAGGGTAGACTCGTCCATTAGTGAGATGGGCTTGTATGTCCCAAATGCTAATCCCGTGGAGGGGACCATCATATAGTTAGGGCGCATGCTAGGTTTATCTTCTTGCATACCTAACACTTGATGCCTATTTATTGATTCACAAGTTATTCATATGCAAATTATGGATAACTTGTGTGTCTGCTGCAGGGATAACCGCTCGGCTGTGGGTAAGAATTATCATATGCATATGCTATAAATTGTCTATGTTTCCTTGCATGAATTATTAAAAAAAGAAACTAGACAACCAGAAAGATCACCTAATAATGCTAGCTTCATATGCTTACTTAGTGTGGATTTCTTAGGTGAGTTTGGCCTCGGTCGCTCACCAGTACATGTGGTAGTACTGACCCACGTTTGTGGACAAATATCCAGGTGCTGGAAGCGAGAGTTTGGCAACCATCTTGAATCTGAATTAGTGTGTGCGCACCCTTCCTTAGGACTGTGTTCGTGCTGCTTCCTTCGCTGCTTACCTCTCCAGTGGGCTACTTCTTCTTCTGCTAGATATTTTGCTATTTTGATCCTACTACAAGGACATAATGTAATGGATGTTGTGGCTAGTTTTGGGATTGTAAAAAGAGTTGTAAGCCTTCTAAGGCATATTTTGTAACTCAGCCAAGCAAGTACTTGTAATCCTTATCTTCAAGTATTCAATGAAAGAAAGTATTTTGTGTGCTATCAAATGTGTTCAACTTTGGTTCTCTGTATTTATTTTGTACCTATATATGTATATTTTCGTCTCTCTTGTGTCTTATGCAGGTACGTTGCCTGGTGCAAGCGCAACTTAGGCTTGCACGGCATCGCGCCCAAGCGAGGACGAGCGGTTCCGTAGGGACCAAGCGAGGACGATCGGTCCCTACGGGATCGGGGCATGACAGGTGGTATCAGAGCATGGGTTTACGTCCTTGGCCTCTTCAAACATCATTTTCGAAAATGATATGAGTTTTCAAACGATTTCAAAAAGTCTCAAAATTCGAAAATAGATTTCAAATCTATAAGAAGTAAATCGAGAGTATGAAAGGTCCCTAAGAGTGTGAAAACCCAATGCCCTATGCAATAAGTCTATAATACGTTATGAGACTAACGCAAGCTACTCTCTTTTACAGCATAGATGACAAAAACAGGTGCTAGTAACCCTGAGACATCACGCGCAACGAGCGTGAGTAATGATCAAATTGATAGGCTGATTGCAATGTTTCAGAATCAGAATGATCGACATGCTGCACAACAAGAACGAGTTGAGGCTCAGCAGCAACGAGTTGATGCTAGAGCCTTAGCACAACAGCAGCAGCTTGAGTCTCTGACTCAGATTATGACAACACTAGTAGCACACAGTGGTGCATCGTGAACCGCTGTAACACCAATGACTGCCCCGACCATGCCTCAAGGAGCAGGATTAGCAGAAACTAGCGAGCCTCATCGTGCGGCCGAAAAGTCTACCTTTAAAGGCGCTGAGTTCCTGAAGTTGAACCCTCCGAAGTTTGAAGGCAGGACCACGCCGGATAAGGTGATGGACTGAATTGCAAAGATGGAGAGCTTGTTTAGCTTTGCTTCAATACCTGCGAACAAGAGGGTGGCATATGCAGATATGCAGCTGCGGTTACGTGCACACGACTGGTGGAAGGTGAAGAAAGCAGATCTTGCCACCAAGCATCAGGATGGTAGGATCACTTGGGGAATATTCAAGGAAGCATTCCTTGCACACTATCTTCCGCCAGCCGTTAGACAGAAAAAGGAAGATGAGTTTACCGAACTTAAGCAAGAGAACATGTCCGTCGAAGAGTATGAGTCAGAATTTTCCAAACTTGCTAAGTTCGCTAGCTCGATGATTTCTGATGAGGGAGCCCGCACACATCGGTTCATAAAAGGCTTAAACGATAATATGAGAAAAGATGTTATGAATCGGGAGTACAAAACCTACATACAGGACTTTGAGACAGCGGTGCAGAATGAGCAGTTCATGCCTCAAATTGCTCCGGAAAAGGCACCGGCTCTCGAAACTCTCCTGCTAAAAGATACCATAACGGAGAAAAGAAAACAGTGGGCGAGCGGCGCCCAGGTTCTGTGTGCAGTTATTATAACAAATCAGGCCATACCATGGATATTTATCGTACTGCTAATAATAAGTATTTTAACTGTGGGCAGCAAGGGCATTTGGCAGTGAACTACCAAAAAATGGGGGTCCCGCCACCATACCAGAATGGGAACAACAAGACTGCTCGGGTTGAGACTCAGACCCCTCTGGGTCCTGCTCAGGAACCAACTGATCAGATAAGGAGGCCGAGAGTTTATCAGTTGAATATTGAGCATGATGAGAGTGGACACGATGTTGGTGAGTCTGTTTCCTTTGAAACTCTTGATGCTTGATCCTTGTCTCCTTGATCTCTTAAGTTTTGAGGACGAAACTTCTTCTAAGTGGGGTAGTATGTAACGCCCCACTCCGAACGATTACTTATGGAATACTAAGCTGCTTCGACTCGGTTGAGAATCGAGTCTCGGGGAAACCTTACCGCCAGATCAACACGGACGAAGTGCAATGAACAGTTCAAATTGATCGAACGACTTCTATTGAAATAAGTCCAAGGGTTTTCGTTGGTTGCTTTGCTTCTTGGTTTTGTGTTGCTTTGGGTTTTGAGTTGCTTTCGATGACTTGGTTTTCATGATTTTGCTTTCTCGCTTTCGCTTTCTTTTCGAATCATAAGGAAAAGAGATTGAAGTATGCTAACCAGGTATTGTTGCTCTTTCAGGACGCATAACCAAAGAGTGAACGTCGCTTAAGGCTTCCCCATCCTATCGTTCGATTCATTCGGTGAGTGGCTTAGGCCCTTCGATGAATCCTTTAGTCTGCATGCCTAATAAAAGAATATCTAGTTCACTTGGAATATGTTGCCTCACTAAAAAGATAAGCTAAAGAGAAAGAAAAGTATTGCATGCTTCGTATATTGAACTGCTACCTTAATAGTTGCTTATCGAATGCTTATTGTCCCTTGTATGTTGTGCATTGAGTATTATGGCTGGAAAACTCTGGACTTGATCTAGAAATGAGAAGAAGAGATAGACTTGCTTGTTCAATTGTTCATCAGTTGCATGATAGCATATTTTTTGATAGGAGCTTGCATTCATGCATTTGGTCAGGACAACTTGTGCACAAGGATTATCTCTCGAGCGATCCCTGGGGCACTAGGGATCGTTCGGCCTGGGAAGAGATCTAGATACCCTGAGGCTTGAACATCCTTATTTACGGAAGGGTAGACTCGTCCATTAGTGAGATGGGCTTGTATGTCCCAACTGCTAATCCCGTGGAGGGGACCATCATATAGTTAGGGTGCATGCTAGGTTTACCTTCTTGCATACCTAACACTTGATGCCAATTTATTGATTCATAAGTTATTTATATGCAAATTGTGACTAACTTGTGTGTCTGCTGCAGGGATAGCCGCTCGGCTGTGGGTAAGAATTATCATATGCATATGCTATAAATTGTCTATGTTTCCTTGCATGAATTGTTAAAAAAAGAAACTAGACAACCAGAAAGATCACCTAATAATGCTAGCTTCATATGCTTACTTAGTGTGTGGATTTCTTAGGTGAGTTTGGCCTCGGTCGCTCACCAGTACATGTGGTAGTACTGACCCATGTTTGTGGGCAAATATCCAGGTGCTGGAAGCGAGAGTTTGGCAACCATCTTGAATCTGAATCAGTGTGTACGCACCCTTCCTTAGGACTGTGTTCGTGCTGCATCCTCCGCTGCTTACCTCTCTAGTAGGCTACTTCTTCTTCTGCTAAATGTTTTGCTATTTTGGTCCTACTATAAGGATATAATGTAATGGGCGTTGTGGCTAGTTTTGGGATTGTAAAAAGAGTTATAAGCCTTCTAAGGCATATTTTGTAACTCAGCCAAGCAAGTACTTGTAATCCTTATCTTCAAGTATTCAATGAAAGAAAGTATTTTGTGTGCTATCAAATGTGTTCAACTTTGGTTCTCTGCATTTATTCTGTGCCTATATATGTATATTTTTGTCTCTCTTGTGTCTTGTGCAGGTACGTTGCTTGGTGCAAGTACAACTTAGGCTTGCACGACATCGTGCCCATGCGAGGACGAGCGGTTCCGTAGGGACCAAGCGAGGACGATCGGCCGCTACGGGATTGGGGCGCGACAACAAATACTCAAAAAGATTCTCTAATTCAGCCCAACAACTATAGTGACACAAGAAGTCCTTCATAATTCCTCCTCTTGTATAACTCATCACCACCCCTATGGTCTATTTCAAGTGCAGAAACAACTTGTGGGCAATATGATGTATAAACACTTTCATTAAAGGTAGCCAAGTCATGAAAGCCTCTTGGTGGTGCCTTTAATACTACATGCCAATTTGATCTTTCACTTTCTCTGGAGTAAAATACTTGCTTTGCTTTTGATGCAAGAATGAATGGATCTCTATCAAATTTACTTAATCCTTCATAAAGATTAACTGAGGTGAATCCATCCTCCTTCTTTATACCACTAACAATGTTGGTCGAATCACATTGAAAAATAGGAATTCGGAATGTGTTGAAGTCCAATAACAAAATATTCCTTATAACTCCATAGTAAGAAATATTTGCAACAACTTGTGTTGTGTCTCTGGCACTGGATCTACATATAGTCTCAGCTTGTATATAAACACCATAATCTTTAGTGGATCGCTCAATTTCTGTTGTATGAAAGCATTTTCCATTGATCACATAACCCAAGTACGACATTGTAACACATCTAGGCCCTTGCACAAGCCATCTAAGCGTATCTAACATTATACTCGCTGCACTTTCAAGATTAATCTGTAAAACATAACTAGTATTAAAAGTTACTTATCTATATATTGGTGTTTGCATGTATGTATGTATGTATGTATGTAATATATATATATATATATATATATATATATATATATATATATATATATATATATATATATATATATATATATATATATATATATGACCTTCTCTGACATCTATGAAATGAATGTTTCTAAATGCCTCTTCTGTATTAAATTATTATCCCGTAACAAACACATATTGGCACACTTTAACTCCTCCATGTGTTCTCCAATAAAGACATCAAAGTTTATATAGTTACTAATACATACACACACATATAGCTAGAAAATCTCAATAAAACTTCTGCTATTGGAAAGTGTTGGTAGTATAGTCACGGAATATATATATCACACACGTGTGCAATGGTACGACACAGACACAAGAATTATGACACGGTGACATTGATACAGTTGTAATTATGATATTGATGAGTTTACGAATGATACTTATTCGGTATGCTAAAGTTAAATTTTATATTTAGATATGTTTAACTACATATAGACTTAAAATTGTTTATGAGTAAACATTATGACATAAACTACACATACATATATTCAAGTATATGAGGAAGAAGGAAATTATACAATAACTATTTATGATCATTAATTTGGGTATAATGATGCATAGGAGATTATTTAGTTGATTCTTAATTTTTAATATAGATATAAATTCATGTATTTTATGTAGAATAATGTGGAGGCAATAATAAATTTGGTTTTATATTAATTAGTCTATCGTCATATTGAAACTTTAATAATATTAATATAGGGTATGATAAATAGCCATTGTTCAATTTTATTTTCACTTATTTAGATGCTTTTGAGATTGGTATGAGGCATGAAATACTAAACTAGGGTTGTATATGCGACCTTGGTATGTGTTTTCCTAAATATTATAAGGTTGCATCAACCATTTCAAACTCTAATTTTGGATTACTCCTTAAAATTTAGCAAAATGATTCATTTGTCACTATATTTCTAGATGAGGGTATTTTAGGAAATTTGCATATAATTATTGTTTTTGTGATTAATAATTATTTCTATCGTGCTAATAATTAATATTTGTGGTTGTGCTATTATTCATTAATTAGTGGACTAGCCTATTAGTTAGACTTGAAACTTGTGAACCCAATTAGACTCGTCATGACAAATAGTGAGCCCAACATGGACCAAGACCAATAAACCTTTCACTACCATATTTCTAGAGTAGGGACTTTATTGTCATTTATAATATTTATAAATATTATGTTAATAATTGCATGAGATGTAATATATATATAATATTATATTCATTAATGACATGGGTTAGTGGACTAGCCTTGATTTCACCATGGACCTTGCATTAGACTAGACATTAAACCCACTAGACTAATCCCTATTTTATTAATTAGAATCTAGTGAAATCCCTCACTTAGGACTAAAATCCTTATTAAATAGCTCTTCATGATAAGCCATTGAGGGCAAATGAGACATTGTGCATTAACCAAACAATATACTAGGTGTGGCCGATCTTATAAGTATAGAGGGAGCCTCCCTCAAAGCCATTCATGACTCATGAAGAAATCCTAGAAATAGCTCCCCAAAATTCCTTCCTTCCTCAAACAAATTTTAGAATTTTTATACCTCAAATCATTTTTCCCTCATCTAAAGAGGCATAGAAGCTTAGAGTTCAAGGAGCCATGGAGAAGAAGAAGTTACATTGGGAATCCATCTTCCAATAGGTAAAAATCTGAAATCTCTCCTTTAAATTCTGTTTTTATCATCTGTTTGGCCATCAGAAGCCCACCCATGGTTTAGGTATAGCCATTAGGGGAGAGAAGTTAGTCTCTATTGGTTTTATGATAATTTCTTCATGGTGTCCTATGTTATTTGGGGGTTTTGTGTTCCAAGGATACATTTTCCCTGATTTTCATAACACTAGTCATATATATATATATATATATATATATATATATATATATATATATATATATATATATATATATATATATATATATAGGTGTTTTAGTTGTATATTGGGGGTTTTTGCATGAAGATTTATTGTGTATCAAGAGTATTCTAGATTAGTGCACACTAGGTGCTTATTGAAATGACCAATATGAGGTATACTTATGATCTGCTGAATTCACATATTATTGGATATGTATATGTATATATACATTAATGTATATATATTAATCGTGAATGAATGTATGTGAATAATGGAAGAGGGGCCGGGTTCACTATGATTGAACATATGTGGTGTGCACAGTGTGTACTGGATATGCACTGATACTGAATGTATCCGTATTTGGAGAATGTGAGGATAGTGCTATGTTATCGGGTTGTGAGGTGTTGTGGGTGCTTGGTTTTGAGTATGTGAGGAATTCGAGTGATAGTGGTGTATATGCGTGGCATGTTGTGTGCTATGTACGTGTGTTGTATGCATAGTGAGTGAGTATGTGTCAATGAGGGCTCGGGTTGAGTGGCAGTGTGCATCAATCTCACTGTGCAGTATCAGTAGGTGTGCAAGGCACAATAAGGAAATAGTGCAGTGTACAGCTCCATTGTACATTGAGAGCACTGCAGTACAACACAGTGCTGCTCTGTATGCACAGCAAGGATGATCACTGCAACAATTATAGCAAAGCAACCGAGAGCCACTGAGCAGTTCACTACACAACTATTGGTTCAGCAAGGTGCAGCAATACTGTGCTTGTGCACAACAGGGGGTTGGGTAGATGTTTTGTTGGGTTAGATGGCTAGTAGTTAAGAGTATCAATTTAGAAATTGTCTCTTCCTATTACTGCAGCTGATATTTCTTGCATGCTGCTGCTATGATGATAATTTTATTGTTGTTGAGTGTCCTGGATATCTTTGCTAGGTTCATTTTTGTGTGGATATTTGAGTAACTGGGTATCAATTTACATTAGGTAATGTCAGTGTGTTGATTATAGATGAGTATCAGAGTTGTGCACTGGGAATAGAGGAGGGGGGTACTGGACTGTAGGTTCATGTGTGTTGAGTTGCATACATGTGTAGGGAAGTATCAACAATTATGTGAGGTATCGGGTTGAAGTAACTTACTTTGATCCCGATGATGTGAAGTCATATTATCAAGGTGGCTTACTTGGTTTCCTGTTGAGCATTGCTATATGATCCAAACATTAGGAGGTCAGGTTCCCTGGGTGCCTCGCAGTTGAAATCAGTATTGGGGATATGGTATCAGTAAACACTGATACATAGGGACTTGAGCCTTTACAACAGTGTACACATGATGGATCAGCATGCTGGGATAGACTAGTGAGGTTAGGTGATATGCAATTAGTGTTAGAGTACCAGTGTGTTAGTATAGTAGCTAGTTAAGAAAGTAGTAGTTCCCAGTTAGGGTAGTTAGTAGGAAGTGAGAGGTACAGTAGCACATGAACTATAGTAGGTATCCAGTGCATGACCTTGGGTTCATAAAAATGTATATGGCAATGTATCCATGTGGGAGTTTAACATCAAAATTCGAAGTTGGGTTGTAGGAGTTACATGTACATCAAAATGAGTTATAATAGAGCTAGTATATAGTTAGATATGTTTCTAGAGAGTTTTGAGAGTTGGTTAATAGAGTATTGTATCAGTGAAACTTGGTGAGGGATGTGCATTTCACCTACAGTAGTGAATTGGACTATTGGCATTGGCATTAGTGTCAGTTATTAATGTAGGTGTTGGTGTATGATATAGGTAAGAGTACCAGTGATTAGCAAGATGGGGAAATTATTATGTGATTGGTATCAAGTGATACTTATTGCCATATATATGTATAAAGAAATATTCTGATACCTAGCTAATAAGAAGTATCTTAGTACCTAGAGTGTACAGTTAGTGTAGGAGAGTTGAGATACCAAGGTATGATATTGGTAATATATTAAAGCATGGTATTATGATAAATAGTATTATATTTTGCTAGTAAACTTAGTGATAGCTAGTATAACTTGGCAATGACTAGTAAAGCCTAGATTAACCTTAGTGTTGACCTAGTTTGGACCTATAAGTCTAACATAGGACTAGTTAAACCTGTTTATTATTTCAGTTCACATTCTAACTTTGATATTCTAATATCTAGGACTCTTGGACTCCAGTTTATTCTTTGTTAACAGTTCCTTGCTCAAGACCACAGACGAGTACATTCTCTAACAGTTTTCGTTATGTTGATTATTACTATGATTCTAGTTGTAGTGTATACTTGATTCTTACATAGAGAATACATGGTCTAGTATCATAGATACCTATCATGAGGAGTCGTGATTGGAATCCATCGTGCTAGCTGGGGGCGAAGAAATATTAGCAAGATTATGTGACCACACCCCACTTTACATGCATCATAGCTCACCCCATATATCACGTTGGGTGTAGCCTGACCATCTACATGCCTCATAGCCTGTTATATATGATTAGCCTGACTATTGCTCGCATCATAGCTAACCAGATGGTTAGCTTGATCTCACATGTATCATAGCCAATCATATATAACAAGCCTGATCTAGTCCCAAGCCGATCACATATAAACTGATATTTCACAACACTTAGCTAAAATTTCTATTTTTTTATTCTAGTTCACTCATTTCTAGCATTAATATATATATTTGTCCATTGCTAGTTAGTACTATTGATGATTACATGTCTCTCCAGTATTCCTTATTTTTTAGTATTTCTTCATCATGTATTTTCTTACACTGTTTTATAGTTTTTGTTAATATAATTGAAACTGTTGTTTAGTATTTGTGCTTCGCTCCAATCCTGACTGGATAACATTTTTAGATGATCTTGAATTTTTTCTGTCCTATTCACTACGGTTCAGGAGTAGAGCAAGACTATAAATCGAAGATTCTAGAGGAGTCACTCTCCTTAGAGGAGACACCACCCGCAGTCATTTAGACAGCTTCTTGGTCTAGTTATCTATGTATTAAATTGTTCTAAACTTAAGTTTTGGATTATATTATCTTAAGACTATTTATGTTGGGATAGCTAGATTCTAGATTATTATTGTATTTGGGTTGTGTGCAAGACTCATGTCAGAACTTTCTTATCTTTTATATCTTATCGTGCCATTTGTTTTCCTATAGTTATTGTGATTGAGTATCTTATGAATTGATGATCATATGCATTATTCATTGTCCTTCTTATGGAGTTGAGATCATTGACAGGTTATATTGTGAGTTACGATTAGTAGTATTGAGACCTAGATATGTTCTACCGTCGATGCTGCGGCGTAGGCTGGACGTACCCACAGCTCATGCCCAAATTCTGGGTGCGGGTCATGACAAAACCCATTCACACTAATTAATTAGGTGAATTAACTTAATTTGCATTAGTGTAGAAACTCCCTAAAATATCTATCCTTAATTATTCATTATAATTCCTCATGTAGGGGCAAATAGGACTTTAATATGTGACTTGAGGAAGGGGGAAGGGGTCGGCCACACATAAGGGGGTCTCCTTTCTCTCTCCTCCTTAATTTGCATTTTATTTTGATCCAAAAATCTAGATCCCCAATTTTTTTTTACTTTTTCTCCATTGATTTCTCTCTCAATTTACTTTCAATCTTTCTTATTTTTAACCCTCAAGGAGACTTGGAGCTTGGAGAAGCAAGGAGCACAAGGAGGAAGAGCATTGGTGAAGAGCTCATGTCCGGGTCGTGTCTACTTGGGATTTTTATTGGGAATCCATATCCCAATTGATAATTCCTAAATTTATTTTTATTGTAGCTCCCAAATCATGCATTTAACCACTAGGAATCACCCCATGGCATATGACTACCTATAAAAATAATTTTTAGGCTATTTGGTAGTATATTGTGTCCTCTACATAGCTTTTTGTATAAATTTTGGGAGAATTACGAGATTGACATATCAATTATGTGTAATGAGACCAATTAGATCTAATTAGACTTAGATTGGGGTTGTTGAACGTAGTACGTGTCCAAAAATGGAGACGAGTAGGCCGTATCGCGATATATTGCGATACCGTGTGATACAAAGGCCATTTTTTGTGTTCTTGAATAATTCTCTATAATTCATATTGTAATTAGTTATAATAGTTATTAGTATTTATATTTAATATGTAGAAGTATTTTATATGGTGAATTGATGATTTGGACACATTAATTAGATGTGTATCACGGTATTCTAGCTATGCATGCTTAGTGTTTGGTATTATGACACTGTGAGATATCTGTGTGTGGACTGTGTGCATATGAGGGGACTACATATAGTTGTGTGTGTAGGTGTCCCTTATATCCTATGTGCCAGTGTGTGTGGTTCATTAGTTTAGGTATATGTATGTATGTATGTATGTATGTATGTATGTATGTATGTATATATGTATGTATGTATGTATATATATAGATCTCTGTGTGTGTGTGTTGCTCGAGCATACCAACAGTAGTACTGCGGGTTAGCAATTAGAGAGTGGAGTGGTATGAAGTTTGGGTAGAGTAGTAGCATCAACATAAGTTGCAAGAAAGAAACTTGGGGTCGGGTTAGACCTGGTGGAGGGGAGAGTGTCGGAGATTGAGTGAGTGTTGCTCGAGTTTAACATCATTAAGGGAGTGTATATCAAGAATTGTTAAGTTGTGCACATGTGCATATATGTGTTAGATGCAGAAAGATGAAGGCTAAGGTAATGTACATGTGGGTTTTGAGTGCTGGTTAGGTGTGTATCAATGAGGTATAGCTCTGTATTAGCACTCCATGGTAGCAACTGCAACTTGCAGTTGGTTATTAGTGTGAAATTATCCAGTGTTAGCTATTATCTGTGTGTGTAATAGTATTATACATATGTGGGGTTTGTTGGCATCTAAATTGGTTAATGGAAGGTGTATCAGTGACTGATGAGGATCATTGTTGTGCATATAGCAAGGTGGGGGGCTGCATGCTTGTGTAGTACATCACATTGCCAAGGTTATGCTTGTGTGTGTGACTGTGGTAAAGCACATATGTGCTGTGTACCGAGGGAGTGCCAGTGTGAGTTGGTATCACCTATATAAGTGTGCATGTGATTAAAATATGTGTAAGTGTCTTGTATGAGTGCTTAGTGTCCAGTAAGTGAGAGAGATTATGAGGTAAAGTAATTTGAGATGTGGATATAGCAATGTAGGTGTCTTTGAGGCCCAGGTAGGCATGTACACTTATGCCAGTATTTTGTGAGTAAAGAGTGTGAGTGAATTGTGTTGTATGAGTATTAGAGAGTAGTATAGGTCATATGAAGGTAAGTATCTTAGAGATTAGTAGATACCTTAGTGTCTAGTGTGGTGTCAAAAATGATACTAGGATATTTGGGTGTGGGTGTAACATGGAATACTTAGATATCTAGGTATTGGTGCTAAGATAAGATTAAGGTATAGGTTATAGTTAAAATATATGTATATAAGGTAGTGGTTTATATGCGTTTAGTTTGGATACTATATATGACACTAGTATATAGCTATGATATTAATATAATATGAGTTAGATAGTTATAATATACTTAATATTGATATCGTAGAAAAAGGATACGACCTAGAAACCTAGTGTGGACCTAGTATTAGCTAGTGTGACTTCATAAATCAACATAGTGGATAATTATGAAACCAAATTAGGGTGGTGATCTAGTTTGACTTTATATTGACTAGTTTGACCTAGTTTGACTAGTGTAACCTAGTATTGGCCTAGAAGAGCATGTTTTAGTGCATTTAGCTTATTTATCACTTCATACACCCAATTGACATGCCATTCATATCTAGGTATGTGTGATACCAGCTCGGACATCGAGTAGCACCACTTGCTCAGGACCAAATACGAGTACATTCTATGATAGTTTTCTTATTTGACAGCCTCTATATTTTATGTATTTAGTATTTAGATATTTGATTCCTGACACGATGGTCACACGAATTTGTATACGTGGATCTTGGTCATGAGATATTATTATTGTGATGACTCAGTGATCACCATGTCGTGCTTCGTGATTACTCAGTAACTACAGTGATATCTTAGTGATTATTTAGACCGTGATCATAGTGCATAATATTATAGACCGTGCAGTGTGATATACGTCTCGTGATTTGGATCCATGTACTAGTCGGGGGTTAGGGAAGTATTAGTGGATATGTGATCATACCTTATAGCCCGTGATAGTTAGTAGATCATGCAACTCACGTGTGATCACGCTAGCTCACCTTTTATATATAGCCCGTGTTAGGCCCAAGCCGATCACATTATCTTACTAATATTTCAAGACATATTTATTATATTATTTCTTTTATTTTAGTTCATTACATTGATGTTCTTTACCATATTGTGCTCATCTCTTGCCATTATTTACCATGATTCTCTTTCTCGTGATATATGCTAGTTCAGTTATTTCCATCATTTATGTTCATTTTTATTACTGTTTCATAGTTTTTGTCAATTATTGGAACTGCTAGTGGGTTGTACTTCGCTCCAATCCCGACTGGATATATTTTTCAGATGATTCATTAAAGGACCGATGTCCTACATATTACGTACGGACCGCAGGATGGTGAGGCAATTGAGCCAGTACCCGTAGAGAATTTTGAGATAGTACCACCAGCTAGAGAGACTTTAACTTTTCTTTATGAGTTGTATTTGATTTTTAGTAGACTTGTGGCATGTATTATTCTTTTGGGTTTTATGTGAAGATTGGACTTTGTATTAAGACTCTTGCATTTCTTTTACTTCTATTCCATATCGTGCCATTCTTCTCTAGTTGTTTTTGTGATTGAGTATTGTTTACCGTTACCATATTATCATTTTGTCCTCCATTTGGAGTTGAGATAGCATGACAAGTACCTTATATATATTGTGTGAGATGTGTTGATAGTTATGTTGACCCAGACAACGTTCTACCACAGATGCTGCGGCGTACGCTGGGTACGTACTCGTGCCCCTACACCGGGTGCAGGTCGTGACACATATTTAGTGGTAGCCCATGTAGTTCTAGTATCACGATTAGAGCAATGTCATGGTAGTACAAAGACTTAGTTCTACTACTACGAGCCTATTTTAGGATATATGATATAGGCTGAGGGTATACTCAATCACAAATAGGGAATATTTCTAAATATCTGTTTGCTATCCTTATCTATTTGAATGATTGCTTTACTTTGATTAATTATATTCTTCCTTGATGATACCGTATCTTACTCAATATTGATTCCTTTGTTGCAATCTATCTTCAGGATGCCACCGAAGACGTGTTCTCAGCGCTCAGGCACAGTTTCAGTGAGGTCGGTCACTTCATCGCCTCTGAGGACAGTACCAGCACACACTGTTCCAGCAGCTTCAGTTCAAAGGTCCACTTCATTGGTCCCGGTGGGCATTTTTGTAGTAGCTTTCAGGGGTGCTCCACCTCCAATACATAGGACAGTACCGACAGTCTCGGAGGAGCTTCTACCTCCACCATCCGCAGTTGATCAGATGCAGGTATTTGCTCTCTTTCAACAGATGATAGATGCCCAACAACACCTGTCAGAGGTTATGCGACAGGACATTGAGAATGCTCACCAGCTTGCACTCATCGCAGTCGAGAGAGTTGCCTTGGTCCAGCCACAGGTAGATCCACCTCAGTTTACCCCACAACAGCCGAGGCCGGGGACCATCATTGACTTTAAAAGGATGGGGCCAAAGGACTTTAAAGGCACCGAGAGAATTATTTATGCTGATGATTGGACAGAAGATATTGAAAGGAACCTGCTTCTGGTGCAAATTCCAGAGAGGTTGCAGGTAGAGGCCGCAGGAAGCATGATGTTTGACATCGCATTGACTTGGTTCAGAATGGACCCCAGGATCTCAGTGCCAGGACTTACTTGGAAAGCTTTTAAGGAGCTCTTCAAGAAAAAATTCTTCCCAGATATGGCTCTGACATCTCTAGAGAGCTAGTTTCAGTACCTCGTCCAGGAAGGTTTGACGGTGGATGAGTATGCAATGGAGTACTGCAGATTGGTTTGCTTCGTGGAGGGGCAAAATCCCCGAGGAAAGGCCCAAAAGTTCAGAAAAGGTCTGAGTAGGGAGATTAAATCTCATACTAGTGGATACCGTACCGCTACATTGAGGAGATTCTAGCGGAGGCACAGTAGGCAGAGGATGATTTAGAGCTCGACTACAAGAGGATGAGAGATCATTCAAGGGATAGTAGTAGTGCAGGCCCAACAAAGCAGCCTCACTTTCATCAGCAGCAACAGAGGCACTTTTAGCAGCAGCCGAGACAGCAGTTTCAGGCAACATTTAGGGTGCTAGTGCAACAGGCACAACAGGCCCCGAGACTAGCACAACATGCCCCGCAGTGTACTCACTGTGGAAAGTTAGGACATACACAAGAGGTTTGTAGGAAAAGGCTTGGGGTGTGTATTTATTGTAGGGAGGCAGGCCACCAGTTGCGAGATTGTGTTCTAGATCCCGTTCGAGTAGGTCAGGGAGGAGGCCAAGCACAGAGAGCACCATCGAGACCACCAGCGGGACAACAAAGGGGACCTCCGTTACCACCACATCAGCAGCGGTTTGCTCAACACCAGCAGCAGCTGTAACCTCCCCTAATTTTCTAGGATTTTTATATAATAATAGGAATAATACAATGTATAATGACAACATTCTTATAATTAGTAATAATAATAATAATAATAAATAAAATAATAAGGGTAATAATAATAATAATGATAATAATGATAATAATAAAATAAATAAACTAATTAACTTATAATACCTGTAGAAAATATTATATATATATGTGTGTGTGTGTGTGTGTGGTTATAACTCTATACCATAAAGAAAGGAAAACAAATAATAATAAAAAATATAATACAAACCCCCAATTGTAACCGAACAGAAACAACAGCAGTAGAAATCCATCACCCCTCTCCGATTGCTCAAGTCAAAAAGGACTTGGAAGCCCATGACCCGAAACCGCACAAAAACCTTTCCCCCATCTTGATAACTATATATATACACATATAGTTATCTGAATACCTAACCCTAACCTTCATCTCCTGTTCCCTACGCATACCTTCCCCAGAGCCACATCAGCGTCCCCCGACCACCTACTCGACCTCCGCTCAACGTTGAACGCCGGCGCACGACCGTGACCCCCGCACATCCTACGCGGCGACAAATAGTCCGCTTAGAGGTACCCCTTTTCCCGCGTACTTTTCGCAATACGTTCGATCGTTTTTCGATCTGTAAAATTTTATGGATAGACCACCTAACCTAGTTTACAACTATGTAACCTTACACGAAATTTTTTGTTTAAATCAGCAAGAAAAATGCACGAAAAATTATGAAAAAATACAGTTTTGACATGTTCTTGATTCATAGTTTCTAGGTTGAAAGCCCTATATTGGAAGGCCATTTTCTTTTAATTCTGTAAATATAATTTAGTTTTTATTTACCCTTCTAATAGCCTATATTACCAGGATCACAACGATATACTATTTGCATATTATCGACCATTACTTTGGTACAAGAAACTGCGTTAAAATAAAAAAAACCACGAATTATATTTTATATATAACTTGAAAACTTATGATACGGAGTATGTCCCGACAAACCAGACCACCATATCACATAACAATTGTTCCAAAAAGAGCGTATGGTATATCCTAACGTACGGGCTTTCGCGAAAGTTGATTCGGACGTGTGTCAGGATTTGTCATACGGTCTGACTTCATATGTGGCCAGGATTTGCCATGCGGTCTGACTTCATATGCAACCAAGTGGTCCATGCAGCACAGATTTCATATGTGTCCTAGAGACTTATGCGGCCAGGATTTTCCTTGCGGACTAGAAATCCATGCGGCCTTGATTATTTTTGATGGAATACTTTTCTTATTTTGTGGTTGATTTGGTTCAATGCTAGTGTTATGATTCTAAGGGGAATTAAATTTAGTAACTAGACCTCGTGCTACACATGATCATGAGCTAAGAATGGCTATGAACATGGCATAAGTTGAACTGAGATTTCAGTATGACCCTGACTAAGTGGATAGTGACTAACCGGCCATGTGCAAGACAATAGCGTAAATGTTACAATGTGATCCTGATTCATATGATCCAATGTATAATTGGTAATTGAACTCGAATACTGTATCCATGCTGATACCACTATTGCTTGATTATTGTTCATGATTTAAAGTGCGCCGAGGTACGGCACATCGTGTTACGTATTAAGTGATTATATTTGGGTTGTGCATCGAGATTTGATATTATATATATATATATATATATATATATATATATATATATATATATATATATATATATATATATTGTTTCCCCAGCACAGGCATGATAAGCGAGTCAACTATCAAAGCGTGGATAGGATATTGATTGTCTGAATGTTGCATACACGCTCGGGTGAATCCAGATTTGACTTCCATGGATTCGTATCTAGCGTGCCCATACTTTGTTTGATATCTTAAGAGAAATTCTCTTTTGACTGCGCCTTTAGATTTCGAACACAATATAGGGCTAATTAGGTAACTAAAAGTGGTAGTAACATCTAGAGGGAACGGTATTCCGAGATCATGCCAACGAACCTTCCCACAGAGATTCATTCTAAGTGTATTGTGGGCCGGCCACCACAGATACTGTATATCATCTGCCTTAGTGGAGTACAGTATCTGACTATTATTATGCCGAGCAACTATTTCACTATAGGAATACTGGAACCGCTAATACCGTATTTTTAGCGCAGTGGCCCTACGATACTTATTATGCATTATTTTTGAGATAACCTCTGACTCCACAAAAATAGCAAGGCATATAAATGATTGGCCGATTTAAGAAAATGGACTTGGTTGTGATTGTATTATTCGTTAGTAGCCTAAGAAAATGGACTATTATAGTGTGATGGTTCAACCCTTGTCCTTGTTTGGTTGTAGGGTTGGGCCTTAGCGCTAGGAGATGCCATGGGCATAATTTACGACATTGAACCTATGTATTATTATATATTTTTCTTAGATTTTTGTTTCTCTATTTTGTGATTCCTTTGTGGTACTTGTTATTTGGGGTCTAACTCCACGGATTTTGTATGGCCAAGTTTTGAGCCAGCACCTGAGGATCCAGCATACCTTCCCCCAACTCATGGCGCATACAAGGAACATGGTCGCAGGGGATAGTGAGTGGGTTTTTTTTCTGCTCGTCATTGCATATTTACTTCTTTTGGGCGTCTAGTTACCGACACCTGTTAGCCGGCTCGTTTGGATATTAGTTTTCTTACATAATTTTATTAAATTAGACTGTAGTTGATCACTGTTATATACTTTTGTACTCTTCCAGCTCCTTATTTTGCATAGATAGTCTCTAGAACATTTGGGATACTTTATTATTTTATCATATATGCTCTATGCTTACTATTTCTTGTTTGAATAATTGAGACATAGAAGTTCTTGACTCTAGGAGACTCGATTGTAGCATGCACCCCCTTGTCTTATACAGCCGTGACCGCCGTACGACGTATATCACCTTGTACAGGGTAGCTGGCCATGTCCGTCTCCGTATTTCGGTACTAGGACGTTACAAAGAGTTAGAGTTAGACTTGGAATGGTAAGTGTGTGCTATATTTGACACGAATGGAATGGACGATATGACATGGACGCTATTCGGTAGATCGTGCTTGATGGTAGTGCAATTCTTGGTTTGAGTGGGATTAAAAATGACTTGGATTTTGATTGACCCCGTTTAATGTATCATTGTGATTCGAAAGACGAGAACCCTTGAGATTTTTGCGAGTAGCTTGTCCGAATTCCCTATCACTATGTTTGGTTGAATGCATATATTTGAGGGATGCCTTGAATGTGTGCATGATCCAAGACTCAGTGATATATTGAACTCGAGTGCAAAGACTTCACTATTGCTAAATTGGTGGACATCTATATGTTTGAGGTATGCCTTAAATATGTGCATGATCCAGACTCGCGATATGCTGATCTCGAATGCTTGTGCAAGTGAATATATTAGATTCACATGGACGAGTATTACAATTTAGATAAGTTTGCCTCAACCTTAGATCGTCATTCAAGATAGATTATATCGTACCCCGCATTATGCAATATATTTCACGCTAAGACACATTAGAGATCGAGTCAGAGCTTTGATTCAATGATAGAGTCATTCAACGAGCAGATCCAACACACACGTGATGCAGATTATTATGCTTGAGATAGATTCGATAGTATACGATAGAATGATTTGCGCTCAGAAAGACTCGATGAAGAGAATTATTCTGAGTGGTGTATAATGTAACGACTCATTCCGTTCAAGTGGATAACCGATTCAAACGTTGCAAGTGCGATGACCCAACCCGCCTTGCTCAACGAGAAGACTTGCTTGAAGCAAATGATTTCAGACTTGGCCCTTCAGGAGTTCAGACTTAAACTTTCAAAGGCGCGCTCGGAGTATCGCTCGACCGAGGTAAATCATCGCTAATATGGGTCGCTAAGATGAACCTGTCTTTGTTAGCCTGCACACTTAAAATATACGGATGATACATGCTAGTCGCTAGACGAATCACCCCTTGCATGCTAATAACGAATACAACACACCTAGCTATGGAAATAATCCCATCTTATGTCTCTTTGCATAGAACATGAAAGTAGATCGGTTGAACAAAGTAGTATGCTCGCTTTATAGTTCTTATAATCTCACCCTCGTAGCGTTACTTTTGTTCCTTATATGTTCCTTTAAGTATATTGCTTCATATGTCTTGAAATGCTCGTCACATACATATTGCCTCGATATAGAAGCATAACGCAGATCTCACTTACTTGTGGCAGGAAGACTATCAAAATAGTCGTTCCAAGCCAAATGATAGAAACATGGAAAGTCTTTGGGACCATTGGGTCGCCAAGGTAACTCCCAAAAATGGGAGCTGCAATAAGTAGTAAAACATCAGCATAAACTATGTATTGAATGGTACATACTCGATCATGAGATATCTGAACGAGTAAATGCATTCGTACTTTGTCAAGTAGTTATGTTCATTCAAGGTCCTAAAAATATTGCATATAATAAAATATTAGTGTTGATCGTCAATGGTCATGGACAGCCTGTACACAAGTTTATGGTTTCTGCGGACGGTACGCCGGGGCACCGGGGGCCGATCCGATCCGGACATGAATGTCTCATAGTCAGCTAGCAACATCAACATGGGGGAGACGGGCCTTGTAGCGGGGCTCGCTACCTACGCTGTAACGATCGTCGTCCGACCAAATTATAGTCCATGATGGCTTGTCAAGTAATGTGAATGTGTTATTAAAAAGTATCATTGAAGACTCATTAAAGTATCATCAAGTATCAATAAAAGAATTATGTGGCAACCCATGTATAGGCTCGTATGGACTTGAGGCAAGTAATGGATGCACGGCGCACTCTGCGTGCAGATCGTTAATCGAACCAAAAAATCAGAACCTCTGAAACACACTTGAATAGTCTAAGAAAACTAAACGATCTGAGTATAATGCATGAACCTGAGTCACAAAATAATATGAGTATCACAAATTTCTATATGTCGTTCACCTGAGTAAGAATACGCTAGTAATACTTGTGTTTGCTTATGTGATTCTTGGTTTCCTTATACATATTCGTGCTTGGTTAACTTGGTTGTATCTTTAGGACAGGGAATGAACAATGATAAGTTGGTAAGTTTTACCGTGTTTCTCTTATATCCCACAATGCACTGCCACACGAGTTAGACTTTACGTCATTGCCATAAAAATGATCCTAAGGTAAGATTAGAAAGATAACTTAATAGATGGTGCACGAAACCTATATAAAGTGTTTGGATTTATCGAGTGGGCGAGAAGCCTCCCCACCAGTGCATTCATGTACTGATAATCCACCAGATTGTTTGCAGGGTGCGGGAGAACCTCCACTACCAGAATAAGCGGGATTAGCGACGTTTTTAGCGACGTAATAGTAAAATGTCGCTAATATTAAATAAATCAGTGACTCCAAGGAATAACGTCACTAGACGACGCTAATTGGCATTATATAGTAACGTTTAGCGACTGTTATTAAGTTTTCAAAATATTAGTCACTATAAGTTTAATTAAGGTCACTAAACGTCGCTAATTTGTTTTATTTAGCTACGTTTAGCGACTTATTTAGCGACGTTCCTTTTTTAGACATTTAGCGACGTACTTAGCGATGTCCAGGACGTCGCTAAATTAGCGACTTCTTTATTGGCGTCGCTAAACGTCGCTAATTTATTTTGTTTAGCGACGTTTAGCGGCTAACTTAGCGACGTCATGACGTGCGTTGCTAAAACGTCGCTAAAAAAGTTTTATTTAGGGCTGATTCCCCCCATTTCTTTCGATCCCTCTCCCAAATATTCCCCCCCTCCCCGCGTCCCCTCCTTCCTCCGGCGACGTGCTTCCTCCCTCCCGGCAACCCCCCTCTGATCGTGTCCTCCCCCTCTGGATCCCCTCCTCCCTTCGGCGTCCCCTTCTCCCTCTCGGCGACCCGCTCCGGCCGCGTCCTCACGCCTCCGACCGCGTCCCCTCCTTCCTCCGGCTCACCTTCTTCCTCCGGCTTCCCTCATCGGTGAGCTCCTCTCTCTGTCTTATTTCTCTGTCTCTATCCTTGTAACACGACATGACACGATACGACAAGACACGACACGACACGATACGATATGACACGACATACTTTCAAGTAGAGCAAAAAGAAGTAGATGATGAACTATGTATATAATTGCTTGACAAGGGTTACATTGTGTTCGTGTGCGTGTGCGTATGGAGGGCATGATTATAGCACTTGGCCATGTAAAACTGTTATTGTCTTGCGCCTATAAATTTACGTAGTAGGCCCTTCTTGACGGTAATGCATAATTATGAGAAGGTTTCTTTTTAATTTGATGCCTGTTTGTGTAGGTTATAGGTCTAAATGTTGCTACCTCTTGCCCTTTCTCTCTCTCTCTCTGCCTCAAGAATTTAAGAAATATTTATATACTCGTATGTGAGTGATACTCATGTGGCTCACTCTGATACTAGCTCATAGATGATGTCTCGGACTACTGATACGATTGGCTAGTAGGTGATGAGTTGGCTATGCTCCTGAGACTCTTGCTACTCTGCTACTAAGCTACTGAGCTGCTGTTGAACCTCTGCACTTTGTCACTGCACTGCATACACTTCGATATTGCTACTGGAAGTGAAGCTCACTGGTTTAGGTTTGTAACAAACTCGAACACACATACACACCCTCATTCCCTTGTCCATGCCCGTGTGTCCGTGTCAGTATTAGGGTTAGTGTCCGTATTTCTAGCATTTAGTAGGGGAAACAAGAACCATGAGTAATATTGAGAAGCTGGCTCAACAATAATTGACTTGATTTATTTCAAGTACAACATAAAAAAGAGGCTATGTGCCCCTTCCTAGACATTTCCTGATATCTCCTACAAAAAATAATAAAAGCATAGGGCATCTTTTTCACGACCCGATTCTGTGGAATCGTTGGGACGTCCCCCGAATCGTAACCGCTGTGCGGGCCTGTGGTTGTGCCCGCACAAGGCTAAAGTGTTTTGTATAACGAGCACATATTCAGAGTACACAGATAAATTAAAGCACCGATTAAAATATGGAAAATTTCTCTTTATTGATAATGAACATCTATTACAAACTCTTGAACGAGTCAGCTAATTTGCCGCACGGGCTTACAAAAGTGTTGACACAAAATAAGATAGCAGTCATGTACATTAAATCCCTTTACTAAACTTCAAAATGATAAATACCTCCGGGCTGGAGGACGGCTTTGCCACAGAGCTGCATTGTGTTTGGGTTGCAAGCTCCTTCTTCAAGTACTTCAAAATACGGCACGGTCAGGATGCACCTACAGCTGGACTGGATCGGGAAGACGACTTCGGCTCCTCGCTCGGAACTTCTTAGTGCGGAGAACCTGTTTCAACAAGGGTCAGTATGTCGAAACATACTGGTGAAGGCGAGCTAAACCCAACTATACCAATCAACACGTTGTTTTAATGAAGCATGCATATTTTTGTGGTCTTTATATCTTGCCTTAGTTCATTTTACAAGCAGCAATATATATATAAAATACTGAAATAAACTTGCTACCGTTCGGTGGCTTTTACCTGTCCGTCTGAACCACCTGCACAATACTTACCATGCCTTTCCTGCCACGAAGACACAAGTTAGTTTGCAACAGGTTTAAATATACAAAATGATCACTGGCGTGATGCCATAGTGGACGTAGTCAAGGATGAGGATAGCATGCTACGAGAGTACACGATGCGCTGCAAGCTATCCTGTCCCGTACACGATGACTACACACGAGTTCTGCCCAGATCAGATCGGTGCTAGTGCCCCAACAACCGTCCGCAGAACAAAGACCTTGTGCACAAGTTGTCCATGATCGAACACGATTATTAAGTTAACAATTCATGCAGTTGAGGCAACACGAGTACAAGAACACGAGTACAAGATAAGCAGTATTGCATGATTCATTTTGCATAGCCTCCCTGAATAATTATTCACATACAAGATATGATCCATACTTAGCACGATTTATAGAACATTTACAATGAGCTAGCATACAATAAGATAACAGTTCACAAGTTTAGTTTGACAAGCAATATAGTCCAATGTCTATTCCCATTTTATATCTTAGCATCTTTTAGTTATTACTTGGTATCGTCTGATCGGGGCAAACAAGGATGCAAAATTTATTAGGTGTGAAGACTTGGAAGCAGGGCTAGCTAATCGGTATGGTAGCCACTCACTTAGTTGGTTGGAAGGGAGAAGGAAAGAGGCGCTTTAAGACTCCACTCGTAAGCCGCCTACTGCTCGTTCACCTACATCATGAACAGCTCAATCAATACCTCTTCCTCTCTTTCCACACTCGGAATTGAAGTACAGTTCAGTGAACAAAAATAATAAAATCCAACAAAATCGTTCAAGGAAAACAAGCAAATCCAAAAACTAACTCAAAGCACGAAAGCAACAATCGATATCGAAAACTGAGGCAACAAAGATGCAGCGGAGAGGTCCCTCCTAACTCTGCCGCTAAGTCAATCCCGGGGGCACGGTCCACTGAATATGGGAATCGATTCCGAAGAAACAAATCCATAATGAGGACGAGTTCTTGTTTCAATCTATCCCGATCGAACGATACCATCTTGTATTTCTTAGTCGCTCTCCTCGAATAGGAGGAACGTGGTGCCACATCCTACCCAACTAATTAGAAGTTTTGTCCTCAAAACTTAAGAATAGAACCTACCGTTAGGGATTATTTCGTTGGGGACGACGATCAGGAAGGTTCGGACAGGAACTAATGGCATGGCTTGATCCTCCACAAGCGAGGCATAACCCAAGTCTCAAGCGGCAATCTTCCTTAGCGTGCCCACGCTTTTTGGAGAACCGACATATATTTCTTCAATCCCTTATTTGCTGACTACCGTCATTTTGTCGCTTTGCAGCGTTGTTTCCTCTATGGTTGCTTTGGCTTTTGTGATTGTAGGTATGCACAGCGCCGGTAGAAACATAAGGATATTGCGGTTCAAGTGATAGGGCAAGATTCATAACTTCCCGTATTGTTTAATACTGATGAACGACTACGTGTGCATGGATGGAAGGGCGTAGAACACCTTCAAAACTTCTAGCTTGACTCGCTGCATCAGGTAAATAGGCGCTAGCAAATTTGGAGAGACAATTGAATTCGGTGGAGTACTGTTTAACTGTCATGCTGCCTTGCCTCAGTTGCACGAACTCATTCTCCATCTGACGTTGTACTGGAGGGAGTATAAACTCCTCTTCAAACGTGGCATGAAAAGTCGTCCACGAGATCGCCTCCTCTCCATGGTCAAATTGAAGAGATCGTCGATGCACGTCCCACCAATCGTGCGTGTTGAGGCGGAGCTGCAGTTGCGCGCATATGACGCACTTTTCTTCGGGGACCTCTAGAAGAGCAAAGTGGTCTTCAAGTTCGTCCAACCAATCTAGAGCCACGATTGGGTCTTCAGTCCCGTTGAATGGAGTATTACAGACTTTCTTGAAGTGGCCAAAGTCGAAGGCAGCCACTTCCCTCGTCCTTGGAATTTACGGCGTCTCAACTTCAAGCACGAGTTATTCCACCAGAGTCGCTGCTGTTGCCACGGAATGGTTGGAAGCCAAAGTCTGAATGATCTGTTGCAGGATATCTACCTACTTTGGTTGGACTGAGAATCGAGCTTCTATATTGTCTTTAAACTTGAGCTGACTCTCCTCCGCCCGCTTTTTGGCCCGTTCGTAGCGAGCCTCGTCCCTTTGTTGGTTTGCCTCCAACATCCGCAACATTTGCTGGATGGGATCGATGCTTGGCATGGCTCGCTGGCTCCTTGAACTTCCCGTAGTGCCCAAACTACTTTCTTGGCCTTGCGTTTTGTCCGGTGCTAGCGCTGAGGATTGCGCTGGTGCCATTCCTTCAAAAAAAGGTAAATTACATTAGGATCATAATGTATTATGGACTTATTGCATGAACGTATCTCATTTTGGCCTAGAGAGTTCAAAAGTTTGCACAAGAATTTGATCGTTAAAAGAACTTTTCCAGTACGAGAGTCTAAGGAACTTGAATCTGTGCTCTGATACCACTATATCACGACCCGATTCAGTGGAATCGTTGGAACTTCCCCCGAATCATGACCGCCGTACGGGCCTGGGGTTGCACCCGCACAAGGCTAAAGTGCTTTGCATAACGAGCACATATTCAGAGTATGCAGATGAATTGAAGCACAGATTAAAACATGGAAAAGTTCTCTTTATTGATAATGAACATCTATTACAAACTCTTGAACGAGTTAGCTAATTTGCCGCACGGGCTTACAAAAGTGTTGACACAAAATGAGATAACAGTCCTGTACATTACATCCCTTTAGTAAACTTCAAAATGATAAAGACCTCCGGGCTGGAGGACGGCTTTTTCGCGGAGCTGCATTGTGTTTTGGTTGCTAGCTCCTTCTTCAAGTACTTCAAAATACGGCGCGGTCAGGATGCACCTACAACTGGACTGGATCGGGAAGACGACTTCGGCTCCTCGCTCGAAACTCCTTAGTGTGGAGAACCTGTTTCAACGAGGGTCAGTATGTCGAAACATACTGGTGAAGGCGAGCTAAACCCAACTATACCAATTAATACGTTGTTTTAATGAAGCATGCATATTTTTGTGGTCTTTTTATCTTTCCTTAGTTTATTTTACAAGCAGCAGTATATATATATAAAATACTGAAATAAACTTGCTACCGTTCGGTGGCTTTTACCTGTCCGTCTGAACCACCTACACAATACTTACCATGCCTTCCCTGCCACGAAGATACAAGTTAGTTTGCAACATGTTTAAATATACAAGATGATCACTGGCGTGATGCCATAGTGGACGTAGTCAAGGACGAGGATAGCATGCTACGAGAGTACATGATGCACTGTAAGCTATCATGTCCCGTACACGATGACTACACACAAGTTTCGCCAATATCGGATCGGTGCTAGTGCCCCAACGACCGTCCGCAGAATAAAGACCTTGTGCACAAGTTGTGCATGATCGAACACGATTATTAAGTTAACAATTCATGCAGTTTAGGCAACACAAGTACAAGAACACGAGTACAAGACAAGCAGTATTGCATGATTCATTTTGTATAGCCTTCCTGAATAATTATTCACATACAAGATATAATCCATACTTAGCACGATTTATAGAACATTTGTAATGAGCTAGCATACAATAAGATAACAGTTCACAAGTTTAGTTTGACAAGCAATATAGTCCAATGTCTATTCCCATTTTATCTTGGCATCTTTTAGTTATTACTTGGTATCGTCTAATCGGGGCAAACAAAGATGCAAGATTTATTAGGTGTGAAGACTTGGAAGCAGGGCTAGCTAATCGGGATGGTAGCCACTCACTTAGTTGGTTGGAAGAGAGAAGGAAAGAGGTACTTCAAGACTCTGCTCGTAAGCCGCCTACTGCTCGTTCACCTGCATCACGAACAGCTCGATCAATACCTCTTCCTCTCTTTCCATACTCAGAATTGAAGTGCAGTTAAATGAACGAAAACAATAAAATCTATCGAAACCGTTCAAGAAAAGCAAGCAAATCCAAAAATCAACTCAAAGCACGAAAGCAACAAGCGACATCGAAAACTGAGGCAACAAAGATGCAGCGGAGAGGTCCCTCCTAACTCTGCCGCTAAGTCGATCCCGGGGGCACGGTCCACTGAATATGGAAATCGATTCCGAAGAAACAAATCCATAACGAGGACGAGTTCTTGTTTCAATCTATCCCGATCGAACGATACCATATTGTATTTCTTAGCCACACTCCTCGAATAGGAGGAACGGGGCACCACAATTTTGACATTTATAATTGACCATTTTTGTCATCCGGGTGAAGCCTCGTTCTTCTGATGCACTTATGTGTGATGACTTGTCCTAACTAAGTTAAATTATAGTTGTCTACTCACTTTTTATGTGTGACCACTTGTCCTAACTAAGTTCATAATCATATATATTCTACTTTGCTTCTTCTATGTGACTTCAAATATAGGATACATATTGTGATTTATAGGATATATACTGTCCAGAGAATCACACTGTATGTAATGATTTATAAGATACATACTATCATTTTCGCAGAAGTATCTATAAATGGATATAAATTACTATCTGCATCATCGTTCGTGGGTGTACAACCGTCATCCTGATGCCATATACGGTGTGCGGGATGAATTTATTGAGGGTGTACAACAGTTCCTGCAGTTCGCCAAGGCGTTCCCTCAGTATATGGACGGTACCAAAATTAAGTATCCGTGTGTGAGATGTCGCAACAGAAAATATCATCCAGAAGTGGAAGTCACATATCATTTGTACTCGAAGGGCTTCAAGTCAAATTACTATCAGTGGACCGTGCACGGAGAACTTGTGTCTCTAGCATTGGAGTCGGAGCCTTATGTGGACCCGTATATGGATGTCCATGACCACGATGCTTACGACGACGGGTGGGTGAACATGGTTTTTGATGCGGTGGGGCCTAGTTTCAATCCGGACAATTATAATACGGCGGGACCTAGTTTCAATCCGGATAATTATGATGTAGCTGAGGAGGCACCGAATGTCGATGCTGCAAAGTTAATGGAGTTGCTGGAGAATGCAAGGACTCCACTATATCCTGGTTGTGAGGATCATTCACCATTGGAGGTGGTTACAAGATTATTGAGCATCAAGTTCAATTTTAACATATCGCAAGAATGCTATAATCGACTGATCGATTTGATTATAGAGATCTTGTCCGAGGGTGCAAAGTTGCCTAAAGACTTCTATCGATCTAAGAGGATGGTGAGATCGCTCTGGATGGGATACAAAAAAATCGATACATGTCGTAATGGGTGCATGTTGTACTACAAAGACGACGAGGATGAAGATGTGTGCAGATTATGTGGTGCTGATCGCTACAAGGCCACTATTAGAGAAAAGTCTGTCGGTACAAGGAAGCCTACCAATTTGATGCACTACTGGCCTTTGACACCGCGGTTGTAGCGGTTGTTTATAGTTAAGGAGACTGCAGAAAATATAAGTTGGCAAAGACGAAAATAGATCGAAGGAGTATTGGATCTTCCATCCGATGGAGAAGCATGGAAGCACTTTGATCGAGAGTATCCAGATTTTGCTTTGGATTCGCGTAATGTCAGATCGGGCTCTCCTCTGACAGTTTTACCCCCTTTGGACTTTCGGGCTCCCAATATTCATGTTGGCCTGTAATCGTCACTCCATACAATCTACCACCTTGGATGTGCATGAAGACTCCGTATATGTTCCTAACCGTTATTATCCCGGGTCCGAACAATCCGAAGAGGAACATCGATATGTATTTACAATATTTGATAGATGAGTTGAATCAGCTGTGGAAAGTAGGTGCCAACACGTACGATGTTTCTAGAAAGCAGAATTTTCAGATGAGGGAAACACTTATGTGGACCATCAACGACTTTTTGGCCTATGGAATATTATCGGGATAGAACACCCATGGTCGTCTCTCATGTTCATATTGCATGGACCATACTAAGGTTTTTTGTTTGAAATACGGAGGCAAACCGTGCTTCTTCGATTGTCATCAATAATTTCTGCCGAAGGATCATCCGTACCGGCGAAACATGAATGCTTTTTGTACTGGCATTATGGAGAAGGCCAATCCACCGCCAAGGTGGTCCAGATATACGATATGGGAAGAGGTAAAAGATTTACCAAGTGCTATCGAAGAGCCTGCTAAGGGATACAAGTGTGACGGATTTGGTCGCACCCATAACTGGACGAAGAGGAGTATATTTTGGGACCTGCCATATTGGAGCATCAATCTAATCAAACATAACATTGATATCATGCATATCGAGAAGAATGTGTTTGATAACATAATTAATACTGTAATGGAGGTAAAGGGGAAGAAGAAAGATAACCCGAAGGCCAGGTTGGACTTAGAAGAAATATGTAGACGTCATGCATTATATTTGATAGAGGAGGAAAATGGAAAGTTAAAGCAACCTAAGTCAGTTTTCTCACTGGAGAAAGAGGATAAAGGGAGACTTTGTAGGTGGATTCAGGGTCTAAAGTTTTCAGATGGGTACGTATCGAACTTGAGAAGATGCGTCGACCTCAAGAAGAACAAACTTGAGGGTATGAAGAGCCACGATTGTCATGTATTCATGGAGAGGTTAATTTCGATTATATTTCAGGAATTTTTATCGTAGGTCGTTTGGTTGAGCGCATATGTAAAGTGTTTGGTAATTACTTTTTAAGGTGTTTCGTTGAGCCACGATTGTCACGTATTCATGAGATACCATTTTCCTTCTTGGTTGAGCGCATATGTAAGGTGTTTGGTAATTACTTTTTATTTCTATACTTTCACCACAAATAACTTACTATCGCTACTTTGGTATTTAGGTCGATCGTCTAATAAAACCCGAGACTGAATCTATTAGAACTCTAGCCAAGGGACCAACTACTACCGTTAAATATGTCCAAGTTTATGTATGAATGGGTTTAGGTTCAAGTCAATAAATGCTCCTATCAGAGATAGCTTTCTGGATCTTGATTCCATGAAAAACAGTTATTTGTGTATCAAATCTTTGAACTACAAAGACGTCGATCCAGGCAATGATTTCTTTAGCATCTTACGAGAGATTGTGGAGTTGACATATAATTATGGCATAAAACCTGCTAAAATTATGCTATTTAAGTGTGAATGGTTTGATCCGATTCAAGACCAAGGTTGGAAAATTGACAAGCATAGCCTTGTAGATATAAACTACAAGCATAGATATCAAGGCTATGAACCATTTGTCCTATCAAGTCAGGCTCAGCTCGTGTACTTCATAACTTATCCTAGACGGGGGACATCAAGGTCGAATTGGTGGGCAGTATGAAAGACTAAAGCTAAAAATACCTTTGACATTGACGAAATAGCTTATTAGGAGGACGATATACCTCTTGTAACAAATATTGTAGATGTGGACTCAACAAAAGTTACTCATTACACGAATAATAATATAGAAGATATAGAATTATCCAAAGAGGAAGACGAAGACAAAGACGAAGTAGATGAAAGGGAAGACGAGGGGGAGGAAGAGGAAGAGGAGGACGAAGAAGGAGAACAAGATAAATTTTCTGAAGCTGATTAAAAATAAAATATTTTGCCTGTATAATGTAACTATATTTTGACTGTAGAATGTACTATTTTGACGAATGTATGTATTATATTTTGATTGTAGAATGCTGTGAGATATGCATCACATTTTAACTGTAGAATGTACTATATATTTGTGTTTTTTTTATTCATCATATGTTGTTATCAGGTATAACAAGACAACGCGGAGGATTCGGCAGGTCCTGAAGTAGACAGAGTGCTCCTCCGCTACTGCCTACTGTTGGTTCTGGATCATCGTCGCCCAGTACTCCAGTATATCGATCAGTCATATCTCCGACTACGACAACGTTACGTGGCATCACTCCTGGGACGAGTAGTTCCAGGTGTGATAGTACTCCCTCGTCTAGCGTTACTCCTATTGACGGAACCTTGGAGACAAATGAGCATGTAGAGAAGGTCGTGCCGACGTTGTCCCAACATCAGCAAGATCTTCCATGCGCACCTCCGGAGGAGACGAGGATAGAGATTTGGGCCGACGGTACAAAGTAAGTCAATTAGATGGTTTAGCATCATATATATCGTGTATTTCTTTATTCATTATATATTAACTTTTTTGATCAAAATAATTATCTCTGTATAGATATCATCCATCGTCGGTTCAGAGACGCTTGGGCCTATTTCTTAGGAACAACTACGGTGGCCCTTGGATCAACTACTCTAAAGCTCCGAAGGAGAGAAAGGCATTCTGGTTTGCGCACTTCCAGGTAAAAATATATTATATAAATCTTCTAATTTATACATATTATATAACTTATCCGTGATGCTCACTTACTAAATTATTTATTGTAGCAAACACATTTCTATCCTCCGCACCGGGCCGAGTTGATCGAGCGGCTGTTTTCTACCATTGTCGCCAAGCTTATCCTAGATGCTCTGGATGACCAGAAGGCTCATGATCATGCTGGAAAATTGATCCAAGGTTGGATCACGCCTGAGCAGTGGACTGTGATGAGGGCTAGATTCGACGATCCGAGCTACAAGGAAAGGTCTGAGAAGGCCAAGGCGGCTAGACGGAATGCTGCCAAGTGGTGTGGTGGCTCAATTTCGATGACAAAATATTTTCGTTGTTTGGTATGTTTTTTATTTAAGATATATTATTTTAATATAAGTACGATAAAATGGTAGTAGGAAAAAATATTTAAGTTTAGTACTAAATAATATATTTTTAACAGGTATAGAGGGGTGAGGATACATACATGGTGACCGTCTTCTTGGCCACCTATCGCAAGGACGGAAATCTCATTGATAAGAGGGCCTCGCAGACCTATGTAAGTATTACTTTACTTTGTGTTAATTTTAATATAACTTAGACAATTATCGAGTTTCTAAACTTTTCTAGGACGAGTATCCTAGGCTGCGTGAGCGGGAGACTGCTAGTGCACCTACAGCTGGAGAGGTTGGTACTTTCTTGCAGCCCGCTCCAGCTCCGTCGGTGGACGACCTGTGGGTGACCTTAGCTGGTGGTCTCCAGAGGGGTACGTACTACGGTACGAGATCCTTTGACACCCTGGTTGCGACGTAGTCATCTAGGGCCTCTCCGACAACTGCACATTCCCCACAGCCCTCGCAGTTGTCGGCCAGAGTCCAAAGGACGTTGACCGTCAGATTGTGTCTCTTCATGACGAGTTGCTGTGAAGGATAGAGGAGCAGCCCCAGTCTCAATCGCAAGCGGACGATCCGACGCTCATCGCACGATTCGATATGCTCGACCGCAGCATCACGGAGCTTCGGGATTTGACAAATGATCTTAGAGCCTCGACAGACCGCAGCATCACGGAGCTATAGGCATCACAGCTATCCATGGGTGAGAGGCTGACGATGATGCAGGATTCAATGGTTCATAGCAGTACGAGACTGTTATCTACCATGGATTCTTATAACCAGTGACTAGTAGACTTGGAACGGATACGTCCTCCTAGTGCGCCTACATCGACACAAACTCCACCGACGTCACTGCCTTCTCCATCGACATCGGTGTCGATTTCACGGGAGCAGTATGATCTGTTCTTATCCTTCATGCGCGCCGGTAGTCATCCTCCTGCAGATCCGCAGTAGTATAGTTGCTGGATATTTGTATTGTTTGTATTATTTAGGATGAGACTCATTGTATGGATATATATTTGTTGTATTCTTTACGATGATATTTGTTGGATACTTTCTTTTCTTTAAATTTTATTATATTATTCATATTAAATATATGTTAATTTACCGGTGTTGAGTGTTCAACCCAAGGGGGTCGGCAAACCCAAAAATTTAACGGAGGGTTGCTCCGGGTCTATTTGTACATATTGTGAATTAATAAAATGCAGAAATAATAGTTTGGAAACAATTCAGTATTCATTTTTTTTATTTTTTCACTCTAAAATTAGCGATGTTTTTAGCGACATTTAGCGACGTTTAGCGACGTTAATACACGTCGCTAAATACGTCGCTAAGTAGCGACGTTACTACACGTTGCTAATGACGTCGCTAAAAATGTCGCTGTATGTCGCAACTTGCTGACATGGCAGTATTGCCAGGTCATTAAAGACGTTGCTGTAACGTCGCTATGTAAGTCGCTAATTAATGACGTTAAGCGACTGATGAGCACGTCGCTAATTAGCGACGTTTAGTGACGCAACGCTGCTAATTTAGCGACATATTTACGTCGCTAAAAAATGTCTGTACAACGACGTTTAGCAATATTTTTTTCTTTCAGCGACTAGCTGAGTTCCGACTTCTTTAAAACGTCGCTAATTACGTCGCTAAAAGTGATTAGCGATGTTTTTGATCATTTAGCGATATTTTTTTACGTCGCTAATTTGACTTTTTCTGGTAGTGCTCGCTTAGTGCGGAGTATCCCCTCGTGCGCGCTAAGGCGTGAAGTTCGCTCTGGAGCCTTGGAGTATTGCGTCCGGAGCTGAATCATATATACAAGACATAATGTTGGAACATCGCCTATGTATCATCCCAAGTTGTAAGCCGTTTGACATGCCTTTATTGTTTGAGCGAGAGAGAGAGAGAGCTTGAGCGACTTGTAATCTTGGCCTAGCACCGCTTGTAACCTTATTCATTATCAATAAAAATTTTGTTTATGTATCATGCTTGTGTTTATTCTATGCTTCCACTATATCGACTTGGTGAACTAGTTATCAAAACGGCCGTTTACTCATGTCGTTCAAATTTCCACTGCATTGGAGACTATCTGTGCGATTCTGTGGCTTAGCCAATTTTTTGCCTATTCGGATCATGTCCTTGCGCGGACACAGCTTGTGCTTGCGCGACATCACGTACTGATGTCGTACTGTGGGAGTGCTGAGCGGTGATTCGCGCCTAGCAGGGACTGCCAATCCTAAAGGAGATCGGGGCATGACAATGAGATCGTCCTAGGAAGTCCCTTCAGATAAATGTGAGTTGTGTTGGTTCTTCAATCCTTAATCTTCATGCTTAACAAAAGGATTACTTGTTGTTGCATAGTATTTCTATATCTATGATTGCATGAATGAAAATCATAAAAGATAAAAAAATATAATAATCGAATAATACTCGTTCGGTATTAACTTAACACAGTGGATATGGCATAATTTTTTTTTGGTTTTCTTCCACCTTCCTTCCGAGAGGAATGGAATGTATTTGATGGATGCCCGCTTGAAGACGGACTTTCTTGTGCTTTCAACTACCTTCTTTGACCTCTCTTCCAAGCCTTTAGTACTCACTAGTCCCTGGTAGAAGCATACATTTCTATTAACATGTTGCTATTTTAGAATGTGGATTATATATTGTGATAGAAAATGTCGGTATATTTCATTATCATTTGTGGTAAGACCCTGGACTGGACGGTAAGTATGGGACCCTGGACTAGGCAAGGTAGACCATGAACTGGACAAAATAGACCCTGGACTGGGGAGAAAAGTATTATGAGTTACGATTCAAGGCAGGTGGCAAACCAAATATGAACTGTAGGCATTCAATACATTTTTTTAGTACCATGCATGATATATCTTTTTTATAGCTAAGTTGCATATGTATGCATGATCATGGACAACTTGTGCATAAGATTTAATTTTTCTTGAACGGTAATCCGGGACCACGAACCCGATTCATCCTAGGAGGAACAAAGAGAGGATGTCGAAGTATTGGGAATTCAAAATTTGGGACTTCCAGTGAGGCTTGCTCCTTGCACTGAGAATGACGTCGAATTACAGCACGCTGAAGTAATAACACAGGTGATTCAAAAACCGTTCGATTGGACTTGCTACCCTTCGAGAGGGGAGCCGTATAGCCACGAAGTCTAAGATGACGGGTAGTCAGTGACCTTCATGTAGACATGATGCATACTAATAATGTCTTATGCGGGTAGAGTAATTTATTACTCGTTTACAGGGCTAGCTAAACGATTATGGATAAGAATCACCAAAGGGTGATAAATTGTAATGCTTTACTTTTTCTATTGATCATGAATAACTTTATGCTTCATGCTTCATGCTTCATAACAAATATGATCAATATGCCTACTTTATATGAACAAGATGCATGCTTTACATTTTTTTGCTATGAACTATAATTGACCCTAAGGCAACATAACAAGATCACACTTAATAATGTCCCTATCACATGATTACTTAGTGATAATTTTAGGTTCGTGGGGTTAACCCTCTCGCTAGTACATGTAGAGTACAGACCTACGTATGTGGGAACAATTTCAGGTTCACGTGCGAGGATATAGCTTGACAAGTCTTAAGGCATTGCAGGACCGTTGGGTGGGCAAAAGCTTTTTTCAAGGAGATGGCGACTTTTACTATACATGACATAATGTATGGAACAAAGCAATAGTTGTACCAGTGATGTTGTAAGCCGAGTTGCAATGTTCATTGTAAACCTAAATGGCATATATTCGAGTTGGCTATTGAGAGCCTTGTAATTCATTCAATATCAATAAAAGAGGTACTTTTCCATACATCTTGTTGTGACTTTAATTTGTTTGCTTAATTCTGCTGTAATGTCGTTGTGTTCTGAGATATACCATACATTGTTGATCCTTTTGCCTTGTACAAGCGTAACCCCAGGCTTGTAAGACATCATGCTTTGGTGGAGACAATTTTCTGTGGGAGCGTTGGTGTAGTGATCTCACGTTCAGCGAGGATAATCGATCATGGGGGTGGATGTGATAGATATCGTGGAATCTAGACATGACATCTAACCCATAGAAAATTCCAATTCTCTACATTTTGGTAGAAATGGTTAGATGTTCGGATTGTGCTCTTCCTATTTTATAAGTTCAAATTTTCTACTTTTTATTGTTTGCGGTATCGATCGATATCAATACTGATCTGATTGATCCGTTTGACATCTCCCAAATTTGATACCGATCAATACCAATATTAACTAATACTGATAATAGAGATCCAGTCAATTTGGCAAAAAAAATTGAATGAAAATAACAATCAACATTGGCATAAAAACATAATAAGATTTTAAAAGAATGTTATCGCAGGTAATCTAATCCGCAAAGGTGGGTAATATTTCTCCCTAAGTCCAGAATTTGTAAGAAACAACACATGCAATAGTTAAAATTATGCCTAAAAGTATAAAATATTTTTTCTAAACATTTAATAATATATTAATAATTATTTGCTTTTCGATAGCATAAAATTCGATACTTCAATTAGAAACCATGGATACTACGTATACCATCGAAACTCATAGGAAAGAGTCCGATACCGATAGTGCGAATCTTGTTTTTTAGTAGAAAAGGGGTTATAGGAAATCGAATTTATCCAAGGTGTAATAAACTAAACAGTGTGTAGAAACGGATCTGCAACATCTAGACCAAAATTCCAGCCAAAAGAGCCCCATAGATTCTTCTCCCACATTTCATGGAAATTTCTATTATCCTTGGAATGAGTAGGCTGCAAAATTCTTTTTCTACTGAACTTCCCTGGTAGGGAGACATCTCTTTCTACTTCTTGCCTAAAGATCATTCTGTTTCTTTCTACATTTTAAGCTCTCTTCAGTTTGGGCAGAAACTTCAGTTTGGGCAGAAAGGGATACCGTATCTAGGGCTGTAAAATGATTCAAACAACTCGTGTTCGACTTACGTTCGGCTCGGTCAAAGTTCGGTTCGAAGCTCGTTCGTGGGCTAGTCGGTACCGAACTTGTTTACGTTTCTTTATAGAATGGTAAATTAATGATGTAAATAGTATAAGTAATTCAGCAAAAAAAAATTTAACACAATTTTTAAAGACAAGTTTTTTATATGATTGTTACTTTCAAGTCTTAAAAGGTTTTTGTTATGCATACGGTCCGTACCTGAACACCTATGATGGCCGGACAATTCGTTACCCTGACCCCCTGATCAGGGTTAATGTTACTATCAAACTCGATCTGAAGACTAACAAGATTGTAGACTTCATCTAGTTCCATGTAGGTAATGTTCTAATGTTGACTGGAGGGAGAAACACAGGTGCTAATGTTTCAAATAGGAGACATTGAACTTGTTTACGTTTTAATTTTCCCATGATGTGTTTGGATCAAATTGTAGTTGCCTGCTAATGTTACAAGTGCTTAATTCTTACACAAGTACTGGTTCTCTTCGATTGTTTCACTCTATGGTTGAAATCCTAGCAATTGGTACGTACCTACCTATGATTTTGTTGACGGCTGCTGTTAACTTATTCATACTGAAATTCTTAGTAATACCATCTGGAATCTTAGGTCAAGGCTGCGTTTGCTGATGTAGTTTGGATTTGATTATTTGTGGATATCTGATTCAAATTGGGGATTTTTTTGTTTATGCTTTTGTGATGCATGATGATCTGGAATAAAGGAAATCTGGAATTTATGACATGCAGATGTTACGAATTCTTACAACATTTTGCTCATCATATTCTCGGACATGTTCGCAAGTTGTATCAGTTAAGGTGCGATAGCCAAGTTTTTTGTTTTCCCTTCTTCGGACTCTGATTCCTATGAAGATAGATAGGACATGATAATCGACTTTAAGTCTAGTCTTAAACACTGTTCTAAAAATCTGTCTAGGCAGTACCTAGGCCCTAGGCGGCCGGTGTCCGTCCGATTTCCGTCTAGTGTTTCAGATGTCCGACTATACATATTTTTGGATTTTATAGACAATTATCGTAATTTTTAGCATAGTTTTTTTTTTTTTTTTTTGTTTTGTTTTGGAACCGACTAGAACTAAACTTCCGTCTAGACGGACTAGACGTTAGACGTCCGTTTTCCGTCCGACTAGCATTTAGACTTTCACAACCTTGATTATAAAAGATGAATAGCTCTTAACATAAGAAATAGCAATTTATAGATCAACATATATGCCTAACCAAGTGCTTATATAGCAATAAAATAGGGGAATATTGCAGGTTGATTATGTTATACAAACTGATATATATATATATATATATATATATATATATATATATATATATATATATATATATATTTGTTCCTCCGTAGGCTGTCTATATGTTTCAGCCGTGCCCAAGGAATTTTCTAGCAATGGCCCCATTTCCTCCGGCCGGCAAGAAGCCACCCGGGACGTGCTCATTTCCGGTCCCGTACACAATCTTGAGGATCTCCTCAGGGGTCCGACTATACCCGAGCGAGTTCCGGTCGGCGGAGAGGATGTTGCTCGTTGTCCTCTGCTCTGCTCCTAGTTCAAGAGGAACGCAAAGGCCTTCGTCCCTGACGCCGCACATGGCCAGCCGGTTGCGCAGGTCCGATATCCTGCCAGTGAACTCAGCCACGGTGATCTCGTACGGGGGCATGCTCTCTTTCGCGTGCTCGTAGAGGAGAGCTCTGATGACTGCGTCCTGCCCGGACTCGACTGCTAGCAGTCCTGCCAATAGCTGCACAAGCAGGTTCAAGAACACCAACACTCATCAGAGGTGGTTAAATAGTACAAAAACATATCAACTCATGTAGCTAATCTCCACATTCAGATATCAATCAGTAAGTTATTACTCTCTTCGTGACATAGCCGTTGATGTTAGGGTTCGTCCCTACGTACGCCACTAGGCCCACGTACGGTATCACGTAGGACGCCAGTAGGTAGTTGAGGCTGTCGATGTACGGGTCGAATGGAGGGCTCAATCTGTATCCGAATGCGTCGTCGAATATCTGCTCGAAGTTGTGCTTGCTCAGGTTTATCAGAGGTCGCGGAAACCCGCCTACTGTCGTCTTGATAGCTCTGAGATGAACCCATAATAATTTTTACAGAATTTTTTAAAAAAAATAATAAAATTTAATTAAATAACAAAGAAGATAATTAGTTTGCTAAAATTTAAAACAGAAAATAAGCATGAGTGCATGCACTCCTGTTTCCAATACGACATGTATGCAATTTTTTAGTTTTTTTTGGAGTTTTTCTTTTTTACTTAGACGACTTGGTATCTTAGTGATGAACTTTCAGTGACAAAATATTAGTAACGAGCTTTTAGTGACGGTGTTTTAGTGACAATATTGGACTTTTAGTGACGGATTATTTTCTAGAAATTCGTATACACTAAATTTTTGTTTTTTTTCAATTCATAACTCAATTACTATCGGCGACATGAGCCTGTTTTTTTTTTTAATCTTTACATACGTATTATCTTATTTACCTCAAGTGCCCAACTTCCTGGTAACCAAACTCCTCGATTATGCGGCGGGTGATGTTATCGAGCCTAGCCTTCTTGGCGCCGACTGGAGGGGGGCCTCCCATGGCCAGCTCCGGTTCGACGTTATCGAGCCCATAGCCGAGCGCTCCGAACAAGAACCACTCGGTTTCCATGTGCTCGAGGTTCAGTGCAAACTGCATCAGGTCCACATCTCCAGGGTATACGGGGAGCTCATTCGGTGGCGGCTTCGACTCGCATACTGGTTGAGTGTCGGCCAAGGGATGGGCATCCGACACAAGGAAGAAGAGGAAGAACAGGAAAAAGTATGGGAGCAGCAAGGGGGAGATGGTTTGGAGAGCCATGACTTAGTTGGATGAAGAAACTGGTTAACTACACACATATATACAAGTGTATTGGAATATGATTAGAATGGTTCAGAAATCACCATGAGTAGGGAGTGCATCTATAAAATTAAGTGACATTCATGGCAAGGGTGATATGTAAAACAATATATAGTACTGCAAGTTTCACTGAAGCGGTGACTATTGTTTTCATATACATTCTTGGCTTGTTTAAACTTTCGGACTCGAGTTTGGTTCAGCAAATCATATGCTTGTGTTGAAAAAGAAACCCGCAAACCTTTTCCAAAATCAAAGAGTACCTGCGAAAGAACCGAGCAATACAACGCACAAACCAAACACCAAATCACAGAAAAATAATCCATGCAGACACAGAGAATTTTGACGTGAAAAATCTTTGCGGAAAAAAAACTACGGAACGATCGGAGTCCAACCCTGAAGAACCTCCACTAATGGAATAAAGAGAATACAACCTCTACAAGCTCCTCCCGATCCAACACGGATCACCACAACCCTTAGGAATAGAAAATAGATCACACCACGAAGATAGAAGATAATAAAAAATTACCCAAAATGATCTCCTCCTCCGAAACGGTCTCAAATCCTTCCTTCTTCTTCCCAAAGTTGCAATGACACTCTTGCCTCCTTTTCTCTTCCTTGAGATGATATGTTATGTGTTAGATTTGGAATTATGGTTAGAAAAATCTAATATATACCTGCTAATTCCGCAACTAATCCTGGACCGTAAGATACGATCCAACGGTGTATACATCTGAAATTTCGTTCAGCCCGCCGACCGAACTCGGACCGACTTCGGTTTGGAGGTTCTGGAACACCACACCGAGTTCTGCCCGACTTCGATTTTGAAGTTCTGGAACACCACACCGAACTCGGACCGAACTCAGACCGAGTTTGGCCCTAACTCTGTCTCCTCCTTCCTCCCGAGTTTCTTCGACCTCTCGAATGGCTCTCGTCACCTCCCTGAGCTTCTCTGACCACAGACGACGCTCGCCGCACTCCATGGTGTTCTCCACATAGGTTGGAACCCCACCCACTCCAACAAATTTTTTCCTTCACAACTATATGGAGGGGATCGTCATCCCGACGATCTGCCTGCAGTACTCAAACTTTTTTCTTGGAAGAATCTTTGTGAACATATATGCTCCATTGTTGTCTGTATGAACCTTCTCAAATGCCGCTTCCTTCTTCTCAACAGCATCCCGTATCCAATGATACCGGATCTCAATGTGCTTGAACCGGCTTTAAAATGTCTGGTTCTTCACAAGGTGAATAGCACTCTGACTATCGCAAAGCAAAGGATACTTCTCATCCTTTAGCCTAATTTTTTGCAACAGCTTCTTCATCCACAACAACTCCTTGCAAGCCTCCGTCGCCGCAATGTACTCTGCCTCTGTCCTCGACAAGGCAACACACTTCTGCAAACGCGACTGCCACAATATTGCTCCACCAGCAAACATCATCACATAGCCCGAAGTCAATCGTCTCGTGTCTACATCTCTAGTTATATCATCGTCGGTATACCCAACCAGCTTCGGCTCGTCACCACCAAATAAAAGTCTCCAATCGGCAGTGCCCTGAAGATATCGTAGAATCCACTTGACCCCACTCCAATGTACCCTTCCAAGATTGGAAGTGTACCTGCTAACTGTGCCGACTGCGTGAGCAATGTCTGGCCTCGTACATACCATAGCATACATAAGACTTCCCACGACTAAGGCATATGGAACCCGCTCTATATCTTCCTTCTCGTCCTCGGTAGATGGACACTGCTCCTCAGTGAACTTAAAGTGAGCCACAAGGGGTTACTCACTTTCTTTGACCCGTCCATCCCGAAATACTGAAGTACCCGATGAATGTACTTCTTTTGGGACAAGTGTAGCAGCTTGGACTCTCTCTCGGCTGATCTCCATACCAAGAATAGTCTTTGCTGCTCCCAAATCCTTCATAGAGAAGGCCGCGCCAAGTTGGCGCTTCATCTCCGTTATCCTAGTGGTATTCTGACCCACCAGTACCATATCGTCAACATAAAGCAGTAAAATGATAAAATCATCCCCGATAAAGTACCTCACAAACACATAGTGGTCCGACGTTGTCCGTACATAACCATACTCCCCTATAAACGACTCAAACTTCCTGTACCACTACCTCAGAGCCTGTTTCAGACCATACAAGCAATTCCTCAACCAGCAGACCAAATGTGAATTGCCCTTCTCACAGAATTCCTCTGGCTACTCCATGTACAACTCCTCCTCAAGATCACCGTGGAGGAATGTTGTCTTCACGTCCATTTGCTTGACCTCCAAGTCAAAAATGGCTGGCAATGCTAGCACCACCCGTATAGATGACTGCTAAACGACTGGCGAAAAGATATCATCATAATCTATGCCCCAAGGAACACAAGACGGAGAGCGCGGCTAAGAAACACAAGACGGAATCGTTCGATCGAGATAGATTGAATTAAGAACTCGTCCTCATTATGGATTTGTTTCTTCGGAATCGATTCCCATATTCAGTGGACTGCGCCCCAAGGATCGGCTTAGCGGCAGAGTCAGGAGGGACCTCTCCGCTGCTATCTTTTATTGCCTCGGTTTTCTATGTCGCTTGTTGCTTTCGTGCTTTGAGTTGGTTTTGGGATTTGCTTGTTTTCCTTGAACGGTTTCGATAGTTTTTATTATTTTCGTTCATTGACTTGCACTTCTATTCCGAGATTGGAAAGAGAGGAAGAAGTATTAATCGAGCTGTTCGTGCGCAGGTGAACGAGCAGTAGGCGGCTTGCGAGTGAAGTCGTGAAGCGCCTCTTTCCTTCTCCTTCCATCAATCTAAGTGAGTGGCTACCAACCTGATTAGCTAGCCCTGCTTCCAAGCTTCACATCTAATAAATCTGCACTCTTCTATGCCTCGATCAAACGATACCAAGTAATAATAAAAGAAACCAAGATAAAAGAGAATAGACTTGGTTCTTATGCTTGTCAATCAAATATGTGAACTGTTATCATACTGTATGCTAGTTCGTTTATAACTGTTCTATGAATCGTGCTAAGTATGGAACATCTTGTATGCGCTAAACTGTTCAATGAGGCTATGTTAAATGAATCATGCAATACCGACTGTCCCGTACTACTGTTTGCCTCAACTGCATGAACTGTTAACTTAGCAACGTACTGTTCGATCACGGACAACTTGTGCACAAGGTAACTGGTTCCTGCGGACGGTCGCTGGGGCACTGGCACCGATCCGGTCCGGACGGAACCCTACTGTATAGTCAACTGTACTGGACGGAATGGCTTGGAGCACCCACTGTACTTTTGCTGCAAACCATTCTCGTCTATGACTAGTGTCCTTATTGGCATACGCCAGTGATCTATTGTATATTTAAACCTGTTGCAAACTAACTTGTGTCTTCGTGGCAGGGAAGGCATGGTAAGTATTGTACAGGTAATTCAGACGGGCAGGTAAAATCTACCGAACGGTGGCACGTTCATTTCAGTAAATTATATATGCTGCTTACTTGTAAATGAACTAAGGCAAGATAGGAACCCACAAATATGCATGCTTCATTAAAACAACGTGTTGATTGGTATAGTCAGGCTAGCTCGCCTTCACCAGCATATTTCGATATGCTGATCCTCGTTGAAATAGGTTCTCCGTACTAAGGCGAACCGAGCAAGGAGCCGAAGTCGTCTACCCGATCCAGTCTAGCTGTTGGCGCATCTTCACCGCGCCCCTGAAGCCTTTTGAAGTCCGAAGCTGTAACTCTTCATACACAAATGCAGCTTCATGGCAAAGCCGTCCTCCAGCCTGGAGGTCTTTATCATTTTGAGTTTATAAAGGGATGTAATGTACAGGACCGCTATCTCATTTTGAGACAACACTTTTGTAAGCCGTTCGGCATATTAGCTGACTCGTTCAGGAGTTTGTAATAGATGTTCATTATCAATAAAGAGAACTTTTCTATGTTTTAAATCTGTGTTTTAATTTATCTGCGTACTCTGAATATGTGCTTGCTATACAAATCATTAAAGCCTTGTGCGGGCGCAACCACAGGCATGCACGGCGGTCACGATTCGGGGGACGCCTCAACGATTCTAAGGAATTGGGTCGTGACATCTATCTGCTTCACTCTGAACACCCATCGATTCTTCAAAGCCATCTTGCCCTTTGGCAACCGCACCAGATCATAAGTAGAGTTAACCTCCAAGGAACTCATCTCCTCTTACATGGCCTCCATCCACTTATGCCCGTGTTCGTCTTCCATAGCCTCAGCGAAACTTTCAGGTTCTCCCCCGTCAGTCAGTAGCACATACTCATCCAGTAAGTATCTCGTAGATGGACGACACTCTCTATCGCTCATCCTCAATAAAACACTAGTGCTGGCTATATATCTACAGCCTCCTCCCCTCTATGAACTGCCTCCTCGGCATGCTCACCCTCCTGAGGGTCATCCAGACCACCATCAGCAGGCTGATGATGAAGGTTGGGAGCAACTCCATGTACTGACTCCCCCATAACTGGATCCTCTGCGATGTCCTCTGAAAACTGCTTGAAGAGAAATGACTCTAACTTATGCATTTTCTAAGCCTCAGAAGGCATCTCAGAATCCTGAGTGTTGGTCATGGTCTGATCCTCGATGAATACCACGTCCCTGCTTCTGTAGATCTTTCTTCCAGTTGATCGTAGAGTCTATAGCCTAACTCATCCCGACCATAGCCGACAAAGACGCACCGCCTTGTCTTTGGCTCAAGTTTGGATCTCTCGTCTTTAGATACATGCATAAAGGCCTTACAACTAAACATCGCAGGTGATTGTATGATGGTTCTTTGTCGTACTATACTTTGTTAGGCACATCATCCTACAAAGGATCACTAGGAGATAAATTAATAACATAAGCAACTGTATAAAGTGCCTCATCCCAATAGCTGTCTGGCAAGTTTGCTTCTGACAGCAAATACCATACCCTCTCCATCAGCGTCATGTTCATCCGCTCCGCTACACCGTTGAGCTGCGGTGTCTTTGGTGGAGTTTTCTGGTGTCGTATCCTTTGCTCTCTGTAATAAGTATCAAAGGGACCGATATAATCGCCGTTATTGTCCGACCGAACACAAAGTAGCTTCTTGTCCGTCTTTCTTTCAACAGAGGCCTGAAACTCCTTGAAAGTGGGCAACACCTGATCCTTGGTCTTTAAGGTATAGACCCAAACTTTTCTGGAACAGTCGTCAATAAATATTACAAAATAAGAAGTACCACCAATAGATTTTACCTTCATAGGACCGCAGACATCCGAGTGAATCAACTCGAGCAACACCGGCTTCCTTGAACTTGGGTGACTTTGGAAAGACACCCTATTTTGCTTTTCTGCCAAATAGTGTATGCATTTCTCCAACTTTGTAGACTTTAGCCCTGGAATCACCTTCCTGTTCACCAAGTAGCTAATCCCTTTCTCGCTGATATGGCTGAGCCGCTTGTGCCACAACTCAGTAGACGCATCAGTAGCTGCGTTAACTTCCTGTGCCCCCTGTGCACTTCCTTCCATATAGTAGAGTCCGGACCTCTTGCTTTCTTTGGCAATCACCATCAAACCTCTGAAAATCTTCCACTGATTGTTCTCGAAGAGACTGAAGAAACCCTCGTTATCCAACCTTCCAACCGACACCAGGTTGAAACGGATATCAGTGACATGACGAACATCTTTGAGAACAAGAACTGCACTTATCTTTGTCCTCAAGTACACATCTCTAATGGCAACCACCTGTGACACATCTCCATTTCCCATCTTTATTACTCTATAGTCGCATGTTGTGTAAGTAGCAAATAGTGCCCTGTTGCGATATACGTGCGCTGAAGCAACTGAGTCCACCAGCCAAGAGTTGTCATCGTATGTGAGGTTCATAACTACCTCATCACCGACAATGATCACGTCGCCTCCATTTGTCGAGGCCGTCGATGTAGTATTCTCACTTTGCTTTCCCTTGTCGCCCTTCTTCTCTCTCTTCCAAGCGAAACAGTTTCACTTGATGTGGCCCTTCTTGCCATAATGGTAACACTCTGAGTCCTCGTACCGACCCTTGGACCTTCTCCTGCTTTTGTTTCTGCCACCGCCTGGATCCCTGCTTTTACCCCTTTTGTCACGCCCCAGTCCCAAAAATACGTAGGACTAGGACACGTAAGAATGCCAGCCGCATGGATATGGCAACTCCAATATATGGGAACCAAATCCATACGTACGCTGTAATATGAATATAAAATCCACAAGTGGTATAAAAAGTAATACAAGTCACAGGTTATAATCTAAATCTCATCCACCAAAACCATATAGAAATAAATAACCAGTATCTATGAAATTAGATCTCAATAAGAAGTATCTAAAGATGATAGTTGGGTGGAAACAAATCCACTACCAACTCAAATGGGAAAAGTAAATACAATATAAGTACAACTCACTCAAACAATATAAGTACCAGCTACCAATCACGGCTCGAAGAGAAGACATCCACGAAGCTTCTATATCCTTCCAATCTGCGCTCCTGCAAATACTCAAGAGCAGGTACACCTAGCAGCGGACCAGGTCCTCAGAGGGACATAACAAGTATACTTAAACATATGCCAATAAAGTACTGAAAATAAATATCCAATGGGTCGCCTAACCGTCTAAGTGAATGCAGTTAAGAACAACTTTCCCCACAAGTGAGCTATCTGGCTGAAAACTGGGATTTGGCATAGTTCTCTTTTGAAGATCCAGGGGCCTAAAAGGTACGTCGTCTTTTGAACGCCGGTGGCCCGCCTGATAGTACATAATATATAGTGGTCATCATGACCCGTATCTCCAGCGGAGAATCCGGGCGTACAGGAGAAAAAGTATAAAGGAGCTCAAATGCGGTACTTGTTGTTCTCCCCACCCCATGCTCTAAGCATGTCATATCCATGACACGATTTGGTCCATAGCCTATTCTTAGTACCCTAGCCCAATCCTGCAACCAAACAAGGATAAGGATGGGACCACCGTACTACAATAGGCTATGTCCATGGACCTCTAATAACTGCCAAGTCTACTAGCATGCAAAGTTTCTAACAGCAGTTATTCCTAACGCACGTCCCACACGTACCGATGATCAGTCAATACGTGCGTCCGTGATCTATATGAGACTCACAACTCGTGTAAAAATATGTGTCACAGTCAAATGAAACCTAATGGTGCTACATGATAATGGGGTAGTCTCATGAACAAGGTCAATGCAATACATAAATAAAAACCTATCGCGACGTCACCGTCGCGAGCATTTTATATAACAATTAAAATATATGAACTAAGGACAGAAAATAAAGATGCATGCAACATATGGAATATAAATAACAGTACAATGGCAAGGTATACTTGCCTGGCAAGAATCTGTAAAGTGTACGCGCCCAAATGTCCAATACACAGGACCAGAAGCTATGGCCACAGAACAAATATCTTCGGATGCTGAAATAGATATCACCAACATTCCCAAAATAAGCAAAATAGCTAGAAAGCACTTCCCTTTCGTCCAATTTGGACACAGGGGCAAAACGGTAATTTTGGGTAAAAGTGGGGTCCACGTGTGGCCCACTTTGCACCAAAAAGCGTGCCGAGGGTAACAATCTCTAAATGGGACAAACTATGGGTCAAACAACTCTAAATGTCAATACGAACCCAACGGTATGTCCAAATTTGGATTCCGATGAGCCGAACAAAATTTGGTCCAAAAAGTCAACTGTGGGGCCCGCCAATTGGCGATCTGGTCAACCATCTCAGAAATGCGTGAAAATTGGGTCACAGGACCAGCATGTTACCACGAGTCCAGTGGAGCAAGTTTCGTCGCAATCTGACAAGCGTGCACAAAATACGCACGAGTTCCACAAAAATGGCGACACGAACTGTGTCCGCGGATACGGTCTGATTCCGGCGCGCACACGCGTCCGAATCAGTCTCCACAAATTTTCACGTGTCCAATTATGCTGCGTGCACCATTCGGTACACTTGGCACACGGCGGGGCGGTCCAGTTTGGCGGGGCGCGCTCCGATCTCCAACTTTTGGAAAACCGGAAAAAGTGGGTGCGCGCAGTTTTGTGACGAATATAATTATGTCCACAGCAACTAATAGCACAAGGTTATTATACAGAAAATAAACTAGGTCATGTAATCTACAGGTATCAAAAAGAATCATCGAATTCGGATCTCTGTGGTGGGAGATACGAACTCGACAATATGGATGGTCATCGCAAGTTTCTGCGATTTCAGAATTGGGTAAGTCCGGCCAACTTGGGCGCTATTTTTCACCTAGGGACACACGTTTTCCGAGGTTGGCTATAAAACGAATATTGGAGAGGGTTAAGGGATGATCATACCTATAAAAATAGAACAGTGTTTGGTCGAGCAAGTCGACGAGAAATCGCGCCGGAGCGAAGGTGCCTCGAGTGGAAAACTGCAGGATGCGAGGTCGGCGTCGACGGGATGGTTGGATGGCTTGGCGGGGCTTCTCTGGCTGCGGTGATGGCTCTAGATGGGAAGAGGAGGTCTGAAAATTTAGGTTAGAGTTTTTTTTTTTTTGGGAGCTAACTATATATATTTATATATTAGGGAAAGAGAGAGGGTTGGATTTGGCCGCTGGGGAAGTAAAGGGTCGGGTCCTCTTTAGTGGCCGCTGAAGTAATGGTCACAGCAACTAGTTAGTTGCTGAAGAGAAATAAGCAACTAAGTTGCTTGCTTTAGTAGTAATAGTTGCTGCTACTTCTAAGTAGTCTTTATATTAGTATTAGTATTATATTATTATTATTAGTATTATTATTAATAGTTACTTATTAAATTCTTTTACTTTCTTTCTTTTTAAATATATATATACATATACATATATTTGTATATATATACATATATATATATATATATATATATATATATATATATATATATATATATTCACACACAAGAAAATTTATAGATTAGGGTATTGCACATCGTTAGGCTAGCAACAGCTCATGGGGTCTCCTACATGGAATAAATTCCTAAAAATTCCTGATGGTCCCATAAGTCATCTAAGTGCCCGAACACCTAACATAAAAATTATTAAAAATTTATTTCTCCTATTTAGACCTAATTACTATAATTTAATTAATAATTAATAAATAAAGGGTATATACGATTTTCTAGGAAGGGGGTTTTATATTCTACCCAACTTATAAAAATTTCGTCCTCGAAATTAAGATTAAGCCACGATAGAATGTCAAGGATGGTATAAGATTTGCATTGTTTAAAATGCAAGGCTAGGTTTAAAGGGGTGGGCGATGTTGCACGTTGTACATCCCGAAGAAAAATCATAGAAAAAATCCATATGAGCAAAAAAATAGGTTTCTTCATGTGTCATGTCCAATGGTGTGGACACATAAATGCTCCTTTACATAAAAGCGTCCAACAATTGGAAAATAGCACAAAGATGAGAATTGGATGATGGACATGTCTAGGATAAGGGTGTAGAATTTGTAGGAAGGCAGTGGCTAGTGTAGTGCTCCAATTATCGGAGCACGATAAGGGTGCTAAGTGATATAACTATTGTAAAATTGAATAAAATATCGTGTTCTATCTCTAACTGGACTCAGCTAACCTTAGTCTCACTATCTAGGCCGAGTAGGTCAAATTCTTAGGTGAGGGGGTTTCACAATTCAGCCAACTTAAAATAATGTTGTCCTCAAAATTGAAATAAGGCAGAATCGGTTAATCCTTTATGTACAATAAGGCAAGTCAGCCGCAATCTTCTTGCGATAACTAAAATCCTGATCATATCCGTTGCAATCACTTCTAGGTTAAGATGACCACTGCTCCAATCAAAATTTAACCTATGGTTATCTCTTCTCCCCTTGTTTCAAATTATCCATATCCACATAACATCTCCAAGATTTACATACGCATATAACTTTTACCTCACGATCTCTAACTATCATAATCTCCTTTAGAAGTGGTTTGAGTCCAATATATTCCCATTTTCACTTTTTTTTTTGCCTCAACTCTTTAAATTCCATTCACATCCTCATTATTTCCAATAGGTCGTCCAACCAAGATTTTAATTCTTAATTCAAATCACCAAATTAAAAATAATTTAAATGCAGTCCACCAATATTCAAGTCTGAAATTCTATATTTATCCTCTAAATTCAAATTGGTGATTCTACCTTCATTGTTCAAAAATTTAACTCATGCACTTAAGGTATAAATATTGGGTCCTCAATATCAATTCATTGATCCTCATCATCTTAGTCACCCTTCTAAATTTCTTAAAATTACAACGGCTTGAACCTCTCCCAATCTAATCTTACTCGATCATAATCTTAGAAGAAATTTCTCCCGATTGACAATGCACTACTACCCAACTTAGAGTTTATTCACCTATCACCTAAGGCTATATACCTTAAGAAAATATCTCTTAATTTATTTACTCATGTCGTTCAATCCTCGAAACTTCAATACCGATCATATCACAGATGATATATCCTTAATTACGAAAGAATAATCCTCAAGTATGTGATCGGCCTATGCGTATATCTAGTACTCTCTGCGTATCAATTCATACCAAGCACGAGGTTTCGTCTTTCCGAAATAAGGGAAGACGAAGATCAATAATAAAGAGTTCAAGGGAGTGGTAATAGAATGGAAGTATTGGGATCAAGGTGTTTAAAGAATTCAATTGGGAATTGTCAAAGCAGTTGTGGATTAAAATCCTATTTTGGTAGTTCCTGTTCACATGCTCGTATTAGTACAGTCATGTAACCGATACGATATGTCAGACATGTCTAGGGCAAGTATATTCGTCTACTAATCACTACATATCTCAATCCACGTAAAGTAGCGTTACGAAGGGCGAATCGAGCGCACTAAGGTTAGCTAGACCTTCATACACTGATTCTGAAATATATTAGTGTAGTACTCCAATAATACATGTCATGAACAAGCTCGATAAAGAATAAGCTTGCAAAACTAGGCTATAATAGCAGCATAAGTCAAGGTAGTACAGAAAATATAACGCTGGATTATGATGAGAGAAGTTACAAATAATTCAAGTTGCAAAAACAAAACAACATAAGCAACAATAACAAAAGACTCTACAATCTCTACAGTTATCATATTAATTCCTTGTCTAAGTCGATAGTCGACAAAGTAGGGGTATGAGCCTCTAAGTTCTATAGTTTGAATAGACACTATCATCTTATGTTAGCATACAATTAATGCCATTCAGTTATACTTCATCAATGGATCACAAGGGCTATATGATACTAGGTGGTGAGGTATACTACCCAACTTATAAGAATTAAACTAATACTGTACAGTCTTTAAGAGGATCCTACAAAATAATCTTGCACATGTAAATAAAACAGAAACTCTCATTAGGGTATATGAGGAAAGATCTTGGTATTGATTAGGGTATCCTTTTTATGTAGGTAATGGTCATCCTAAATCTTAGTCATAGCACTTATAAGCAAGTGTCAATGGTAAAGATAGAAGAGTTACTGGCCGTTTAAGGAGGAAGGGTCTAACTTGTATCGAGGTGAGGGTACAAATTACGCAATTTAAAACTAAGGGTTAATCATTGGTCACAATCTACAAGACAACTTAAACTTATCAAGTTCTAACTACCAAGCATAAAAAAAAATTCACACTCAAGGCTACAACTATAATCCTAGCAAACTATGAGCCCTTAACAAAGAATAAAGTTACTTAGCCTACTATCCGAAGTGTCAGATGGCACGAGTTGAAGGATAAAGAAAAGAAGAACATGCTTAGTCGTCGTACAAATAGCGAGTGCTAGGGTTTCAGGGAAACAAATATATGAAATAAAATAGAGAGGCTATAGATAATGTCAAGGTTTCCTAAGGGGAGATGCTACGCTACTCTCTGTGTTTACGGTATATTCAAGAAACTACTATATTCAATGCTCTTGGCTTCCTAAAGTGTTGTCTACTAATAATAAGACAATGATCTAAGTTTATAGTTCTAATATTATCTAACTATGAAGGTTAGTTCAGTCCAAATATTGAGTTTTGGTTTCCTATTGGTTCCTCAATACTAGGGTCAACAATATGGTCAAACTTCTAACTAACACTAGTAGTGTCTATACTACTCTCAAGTCTTCTTAATACATAAAGGGGTAATGATAAACCAATCTATAGATAAGGAATTCTACGGTTCACTTAATTATTCTAAACTTAGTGGGGTGTCTATATTCTCGTTGTATTCTTAATAGGTGTACTACCCTAATTATAATCCTAATAACAGGGGTTCCTATATTCTAGCAGAAGGCTACACTCAAAGAATTATTAGGGAAGTATAAGAATCAAGCATGATGCAATTATTCAGATAGAATGGATTGGAAGAAAAATGAATCATAGTCAATTGTGGATGAGATCCTATACTCTATTCCTAGATGCAGGCTTGCTCGGCACAGTAACGTAACCGAGACAATATGCTCTTGACCTGCATGGGCCACCACAAAAACATGTTATGCCCCAGTCCAAAAAATACGTAGTACTAGGACACGTAAGCATGCCAACCGCATGGATATGGCAACTCCAATAAATGGGAACCAAATTCATACGTACGCTGTAATATAAATATAAAATCTACAAGTGGTATAAAATGTAATACAAGTCACAGGTTATAATCTAAATCTCATCCACCAAAACCATATAGAAATAAATAACCAGTATCTATGAAATTAGATCTCAATAAGAAGTATCTAAAGATGATAGTTGGGTGGAAATAAATCCACTACCAACTCAAATGGGAAAAGTAAATACAATATAAGTACAACTCACTCAAATAATATAAGTACCAGCTACCAATCACGGCTCAAAGAGAAGACATCCACGAAGCTTCTATATCCTTCCAATCTGCGCTCCTGCAAATACTCAAGAGCAGGTACACCTGGCAGCGGACCAGGTCCTCAGAGGGACATAACAAGTATACTTAAACACATGCCAATAAAGTACTGAAATAAATATTCAATGGGTCGCCTAACCGTCTAAGTGAATGCAGTTAAGAATAACTTTCCCCACAAGTGAGCTATCTGGCTGAAAACTGGGATTTGGCATAGTTCTCTTTTGAAGATCCAGGGGCCTAAAAGGCACGTCGTCTTTTGAACGCCGGTGGCCCGCCTGATAGTACATAATATATAGTGGTCATCATGACCCGTATCTCCAGCGGAGAATCCGGGCGTTGTAAACCCCCTGAATTTTCAAATTATTAAAACTGGATTTTTCTCAATTTTCTGAAATTTTCTGGGAATTTTCTGTAATTTAAAAACAGGGTTTTAATTATTCAATGATTTTTAATTGATATTAAACAATATTAAAATATTATAAAAATAATATTTTTGGATGTAAAATGAAAAACTGGACTTAGGGCAATTTTTCTGGAATTTATCGGACCCCGGACCTATTTTTAAATACCTAAAAACTATTTATTTAATTATTTAATTATTTATTTATTTAATTGTTTACTATTATTATTATTTTAATTATTTTTCGGACCCAGCCCGCGGCCCGGCCCGGCCCACTGGGCCCGAGCCCGGCCCAGCTCCTAGCGGGTCGGGTCGGATCCGCCGCCGCCCGACCCGAACCCGCTAGCCCGTCTCCCCCACCCGGTCACCCCCGCGGTTTCCGCCGCCACGACCGCGCCCTCCGCCCGCTCCGGCCGCCACGACGCCCCCGCCATCCTCGGCCGCGTCCCCGCCCGCCTCGGCCTCCCCAACCGCCTCTGGCCGCTATAAAACCCCCCCCCTGGCCAGCGTCTCCCCTCGATCACCGCCACAGCCACCGGACCGCCACCCCAATGCCACCACTCGCTGCGCCGACCGCCGCCTCACGCCTCGCCGCCGTCGCCGCCCAGCACCGCGCTCCGCCTCCGGCTCCGTCCCCTCCGCCGTACGCCGCAGCAACAGCAGCAGCAGCCCCTCGAGCAGCCCCCGCGCCGCCCTGGGCCGCCCCCGCGCCGTCCTCCGGCGAGTCAGCCCTAACCCTAACCCTAATTCACCCGCGTGTCCGACACGAGTCGGACACGGCTCGAACCTATTTTTCGGGTCCCCTTCAGGTGCGTGTAACTTTTGATTTGTAGCTCCGTTTTTGATTCTGCGAATTGCGTTGTGAAGCCTGTATGACCCTCTCGGTGTCCGGACAAACTGTTCGGGGCATCGCGTCCTGTGGTGATCGCACACCGCGATCCAAAAATAGGAAAAACCAGACCCTGTTTCACCCCGGAACTGAGTACGCCCCGCCAAACGGGACGACTTGGTCGCGCACGGTCTTCACAGATACGTGCGCAGCGTCGATACGGACGTGTGAGTTTTCACGGAAGCTGATTCGGGTGTGCGTGCACACCGGAATCAACGCGTATCCGCGGACATCGCCCCGTATCCGCCTTTTCTGCAATTCACCCTAATTTCGTGCACACACATCGGATCGAGACGAAACTTGCGCCATCGGACTCGTAGCGATACGCTGGTCCTGTGGGTCAAGTTTGGTTCGATTCTGAGAACGTTGACGAAATCGCGTGTCGAGGGCCCCACAGGCCCCGCTCGACGGGCGATTTCGTGATCGGCTCATCGGAATCCAAATCTGGAAGTTCCGTTGGGTTCGTATCAGCGTTCCTGACCTGTTGACACTAAGTTTGGTGAATTTGGAGACCTTTGACCCGGACACGCTTTTCGGTGCAAAGCGGGCCCAACGGCGGACCCCGTTTTGACCCGAAACTGTCGTTTTTGCCCTTGTCTCCAAATTGGACCCAAGGATAGGCGTTTCTAGCTATTTGACATCTTCTGAGCGTGTTGGTGATGTTTATTTCAGCTTTTGGACTCATCTCTGGAACTTCCCCTAGAACCAATTAATCGGATCCAAACAACAGGCAAGTACCTGCACCTCAAGTTAATCTTTATATTATGATAATTAATTCTCTGCTCTACTAGTACCCTTGCTGATTACACGTAGTGTCAGAATAATGTATCTCATGTCTTGAATATTGGAATTCATGTCTTGTTTTTCGTGTCGGGAGGGAGAATACTGAAAGGCATGTAGTTTACCCTGACCCGTGTCGTGAATAATAGCTGTTGGTACACGACTGTCCATCAGCCGGATCTCAATTTTTCGTGAATAATAGCCGTCCATGGCGGCCGGTTTAACTTTATAGATCCCTGCATGCCAACTAGGTATTCTAAAAACACAAGTTCACTCACATAGCTTCTTGTCTAGTTATGGCTCTTGTTGACTGTTGTAGTTTCATTTCCTGTCACATTTATTCCTGCTTTCTCATATTCCTGTGTATAGCATTAACTCTGAGATATTGATGTTTCTTTTATGCAATTTTCTCAATATGATATTCAATACTTAATTGTCATAAATATTTAGTTTAATCTTGTTGTGCATTATGTACTTTGCTCCTTTCCTGACTGGATTCGTTGTTTTAGGCGATGATGAGGACTTTGCCCTACCTATTCTGATCCCTATGACGTAGTAGGTGACACAGTTGAGAGGCCGGTTCCCACTCAGGAGATTATCTCTGAGGAGTAGTAGCCAGTTAGCTAGTTTTCCCTTTTCAGCTCAGTAATCGGGTTTGTCCCCGATTTATCTTCTGTTCATGTATAAACTATGGATCTGTTATCACCATTTATTTTATAAATCAGCATTCCTATTTCTTGTTAATTTCCTTGTCTATTTACTTTATTGTGGATGAGATAGATTTAGATTGCCTGTGAGTAAGACCTAGACAGCGTACTACCGCCGACTCTGCGGCGTAGGCTGGACGTGCCCACGCACTCGTGCCCGAATAACCGGGTGCGGGTCGTGACACATTTTTGTGGTGGCCCATGCAGGTCAAACGACTAAATTGTTCGGTTTCAACTCAGGGACCGAACAGGCCTGCAATAAAGCTAGGATAAGTTTATAGGATCTCATCCACTTGCTTGAATCATTTTTGATATCTGTATCGTATTCGAACTAATATGAACTTGCATCTTGCCTTGATTCCTGTGTGCCTCTTATTGGTTATTTTGGATACAGGAAGATGGACCCACAAGCCAGCAACGAGACTCATACAGAAACACCACAGACCGTTGTGATTACCCAAGGAAACGATGTGATACCAGTCGGTGAAGGCCAATCATCACAAGGCAGTCAAGCAAGTCAGCCTGCCTTAATAATCCATCAAGATAGCGTTCCACCCTCGACACAGCCTATTCCACCGATGCCTTCCTTCCCTCCGGGACCGTCTATGGACGAACAGCAGATGTTCCGCATGTTCTACATAATGATGCAAGCCTATCAGAAGGTTCAACAAAAAACTCAGCAAAACCAAGCGGAGAACTTCATCAACAGAATTAGCTCGGAGTCACGGAAGCTAAGCAGTTCAAATGCAATTACTTTCGACGAGGACGTTCTTACTGCAGCGCGACCTGTGGAGTGTACCACAAGGATCGAGTCTAGCCGGAAGCGGCCGTATGCGCCAGCACCAGACCAAGCACAGCAGGAAAGAGCTGCAAAGCGACCACAGATGAATCCAACTCAAGGACAGAACCAACGAGCTCCCATTTGTGGCTATTGTCGAAAACAAGGTCATTTTTGGAAGGATTGTAGAAAGAGGCTAGGTGTTTGTCTACTTTGTGGCTCAGCAGCACATCAAGTGAGGGACTGTCCCGCTGCTCCAAGAACACGGACAAGCTTACGCGATGACCGTGGAGAACGAGCAGACTCTTAGAGTCACTAATGCGCGTAAGTGATTTCTTTTAGCTACCCTTCTAGTATTGTTTAGCCCGCGCCTATTGGTTCGTGACCTCAGCCCCAACCTAGTAATTTTGAACTTGCTAATAACCTGGTATGCTTTTATAACTGTAGAGATTGTAGAGTTTTCTGTTATTTTGCTTATTATGTGAATTTAAATTTTGTACCTCCTTTCATCATCATCTAGCGCACTTAATGTTGATGTACTTTGTTTATGCTGCTATTCTATAGCCTAGTTTTGCAAGCTTACTCTTTATCAGGCTTGTTCATGACACATGTATTATTGGACACGTACACTAATACAAGTGTTTATTCAGAATCAGTGTATTACGGTCTGATCAACCTTAGTGCATTTTGATTCGCACTTCGCACGACTACTTTACGTGGATTGAGATACGTAGTGATTAGTAAACAAACATACTTGACCTAGACATGCTGAGCATACCGTATCAGTTACATAACTAAACTAATACGAGCATGCGAATAAATGACTACCAGAATAGAACCTCAATCCATAACTGCCTGACAAATCCTACTAGAATTCTTTAAACGCCTTGATCCCCATACTTCCGTTCTATCACCCCACCCTTGAACTCTTTATTATTGATCTTCGCCTTCCCTTATTTCGGAAAGACGAAATCTCGTGCTGGTATAAGTTTGATACATAGATAGTACTAGATATGCCACATAGGCCGATCACATACTTGAGGATTAACCTTTCGTAATTGAGGACATATCATATGTGATATGATCGGCGTTGAAGTTCGAGGATTGAATGACATAAGTAAACATATTAAGGAACATTTTCTTAAGGTATATAGTCTTTTATGATGAAGGGGTAAACTCTAAGTTGGGTAGCAGTGCATTTGTCAACTAGAGAAGAATGTCTTTTGGATTGTGACCGAGTAAGGTTAGATTGGAAGAAGCAAGCCATTCTAATTTTTGAAAATTTCGAGGGGTGACTAAGATGATTAATGAATTGATATCGAGGACCCAATAGTTATATCCTAAGTGCATGATCTAAATTTTTGGAATGATGGAGATAAAATCATCAATTTGAATTTAGAGGATATATAATTCAGACTTGAACATTTGTGGACTACACTTAAAGTATTTTTTTTAATGCTTTGAATTAAGAATTAAAATCGGTGGTTGGACTACCTAGTTAGATTATTGAGGATGTAAATGTAATTTAAAAGGTTGAAACATACAAAAATTGTTGGACTCGAATCACTTCTAGAGGAATTATGATAATTATAATCGTGAGGCAAAGTCATGTGCAAATCTTGAAAATGCTATATGGACTTAATCTAAAATCTGCCTGTGAGAAATTTGAGAAAGTAAGAAGTAATAACCCTAGGTTGAATCTTGATTGGAATAGTAGTCGTCTTAACCTTGAAGTGATTGCAGCGGACATGATTAGGATTTAAATTTTCGCAAGGAGACTGCGATTGATGTACGTGAAGGATTTACAGATTATGGCTTAATTTTAAATTTCGAGGACGAAATTTTTGTAAGTTGGGTAGGTTGTAAACCCCCTGAATTTTCAAATTATTAAAACTGGATTTTTCTCAATTTTCTGGAATTTTCTGGGAATTTTCTGTAATTTAAAAACAGGGTTTTAATTATTCAATGATTTTTAATTAATATTAAACAATATTAAAATATTATGAAAATAATATTTTTGGATGTAAAATAAAAAACTGGACTTAGGGCAATTTTTCTGGAATTTATCGGACCCCGGACCTATTTTTAAATACCTAAAAACTATTTATTTAATTATTTAATTATTTATTTATTTAATTGTTTACTATTATTATTATTTTAATTATTTTTCGGACCCAGCCTGCGGCCCGGCCCGGCCCACTGGGCCCGAGCCCGGCCCAGCTCCTAGCGGGTCGGGTCGGATCCGCCGCCGCCCGACCCGAACCCGCTAGCCCGTCTCGTCTCCCCCACCCGGTCACCCCCGCGGTTTCCGCCGCCACGGCCGCGCCCTCCGCCCGCTCCGGCCGCCACGACGCCCCCGCCATCCTCGGCCGCGTCCCCGCCCGCCTCGGCCTCCCCAACCGCCTCTGGCCGCTATAAACCCCCCCTGGCCAGCGTCTCCCCTCGATCACCGCCACAGCCACCGGACCGCCACCCCACTGCCACCACTCGCTGCGCCGACCGCCGCCTCACGCCTCGCCGCCGTCGCCGCCCAGCACCGCGCTCCGCCTCCGGCTCCGTCCCCTCCGCCGCACGCCGCAGCAACAGCAGCAGCAGCCCCTCGAGCAGCCCCCGCGCCGCCCTGGGCCGCCCCCGCGCCGTCCTCCGGCGAGTCAGCCCTAACCCTAACCCTAATTCACCCGCGTGTCCGACTCGAGTCGGACACGGCTCGAACCTGTTTTTCGGGTCCCCTTCAGGTGCGTGTAACTTTTGATTCGTAGCTCCGTTTTCGATTCCGCGAATTGCGTTATGAAGCCTGTATGACCCTCTCGGTGTCCGGACAAACTGTTCGGGGCATCGCGTCCTGTGGTGATCGCACACCGCGATCCAAAAACAGGAAAAACCAGACCCTGTTTCACCCCGGAACTGAGTACGCCCCGCCAAACGGGACGACTTGGTCGTGCACGGTCTTCACAGATACGTGCGCAGCGTCGATACGGACGTGTGAGTTTTCACGGAAGCTGATTCGGGTGTGCGTGCACACCGGAATCAACGCGTATCCGCGAATATCGCCCCGTATCCGCCTTTTCTGCAATTCACCCTAATTTCGTGCACACACGTCAGATCGAGACGAAACTTACGCCATCGGACTCGTAGCGATACGCTGGTCCTGTGGGTCAAGTTTGGTTCGATTCTGAGAACGTTGACGAAATCGCGTGTCGAGGGCCCCATAGGCCCCGCTCGACGGGCGATTTCGTGATCGGCTCATCGGAATCCAAATCTGGAAGTTTCATTGGGTTCGTATCAGCGTTCCTGACCTGTTGACACTAAGTTTGGTGAATTTGGAGACCTTTGACCCGGACACGCTTTTCGGTGCAAAGCGGGCCCAACGGCTGACCCCGTTTTGACCCAAAACTGCCGTTTTTGCCCTTGTCTCCAAATTGGACCCAAGGACAGGCGTTTCTAGCTATTTGACATCTTCTGAGCGTGTTGGTGATGTTTATTTCAGCTTTTGGACTCATCTCTGGAACTTCCCCTAGAACCAATTAATTGGATCCAAACAACAGGCAAGTACCTGCACCTCAAGTTAATCTTTATATTGTGATAATTAATTCCCTGCTCTACTAGTACCCTTGCTGATTACACGTAGTGTCAGAATAATGTATCTCATGTCTTGAATATTGGAATTCATGTCTTGTTTTTCGTGTCGGAAGGGAGAATACTGAAAGGCATGTAGTTTACCCTGACCCGTGTCGTGAATAATAGCTGTTGGTACACGACTGTCCATCAGCCGGATCTCGATTTTTCGTGAATAATAGCCGTCCATGGCGGCCGGTTTAACTTTATAGACCCCTGCATGCCAACTAGGTATTCTAAAAACACAAGTTCACTCACATAGCTTCTTGTCTAGTTATGGCTCTTGTTGGCTGTTGTAGTTTTATTTCCTGTCACATTTATTCCTGCTTTCTCATATTCCTGTGTATAGCATTAACTCTGAGATATTGATATTTCTTTTATGCAATTTTCTCAATATGATATTCAATACTTAATTGTCATAAATATTTAGTTTAATCTTGTTGTGCATTGTGTACTTTGCTCCTTTCCTGACTGGATCCGTTGTTTTAGGCGATGATGAGGACTTTGCCCTACCTATTCTGATCCCTATGACGTAGCAGGTGACACAGTTGAGAGGCCGGTTCCCACTCAGGAGATTATCTCTGAGGAGTAGTAGCCAGTTAGCTAGTTTTCCCATTTTAGCTCAGTAATCGGGTTTGTCCCCGATTTATCTTCTGTTCATGTATAAACTATGGATCTGTTATCACCATTTATTTTATAAATCAGTATTCCTATTTCCTGTTAATTTCCTTGTCTATTTACTTTATTGTGGATGAGATAGATTTAGATTGCCTGTGAGTAAGACCTAGACAGCGTACTACCGCCGACTCTGCGGCGTAGGCTGGACGTGCCCACGCACTCGTGCCCGAATAACCGGGTGCGGGTCGTGACAGGCGTACAGGAGAAAAAGTGTAAAGGAGCTCAAATGCGGTACTTGTTGTTCTCCCCACCGCATGCTCTAAGCATGTCATATCCATGACACGATTTGGCCCATAGCCTATTCTTAGTACCCTAGCCCAATCCTGCAACCAAACAAGGACAAGGATGGGACCACCATACTACAATAGGCTATGTCCATGGACCTCTAATAACTGCCAAGTCTACTAGCATGCAAAGTTTCTAACAGCAGTTATTCCTAACGCACGTCCCACACGTACCGATGATCAGTCAATACGTGCGTCCGTGATCTATATGAGACTCACAACTCGTGTAAAAATATGTGTCACAGTCAAATGAAACCTAATGGTGCTACATGATAATGGGGTAGTCTCATGAACAAGGTCAATGCAATACATAAATAAAAACCTATCGCGACGTCACCGTCGCGAGCATTTTACATAACATTTAAAATATTAGAACTAAGGACAGAAAATAAAGATGCATGCAATATATGGAATATAAATAACAGTACAATGGCAAGGTATACTTGCCTGGCAAGAATCTGTAAAGTGTACGCGCCCAAATGTCCAATACACAGGACCAAAAGCTATGGCCACAGAACAAATATCTCCGGATGCTGAAATAGATATTACCAACATTCCCAAAATAAGCAAAATAGCTAGAAAGCACTTCCCTTTCGTCCAATTTGGACACAGGGGCAAAACGGTAATTTTGGGTAAAAGTGGAGTCTACGTGTGGCCCACTTTGCACCAAAAAGCGTGCCGAGGATAACAGTCTCTAAATGGGACAAACTATGGGTCAAACAACTCTAAATATCAATACGAACCCAATGGTATATCCAAATTTAGATTCCGATGAGTCGAACAAAATTTGGTCCAAAAAGTCAACTGTGGGGTCCGCCAATTGGCGATCTGGTCAACCGTCTCAGAAATGCGTGAAAATTGGGTCACAGGACCAGCGCGTTACCACGAGTCCAGTGGCGCAAGTTTCGTCGCAATCTGACAAGCGTGCACAAAATACGCACGAGTTCCACAAAAGTGGCGACACGAACTGTGTCCGCGGATACGGTCTGATTTCGGCGCGCACACGCGTCCGAATCAGTCCCCACGAATTTTCACGTGTCCAATTATGCTGCGTGCACCATTCGGTACACTTGGCACACGGCGGGGCGGTCCCGTTTGGCGGAGCGCGCTCCGATCTCCAACTTTTGGAAAACCGAAAAAAGTGGGTGCGCGCAGTTTTGTGACAAATATAATTATGTCCACAGCAACTAATAGCACAAGGTTATTATACAAAAAATAAACTAGGTCATGTAATCTACAGGTATCAAAAAGAATCATCAAATTCGAATCTCTGTGGTGGGAGATACGAACTCGACAATATGGGTGGTCATCGCAAGTTTCTGCGATTTCAGAATTGGGTAAGTCCGGCCAACTTGGGTGCTATTTTTCACCTAGGGACACACGTTTTCCAAGGTTGGCTATAAAACGAATATTGGAGAGGGTTAAGGGATGATCATACCTATGAAAACGGAACAGCGTTTGGTCGAGCAAGTCGACGGAAAATCGGGCCGGAGCGAAGGTGCCTCGAGTGGGAAACTGCAGGATGCGAGGTCGGCGTCGACGGGATGGTTGGATGGCTTGGCGGGGCTTCTCTGGCTGCGGTGACGGCTCTAGATGGGAAGAGGAGGTCTGAAAATTTAGGTTAGGATTTTTTTTTTTTTGGGAGCTAACTATATATATATATATATTAGGGAAAGAGAGAGGGTTGGATTTGGCCGCTGGGGAAGTAAAGGGTCGGGTCCTCTTTAGTGGCCGCTGAAGTAATGGTCACAGCAACTAGTTAGTTGCTGAAGAGAAATAAGCAACTAAGTTGCTTGCTTTAGTAGTAATAGTTGCTGCTACTTCTAAGTAGTCTTTATATTAGTATTAGTATTAGTATTATATTATTATTATTAGTATTATTATTAATAGTTACTTATTAAATTCTTTTACTTTATTTCTTTTTAAATATATATATACATATACATATATTTGTATATATATATATATATATATATATATATATATTCACACACAAGAAAATTTATAGATTAGGGTATTGCACATCGTTAGGCTAGCAACAGCTCAAGGGGTCTCCTACATGGAATAAATTTCTAAAAATTCCTGATGGTCCCATAAGTCATCTAAGTGCCCGAACACCTAACATAAAAATTATTAAAAATCTATTTCTCCTATTTAGACCTAATTACTATAATTTAATTAATAAATAATAAATAAAGGGTATATACGATTTTCTAGGAAGGGGATTTTACACCTTTCGCTGCTATCTGAAACAAGCGTCTCTGAAGGGGATGTGGATGAAGTGCCCTGAGAATGTCTCTGCATATCTTCATTCAGAATCCCGCTCTTGGTAAACTCCAGACTGACCATGCCTTCCGGAGCAGAAGCATTCATAGACACTCGTACGATCTCCCACGAGTCCGACAATGTACACAACAGCCATAGTCCCTGAACCATGTCGTCGAACTTGACTTTCATCGAGGATAGCTGGTCCACCATGTCCTAGAACTCACTCAAGTGATCTGTAATAGACGCCCCATCTTTCTACCGTGGACCCATCATCATCCAGATCATGAATAATTCATTTACCCAGTCTTCTTCGCATACAAAGATTCCAGCTTATCCCACAGTATCCTCGTGTGCTCAATATTGGCAACGCGGTTGTACACGTTCTCGTCAACGAAATATCTGATGTATCCACACACCTTTATATGCTCAAAATTTTGGTCCTCTTCGGATTTGTTACCGGTCCTCTCGGAAGCAAATATCGGCAGATGTAGCTTCTTGACAAATAGCAAATTCTTCATCTTGCTCCTCCAGTAGTGATAGTTGGAGTCACGCCCCAGACCCGCCCGGGCCGCCGCTCCGCCTTGCCTCGCCCCCGTATAGCCGGATTATCGAACCAGGCATGAATTACCGCGCCTCGGTGCGCCGGACGAGAATCACCGCGCCCGTCCCGCTGGTGCGAGGAAGGGATTGCCTTGTGACCTGCACGAGAGTATCGGGGACGTGATGCCGTACGAGCCTGGGATTATGCCCGCACAAGGCCAATTATTTAAGTTGATAGTTGGCTATCATCGTATCAATCGAGTAAGCAGCGGAAAGGGACTTGTTGCAATGTAATGCATTTAGCCAACTGAGTATTCGGGATAATCGAGAGACTTGGGTTCCTTTATGCAAAGGCATTCGTTCTTTCCATATATTATGTCCCCTTATACGATAGTATCTCGGGGCAACAATCAAAACCAGGATTCTGGGTCTTAGGGACTGTGGCACGCCTATCGCTCCTTCGGACGATCCAGTAAACTGTTGGTGGGTCAGCACTTTTATAAGTACTGGTGAGATAAAACAACTGAACAGAAACAAGCATTCACTAAAACCAACACTAAGTAATCATGTTATAAAATATTACATTACTAGTGATCTTTCTAGTTTTACCAAAATTTGTTTCATGTAGTTCGCTTGCAGAGTCATATTACATTGTTTGGAAATATCTTTGGAAACAGAGTTTCATATGTGATATATAAGCAAGCAAGTCGTTCGTTCATGTTTCAGGGTGTGCGCAGTATGTCTCGTGAGACTCCAGGGTCAAATGCATAGCTAGACACGCATGCACGATCTTAGGGGCAGTCCATCTATCCAAGCCAACACAATGACTTAACTATATGCAGGGCGGTCCCCGAGTATCTCAGGATCGACAGCTGGTTGTACAGCATACCAATGACTCATTCATCTGATGCTAATGGCAGCTGTGACTCAAGGTTGCTTTTCACTATCATGGTAGCAGCCGTGTCACATACAGTTCAGCTATCCACTAAAAGCTATTATTCAACCGCGTACGAATGCATGGAACACTATCAAATAAACTCTAGTATGCAGTTGAGACAAACCATCAGAACAGTTATCGTTGTTGCGGGGCAATTCGACTTATCACTTGAACACATTCAGGCACAATATGGTTCTCTCGAAGCATAGACAATAGTGAATATGTTCATGCACTCTAGGCAAGCGTTTCAGGATTCTCATTTAGCAGACTTATTGTTTCAAAGACAAGCTAGGTGAGTTCGTTCATTAACATGCAAGGTAGGTTCTATCATTCTCTTATAAAAACATTGTAAGCAAAAACTCAGGTTATTATTAAGGCGTGCAAGAATTAGAGAACGAATTTCTGCCCACTCATCTGATACATAATGTCGACGCGGAGTGGGGCATTACATACTTACCAACCAACAAAAAGTTTTATCCTCGAAACTTCAAGGATAAACTTCTCGATATTCCGAGCAGCGATAGTGCCGTCCCTCGCCGTACTCAATCGAAATAATCAAGCAATTCAAGTTCAGAAAACATTTGTACTTTCAGAATATCTATGGACTTAATGTATGGAATGCTCTATTGCAATACCATATCGATATAACTCAGAGTCATAGCAACGGTTTGGGCCAAGAGATTGATTCTGCTCTGATACCAACATGTCACGCCCCGATCTCCCGCAGGCTAAATTGGCCGTTCCCGCTAGCGGAGAATTACCGCGCCAGCGCTCCCGCAGAACGATCGCTTTGACCCATCCGGACATGATGCCGCATGAGCGTGAGCCATGCCCGTGCAAGGCTATACTTCGTTGGCTGGCGGTAAGAGTTCTAAGCCACAGAGTCGCACAGATTGTCCGAGTGCAGCGAAGTCATGAACGCGTAGGCGATCGGTAACAAGTTCACTGAGTCGACAATATAGCGGAAGCATTGAATAACACAAGTTGAAGTAAAGCAACTCTTTATTGATATAAACAAGTGTTACAGGCGGCGTATAGCCGAGATTACAATTCACTCATATCTCTCTCTCTGAAACAGTAAAAGCGTGCCAATTGGCTACAATTGTGGAATGATTGTATAGGCGATGTTCAGGCGACGTTCCAACATTATGTCTTGTATATTTGCTTCAGTTCTGGATGCAGCGCTCCAAGACTTCAGAGGGAACTCCTTGCCTTAGCACGCACGAAAGAGGCATCCGCACTGAACGAGGTTCTCCCACACCTTGCAAACAATCTGGTGGACTATCAGTACATTGAATGCACTGGTGGGGAGGCTACTCGCCCGCTCGACAAATCCAAACACGTAATATAGGTTCCGTGCACCAACTATTTAGTTGTCTTTCTAGTTGCCTTAGGATCAGTTTCATGCAAAGATTAAAAAGCCTAATTCGTATGGCAGTACACCGTGCGACATGAGAGAAAATACGGCGAGACTTACCCACTTATCATTTTACCTTTTCTGTCCAAGGCAAACATTATTAATTTAAGCACGGGCATGTATAAACATTCAGGAGCATAGCATATGCAAATACGAGAGTCGTTATAACAATATCGTTCAGGTGTTCAGTTGTTCTTTGATGCAATGCAATGACTCGCATGCGGATAGCCGCTAAGTGAGGATGACTTATCTATATGACAATTGTTGCTGGCATAGCCATAAAGGACGAGTTATAGTCACGGGATAGAAAATTCTATGCGATGCAGGTAGCGAGCCCCGCCACATGCCATTTTTATCCTCAATTCAAATTGACTAATCCATATATTTCGTCCGGATCGGATCGGTCCAATGCCCCAGCGACCGTCCGTGAAACCTCCAAAACCTTGTGCACCAAGTTGTCCATGACATGCAGGTCTTTAGGGTTATCCATATCCATATCCATATCCATCACGATACAATCAATGACACGAGTACAGTCATAAATTTTTGCTATGAACGAGCATGGACAGGATTCTCGTTCAAAGGTAAACTTGATATGATCACAGTATAATATTTACTTACCTTGATGCATGCCCCTGGTTCGGGGATGCCTTGGTGACCTAACGGTCCCAGATACTTACAGGTTCAATTGCACAGAAGAGCTATTTGATAGTCTCCTGGATGACTCAATGCATGCACAATACAATAACATTAGGCATATATAAGCAAGCAAGCATGCGTTTCTCAGGAACTTAAGCAAACACGATGGCTCGGGCCCGAAGGTAAACCGAGAGGTGAAACCGTAGGGACTTTCCGAGCGACACGTCTAGGGTAGCATGCGAGGGTCTAAACATATATATAAGCAATATTTTATTTTCATGTTCTAGCATCAGCAATACGAGTTGGGATTATTCCCTTAGCTAGGTGTGTTGGATTCTTATTAGCATGCAGGAGGGGTGATTCACCTAGCGACTAGCATGTAGCATTCCATATTTTATGTGTGCTGGCTAAGCAAAGACAAGTTTACCGTAGCCACCCACCTTAGCGATGATTCATCTCGGCCGAGCGATACGTCAAGCGAGCCTCTGAAAGCCTAAGCTGAAAACCTGTAGGGACAAGTCTGGGTATCCTTTGCCTCAAACGAGTGTTCTCGCATGAGCAAAGCGAGTCGTGATATTACATTTTTATCGTTTGAATCGGCAGTCCGCTTGAACGGAACGGGGTGTTACATCCTAGCCAACTCAGAAAAAGTCTCGTCCTCTAGACTTACTGAGGACAAACAGTACGTTTCAATCAATTTTGATTTAACGATACTAGGCTGAGGCAAACCTATACAAGTCGTTGTACTTGTTCATTTAGATATTCACTTGCACAAGCGTTCGAGATCAGCACATCGCTAGTCTGGATCGTGCGTACATTCGAAGTGCACCTCTAGCGTGAGCACGCCAACCAACTTAGTGATAGCGAAGTCTTAGCATTCGAGTTTTACATTTTCTTGAGTCTTGGATCGTGCACAAGCTCAAGGCGTCCCTCAAATATATGCATTCAACCAAACTTAGAGATAGTGAAATCGGACATGCTACTTGCGATAATCTCAAGGGTTCTCACTCAGGTTAGCACAAAGGCCACTCACAGCACAATATCATACAAGCAATCATATCATTCAAAACATATTTTGAAAGTATTTAGACTTATTATTGGAACATTCCGTTTGGGACATTGAGAGAGAGCATACACATAACCCAAGAACGAGCTTTCGAAACTGAGATATTCGAAACAAAGTCCAAATGTGTATAAGCCAGGCTCTGATACCATTCAGTCACGCCCCGGACCCGCCCTGGCCACTGCTCTGCCTTGCCTCGCCCCCGCATAGCCGAATTATCGAACCGGGCACGAATCACCACACCTCGGCACCCCGGACGCGAATCACCGCGCCCGTCCCACGGGTGCGAGGAAGGGATTGCCTTGTGACCCGCACGAGAGTATCGGGGACGTGATGCCGTATGAGCCTGGGGTTGCGCCCGCACAAGGCCAATCGTTTAAGTTGATAGTTGGCTATCATCGCATCAATCGAGTAAGCAGCGAAAAGGGACTTGTTGCAATGCAATACATTTAGCCAACTGAGTATTCGGGATAATCGAGGGACTTGGGTTCCTCTATGAAAAGGCATTCGTTCGTTCCATACATTATGCCACCTTATACGATAGCATCTCGGGGCAACAATCAAAAACAGGATTCTGGGTCTTAGGGACTGTGGCACGCCTATCGCTCCCTCGGACGATCCAGTACCTGCAAGCAAGTAAACTGTTGTTGGGTCAGCACTTTTATAAGTACTGGTGAGATAAAACAACTGAACAGAAACAAGCATTCACTAAAACCAACACTTAATCATGTTATAAAATATTACATTACTAGTGATCTTTCTAGTTTTATCTAGGTTCGTTTCATGCAGTTCGCTAGCAGAGTCATATTACATTATTTGGAAACATCTTTGGAAATAGAGTTTCATATGCGATATATAAGCAAGCAAGCCGTTCGTTCATGTTTCAGGGTGTGCGCAGCGTGTCTCGGGCGTGAAACTCCAGGGTCAAATGCATAACTAGACACACATGCACGATCTTAGGGGCAGTCCATCTATCCAAGCCAACACAATGACTTAAATATATGCAGGGCGGTCCCCGAGTATCTCAGGATCGACAACTGGTTTTACAGCATACCAATGACTCATTCATCTGATGCTAATGGCAGTTGTGACTCATGGTTGCTTTTTACTATCATGGTAGCAGCCGTGACACATGCAATTCAGCTCTCCACCAAAAGCCATTGGCCGACCACGTGCGAATGCTTGGAACACTATCAAATAAACTCTAGTATGCAGACGAGATGAACCATCAGAACAGTTATCGTTGTTGCTGGGCAATCCGACTTATCACTTGAACATATTCAGGCACAATATGGTTCTCTCGAAGCATAGAAGATAGTGAACATGTTCATGCACTCTAGGCAAGCGTTTCAGGATTCTCATTTAGCAGACTTATCGTTTCAAAGACAAGCTAGGTGAGTTCGTTCATTAACATGCAAGGCAGGTTCTATCATTCTTTTATGAAAATATTACAAGCAAAAACTCAGGTTATTATTAAGGCGTGCAAGAATCAGAGAACGAAGTTTTGTCCACTCACCTGATACATAATGCCGACGCGGAGCGGGGCATTATAGTTGGTACCGTTCAGGTTTACCATGCGCACCGGCTTCGCGTCCATCTCTCCTCCCTGGTTTATCTGTCAACTTCTGATACCCTTCTAGAAATTCCAGAACCTGACTCTGATACCACTTTGTTGGGAAAGAAGCGCAGAAACCTTCCCCAAAATCATAGAGTACCTGCGAGAGAACCGATAAATACAACGCACAAACCAAACACCAAACTACAGAAAAATAATCCACGCAGACACAAAGAATTTTTACGTGAAAAATTTTTGTGGAAAAAACCACGGGACGATCAGAGTCCAATCCTGAAGAACCTACACTAATGGAATAAAGAGAATACACCCTCTACAAGCTCCTCCCAATCCAACACGGATCACCACAACACTTAGGAATAGAAAATAGATCACACCACGAAGATATAAGACAATGAAAAATTATCCAAAATGATCTCCTCCTCCGAAACGGCTAACCATTCATTCTTCTTTCCAAAGTTGCAATGACACTATTGCCTCCTTTTTTCTTCCTTGAGATGATATGTTATGTGTTAGATTAGGAATTAGGGTTAGAAAAACCTAATATATACCCCCTAATCCCGCAGCTAATATTGGACAGTATGATACGATCCAACGGTGTATAAAACAACTCTAAAATTTCGTTAAGTCCGCCGACCGAAAACGGACCGACTTCGGTTTGGAGGTTCTGGAACACCACACCGAGTTCGGTCCAACTTCGGTTTTGAGGTTCTGGAACACCACACCGAATTCAGACCGAGTTCGGACCGAGTTCGGCCTGGACTCTGTCTCCCTCTGTACAACAGACTGCTCTTCCTTCCTCCCGACTTTCTTCGACCCCTCGAATGGCTCTCGACACCTCCTCGAACTTCTCTGACCACAGACGGCGCTCGTCGCACACCGGGATGTACTCCACATAGATTGAAAACTTTACCCACTCCAAAAGCTTGGTGAACAGTTCTAGAGTCTAAAAAAGATTACAGGTATTGCGCTAGCTACAATGTTGATATTTTCCCTATAGCAAGCTATTTTTTTTTAGCTCGGATTAATTAGGTGCTTCGAAGTAGTTGCGTCTGTCTCTCTCTATCTCAGAATAAGGTTGGGCCCCTAGTTATTGCAAGTCTCCAGCAGTACTAAATTAGTGGAAGAGATTTTTTGTGTGACATGACTAAACATAGGCGAGGTTCGTTTTTTTAGCTAAAGTGACAGGTGAGGGTTAGTTGAGGGAGATGTTGTAATCCCAGTGCACATATATATGAAGATCAATTTGCTGTGTTTGGTTAAGATACATAACTGGAAAACCCCCTTGTTTTAGTTTTAGATAGAAAGGAGGAATCGTTCACTTCACCTTTAACTTGCCGCATAGTCTGGTGAAGATAATGCTTGGGGTTACAGGTAGTGGGACTCTTGAAATGAGTGCACATGTGAATAGGGTGTAACGAATAATTTACCACAACTAAGAATGCAAATAATCAACTCAAAATAAGTGCGGGTGAATATGATTTAACAAATAATTAAGCACAATTAGAAATACAAATAGTCTATTCAAAATAAGTGCTAAAATAAGTGAAGAACACTGACACCCGATGTATCCATCTATTATAGAAATAACTACACTTGCGACCTTTGGTACGAAGGACTCGTCGACTTCTTATACAAGAACTTTGATTCGAAGGACTCACCGACTTCTACACAAGTTTTGATATGAAAGCTTGGGGACTTCAACCTCTTACAATAAATAGTTTTCATCTTCTTACAACAATTTGAAGATCTCACTTTACAACTCAATGGAAGTCTATCTCAAATAGATTTGACAAATGAAAGCTCTTGAATATGTGTAGGGACTTATATTTGGTAGGAAATTTGGGCCTAAATAATTGATTCATTTTAGCGCAAAAAATCTCTATAGATAGAGCTATTACTATGCAGCGGTATACCACCGATATACCGTTTTTGCATAGTAATAACTTGTTTTATAGCCGATGTAACATTAATTGTTGAACGAAAGGCACCTAAACGATATACCACTACATCAAGTTTCTCTGCTCATGGACTTCCTAGATGTAAATATTGTTCACACATTCTATCGTTGTTATATCGGCAATATATCTTTTTGATACAAAAATTCAAGATTGGGGTATGTTGGTTGAATTTTGGTTTAGCTTTCATTTGTTTTTACCTATTAAGTTATAATTAATCCTAAAGACACACAAATAAAAAATGTTACACTGAGCATGACGCCTTGATAGCTTGGCTTCTTCTTTGGTTGACTGGTGGCATTTCCTCATCATGAAAATTGTTTGAAGCAAATTTGATTTGAAAATTTGATTAGCTTAGCTTTTGGGGGCTTTGCTCCTAAACCCTCAAAGGGACGCTGTCCCCTCGACTTTTGTTCGCTGACCGGACCATGGAACCCCTGATTTCGTAGACCCAGAGATATCGTGTATGGTTCAGAGATATCTTTGGGATGACATTGTCTTCCTTCCATCATGAATTTTTTTATTGCATACGTCCATGATTGATCTTGCTTATTGTTTTTCTGTAAATACATATTAGACGAACAATGCAATATACATACTAGCAAGGATGATAACATTAATGTACACCATTAATGTACACTAGGACTATGCCAACTTTAAATATTAATAATATAATGATTACATGATAATTAGTGATTTCATAATACTAAACTTAATCGATAACATAGTAGAAATGATGATAATATTAATGCACACGGACTATGCAAAGTTTAAGTATTAACTTGAACGATCATTAGTAATTTTATAATACTAAATTTAATTGATTAATCATAAAAAAAATTTTAATTTTAATTATTGTACTAACATTTAGTTCTAGGTTGGTAGTATTGTTATTGGAACCGGTATTGGACTTTCTTAATTGATCATTTCAGAGGGTTTTAGTGGTTTCAATATTTGTTTCGGTAGTTTCTGGGTTAGTTTTGGTATTTGCTTATACCGTGTACTATTAGATTCTCGAGTACTAAATCAGAGACTTAGGGTGTGTTTGGTTACACTTTTAAACTCAATGTTTTGAGTTTAAAAGTCAACAGTACAACAATCACCGTTTGGATATTTATATTTGGGAAAAGTATGCTCATAATTTCTTTCTTTCTAGAAACATCGTTTAAACTCTGTTTCTAGAGAACACAATATTTTCCAAAAATCTCTCTCTCTCTCTCTCTCTCTCTCTCTCTCTCTCTCCACGTTCCAAAAATTCTCTCTCTCCACATTTCCAATAGGTTCCAAGGCTCCTGCGGCATCGAGGTCCTCGACTTCGCCATCGACGCCATCTTCCTCCTCGTCCTCTTCTTCGAGCGCCGCCTTCGCTGACTTCGAGATCGAGATCCACGACGACAACACTGATATCGTGTAGACGCCGTCTCCCTCCTTCTCGACCTCACCGACGAGGACGTACTCGGGGCCCGCATGAAGCACCCCATCCCTTGTCGAGCTCCACGACGGGCTCTTTGATGACATCTTCACTTGAAGAGTACTCAATCGGTCTATAGAAAATCCATGGGTTACTTGAAGAATACTCCAAGGATTCTGGGACCTAGCTCGTCGTCTTCACTTGAAGGATAAAACCCATGAGTCACTTGAAGAGTACTCCAAGGATACTGGGATCTGGCTCGTCTTCTTCACTTGAAGAATACTCCATGGGTCTATAGAAACCCTAAATTGCCTATGCTTTCCTGTTCGAATCCGCCATTGGACGTCCTCGAAAATGGCTGCAGCATAGGAGCAGCTGTAGCAGATCAAAGGGCGTTGATCGACCCCTTCCAGGAAGAGCAGCCAGCATCCATGGTGGCAACATAGTTGGACCCGCCGATGTCCATATCTCCGACGGTGGAGAAGTCCCAAGGCTCCGGCTAGCTCTCATCCCAGCGATGCGGTGGTGGTCCTCGCCCTCGTCTCCGAAGCATAATAGGGCTAGGGAACATGATACATAAAACATGACAGTAGGAAACGGACACAGGAAACAAGACTCATGAAACATGACATAATTTTTTTAACCAAACATAATCTTCAATTTTTTCCAGAAAACTATTTTCCAAATTAAAGTAACCAAACACGAACTCATAATCTTTATTATCAGAAAAAAACTTTATAACTTACTTTCAAAAACTATTTTTAGAACAAAATTTCATAAAGTCAATCCAAACAGACCCTTAGACTCTCTTCCATTGTTTGAATATTTAAAAAAAAAACACAGAACATTACAAGGACAGTTTGATACTAGAGTAATTTGAAGTTAATTTTAGCCAAAAGTGAATATTATTAACAAAAACATATTAATTTTTTTAATAAAGTGAATATTGTTAGGAATAGACCCAGCACCAGTGGAATATCGTTCCAAAATTGGAAGAAACCATCGAGGAGCAAAGTAAAATGCAAAATCTGCATATGATACTAATATCCACAAAACAAGGGAAAAATACAAAGAAAATAAACTTTTACGTGAAAAATCTAGACAAATAAACTATGGGACGATCGGAGTACTCTAACCCGAAAAAGCTTTACTAGTGAATAAGTGTTCTCTCTCAAAGAAAGTATGCACTGGACCTTCTCACAGAAACTGGGATGTTGGGGTGCAAACCTGCAGCGACACCAATAGATCAAGGAGCCAAGATGAAGCTGTGGTGTGACAATCAGTCAGCTATTAGTATTGCCAACAATCCAGTACAGCATGACAGGACCAAACACATCGAGATTGATAGATTCTTCATCAAAGAGAAGTTGGATAGTGGATTACTGGAGCTTGGCCATGTTCCAACCAGGGATCAAGTAGCAGATGGACTAACCAAGGGACTCGCCTCAGTGAGCATGATTAGAGGATGTGACAAGATGGGCTTAGTGAATATCTTTCACCCATCTTGAGGGGGAGTGTTGATATGGTATGTTGGGTGTCATATTTAAGTATAGTATAAGCACATGGGAATATCCTGAGGACATATTTGGGATGCCAGAATATGTCACAGGATATTCCATTATGAGATTATTGTCATATTGATTGTCTCATTGGCATTATATAGCCTTACAGTCATTAATACAATGATCTCAATCATTATGACAATAATCTCATAATGGAATATCCTGTGACATATTCTGGCATCCCAAATATGTCCTCAGGATATTCCCATGTGCTTATACTATACTTAAATATGACACCCAACATACCATATCAACACTCCCCCTCAAGATGGGTGAAAGATATTCACTAAGCCCATCTTGTCACATCCTCTAATCATGCTCACTGAGGCGAGTCCCTTGGTTAGTCCATCTGCTAATTTTATTGATTGTCTCATTGTTCTTCCTGAATATTAGTCCCTTCCCGGGAGCACCTTTCAGGTACCTCAGAATCTGGTACACTGCATCCATATGACCCTTCCGTGGGTCATGCATGTAGCGGCTCACCACACTTACTGCAAAGCAGATATCAGGACGTGTGTGGCTCAAATAGATCAACTTGCCAACCAGTCTCTGGTATCTGTCCCGATCAACTGGTTCTCCAGCCTCAGCATCAATCTTGAACCTCTGATCTATTGGTGTCGCTGCAGGTTTGCACCCCAACATCCCAGTTTCTGTGAGAAGGTCCAGTGCATACTTTCTTTGAGAGAGAACAATCCCCTCTGCTTCTCGAGCAATCTCAATCCCAAGGAAGTACCGAAGAAGGCCGAGATCCTTCACCTCGAATTCCTTGCCAAGCTTTCCTTTGAGTTGGGCGATCTCCTGCTCATCATCTCCTGTGATAATCATATCGTCCACATACACCGCAAGCATGGTGATGTGGCCTCCACTCCGACGGAAGAACACAGTATGATCCGCATTGATCTGCTGATATCCCATCCCTATCATCGCTCTTCTGAATCTGTCAAACCACGCTCGAGGAGACGGCTTCAGTCCATAGATGGACTTCTTCAACCTGCAGACCTTGCCTACTGTCTGATTGGTGCCAAATCCTAGTGGTATCTCCATGTACACCTCCTCCACTAGATCTCCGTGAAGAAACGCATTCTTCACATCCAGTTGGTGTAGCTTCCATCCACCATTCGCTGCCAGAGAAATCAGAGTCCTGACAGTGCTCATCTTTGCAACTGGTGCAAAGGTCTCGTCATAGTCGATGCCGTACGTCTCACTGTATCCTTTGGCTACTAGTCGAGCTTTGTAGCGCTCAACCTGTCCATCTGGGTTCTGCTTCACGGTAAAGACCCACTTGCATCCAACTGCTCTCTTCCCCTCTGGCAATCTCACAAGCTCCCAAGTGTGGTTCTTCTCCAGAGCTCCCAACTCCTCGTGCATTGCCGCTTTCCACTTTGGATCGTTCTTGGCAACCTGCCAATTGTTAGGTACAGTAATACTATCCAAAGATGCTATAAATGCTCCATGAGAAGAAGAGATATGGTCATAAGAAACAAATTGAGCAATATCCCAACCATATCTGTTTGGAGGATTTCCTGCATTGCTGCGAGTGGTCCTCCGTACAGATAGTGGTGTGGGAGGAGTAGAAGTAGGAGGAATGATATTTTGTGAAGGAGGGGGTATCACCTGAAGGGGGGTTGGTGTCGGTGCCTCAGGAGTTGGGACGAACGCAGGCAAAGGACTTGGCACTGGCACTGTCGGTACTGGTCCTGCAGTTTGCTTCTCTCTCCTGCTGTAGGTAAGTAACTCTCCCTGAGCCGTAGGCCTAACACCTTCACCTTCTTGTCCCTTCTCCGTGCCTCCATGCCAAACTTCTAAATCGGTTACCACAAAGTTCTCCATCTCCCCCTCTCGCCTAATACTGGCAGTATTAGGCGTGTTGTGTGAAGTTCCGTCCTGGTGGTAGTATGGCTCATGCTCCCGAAAGTGGACATCCATACTGACAAACTTCTTCTTCTCTACTGGACTCCAGCACACATACCCCTTCTGGGTCGCCGAGTAGCCTACGAAGATGCATTTGACTGCTCTAGGGTCAAGTTTCCCAACTGATGGCCTGTTGTCCTTCACAAAACACACACACCCAAACACCTTCAGTGGGAGTATCCCACTATTATTGCCTTGCAATACCTCACACGGGGACTTCCATCCGAGGACCTTCGAGGGCATCCTGTTGATGAGTTGAGCTGCTGTCAACACTGCATGCCCCCACAGACTCTGTGGGACATTCATGTCGATCATCATACTTCTTGCGACCTCCAGAAGGTGTCTGTTTTTCCTTTCTGCAACTCCATTTTGTGCTGGTGTGTATGCACAGGTGGTCTGATGCTGTATTCCGTGTGCTGACAAGTATTCTGCAAGCGTCCTGTTGGTATACTCCGTTCCATTGTCAGACCTCAGTACCTTCACAACTGCTTTGTACTGAGTCTGGACATGCTTATGAAAATCCCGAAAACAAGCAGGTACATCATTCTTATTTTTCATTAAATATAACCAGGTAACACGAGAGGCACACTCAATGAAAGAAACAAAGTACTTATAACCATTCATAGTGTTAGTAGCACATGGATCCCAGACATCAGAATGTACTACCTCAAAAGCAAAAGTGCTCCTATGACCCGTGCCAACATATGAGCTCCTAATAAGTTTTCCTAACTCGCACGCATCACATACTAATTTCTCTTTTTTTGTTTTTGCATAAATCTCTGGATATAACTTACTTAGAGTATCAAAGGAAGAATGTCCCATCCTCCGATGATGGAGCATCAAGGTATCCTCAGTCCTCTGCTGCAGTCCTTCCATGCCAGCCTTCTCTGCCATAGATACCAATGCTGAGTCCAGTCCTTCTCGATCTAGGTACCACAGTCCCTCATGCCAAGTGCCAGTCCCAAGTCTTCGTCCTGTCCCTTTCTCCTGGAAGGTCACCTTAGGAATATCAAAAGAAACAATGCATTTAAGTTGGAGGATTATAGAACTAATGGACAAGAGACTGACTGGAAATGATGGAGCATGTAAAACATTGGATAATCTTACTGAACCTGTACAATTAACAGTACCCTTACCGACCACTGGCTGGAAAGTGCCATCAGCTGTCTGAATGCTGTCTGCTGATGCTAGGTGAGTGTAGGAAGAAAACTCACTAGCATTCCCAGTCACATGTCGAGATGCTCCCGAGTCGATAATCCAGTCTGATGATTTAAGGGAAGAGATAGACGCAAGGGCAAGTGATTCGTCAGTACCTTCTGATGGATGGGCATATATGGCAGCGTTGCCCCTAACAAAGAATGAGGTGGATGCCTCCTCTGTTCTACTCCTCATGTCTCCCAGTGTCTGGTCCTCCACAGTAATGGTGCCATCAGCTTCTCCGTTCCCTTCTGATATCAGGAGGTTTGCTCGATAACCTCCTCGGCCGCCTCGTCTACCCCCTCGACCACGACCACGTCCTCCATTATATCCTCGTCCGCCGAACGGTCCTCGTGCACCACCTGAGTCTCCCTCCCTAGGTGGTTTGGTACAAGCATATCGATGATGACCCATCTCCCCACAGTTGTAGCACTGCCGGTTATCCTGCCAGGGTTCTCCCTTAGATCGTGTGTTACCTGAGCTGGTGATCGCTAGTGCTGACTTTGCTTCGGGGGGACCACATGTCCCTGCTTGCAGCCTGATGCGTGTCTCCTCCTGGATCATGGCTGAGATAGCCTCCTCAAGGCTAGGGATCTTTGGTTGGGCTAGAAGTAGGGCCGTCCTCTGTGCGAAAGCTACAGTCAGCCCTTTGAGAAACTTCATCGTCCTCTCCTGCAGACACACCTGTCTCTCCTTACACTTAGGGTCCCCGCAGCTCGCCCGATCTGAGGAGTGATCATAATCCAACCACAGACGCTCCAACTCCGTGGCATACTCCTGCACCGTCTTCTCTCCCTGTACGGTGTCATCAATCTCCCCCTTTATCTGGAAGACCCGTAAGTTGTTCCCCACACCATCATAGGTCCTTCTCAACTTCTCCCACACATCTTTCACCATCTCAATACCGTCTACTGTGGCGGCAATAGACTGGACTAAGGAGTTGAGAAGCCAGATGTAGATCACCATATGAGTGGATTTCCACTCATCGCGTCCTGTCGAGCCCTCGTCCGGCTCTGTCGTCTCGCCCGTCAGGAACCCCTCCATGTTTTTTCCTGCGAGGGTTCTTCTCACCCGCCGTGACTAACTCAGATAGGTGGCTGGTCCATCTAATTTCAGATCGATGGAGGGAAGCTTCAACTCCGGCGACGTTCGTGTCGTGTTCTCACCAGCCGACATCGTCAACAACTTCATCAACGTCGCCACCTCTGCAGAATCTAGCTTCTTGATGATCTCCTCCATCGATGCTTCGTCTATCCAATCACGTCACGTCTGCTCCACGACTCACGCTCGTCCTCGTCGTCCGCTCCTAGATCCGAACATGTCCCCCCTTTTTCCAGATCTAGGCATCCCTATTAGGCGATGTCTAGTGCTGGTGTGGAGGAGGCGGCAGCACGCATGTCACAGCCGCCGTCGCAGCAGCAGCAGCAGTCGCAGCAGCCGTGAAGATTTTTTTTTTTTTTTTTTTTTTTTTTTTTTTTTTTTTTTTTTTGAAGGGAGGGGGTAGACGAGGCGGGAAGGGAGGGGGCGTGGAAGAGTTCGGTGGAGGAGATCTAGAAAATCCTCCTGTGGGTTTGTGGAAGCTTGGTGACGGCTAGGGTTTGTGGAAACTTGGCTCTGATACCATGTTGAAATTAGTTGATGATTTTATTGATTGTCTCATTGGCATTATATAGCCTTACAGTCATTAATACAATGATCTCAATCATTATGACAATAATCTCATAATGGAATATCCTGTGACATATTCTGGCATCCCAAATATGTCCTCAGGATATTCCCATGTGCTTATACTATACTTAAATATGACACCCAACATACCATATCAATAATAAGAAAATACACCGACTCTCCTTCAACTTTTTCCACTGGTCCAAACGAATCACTACAATCACTTTAAATATTATAAATAGAATTGAACAATGTTACTAGAGAACAAGAACCCGATAAAGATTCAATTATCAAACCGACGACGTAAGCCCCTCCGAACGATCTCCCATGAATCAACGACGTTCCCCTAAAAAAGAAAATCTCCCTTCTCTCTTTAAGATTGGAAACTTGAGAAATCTCTCCTTTGGTTAATGTATGTTGCAATTAGGTTAGGAGATCCATATTTATGTCACCATAACGCTGAATAATTAATCTTGGCCATTCAAACCGAACCAACATGCAAGATTAAATGCTAAAAATCGGCTCAGCACATGTCTGACAGCATATGCCGGTGGTATGTCGCCACCGGTATACCTATAAGAGGCAAACAATTTCAAAAAGGTTCTGGAACAAAAAAAATGCAAACAAGCTTAATCATACCGACGATATGCCACTCCTTTGATATTGTTACAATACAACATATAATCCATATCCAAATTATTTATCTTCGACTTTCGAGTTTCTTCGCCACACAGATGACACTCATCACTGTAACTACCACTTTTTGGAGAGAAATATTTTTGTCATTTAATATTTATTTGTATTGTTAATATATATATATATATATATATATATATATATATATATATATATATATATATATATATATATTTCTAAATATGCATTGTTAATATAGTTAGTGGTTAGTGTGTAGCCCATTGGTTAGACTTAGTACTAATGAGCCCAAGTGGACTGTCATGCCCCAGTCCCAAAATACGTATGACTAGGAATACTTAAGCATGTTAGTCGTATGTATATGGAAACTCTAATTTATGGAAACCATAACACATATGTAAGTTATATTATGAATAATAATTCACAAGTAGTATATAATGTCACAAGTCACAGGCAACACTTATCTCATCAACAAAACCAAATAGAAATAAATAACCAAATATGACAATGAACGAAGTATGAAATAGTTGAGTCGAACTATTAGTTGGGTGGAGACAAATCCACTACCAAATGAATATGAAAGAAAATATAGTAAGTACATCATCTAATGATCAAAGAGGCTCGAAGGAAAGACCTTCTCGAAAGAGAATAAAATAGCAAGTCTTGATCCGTGCTCCTACAAATAGTCGTGATTGTCTACACCTGAAAAGGGACCAGATCCTCAGTGGGACATAACAAGATACATAGATATATGTCGAATGTACAGTAAATAAACAGTATCATGAAACTAAGCAAGGCTTGATCATACAAAGTTTGAAACTACGCTAATCATGGTGCATATATGAGAGTAACTACTCGTGTGTGAATTGCCGAATGGAAACGAGATCAAACTACCGAAGCCTTCAGTGAACTACGACTGAACGAGTTAAACCATAGACCTTCGTAGCCACTAGGATAACAATATAACATTATCTTTCGTGGACACTAGGTTAAAATGAAAACAAAATAAGAAAAAGTAGTTCATACGTGTATAATCGTTCTCCCCATGCGTAGCTCGATCTCTAAAAATATGACAATGACTCGAGGGTAGTGCAAGTAAACAATGGTGCCTATAACGATGTACGAGAGCAACAAGTCTTGTAAACATGGGCCTAAGCATGTGTTCACAATAACTCCAAGACATCCTATCATAATATACATCTATGATATAAAATTAAAAGCAAAAACTAGCATGCGCAACTACCACTTAAACAAATAATAGTGCAATCAACTTAACGGTATTATCGATAGGCAAGAAAATAAATAAACTATTAAATACATGTACAAACTTGGTAAGGTATACTTGTAGAACAGAAATAGAGACATGTACACATAGAAACAATGGGAACAATGCATATAAATAAACTGTACAAAACTGGCAAGGTATCTTGTCTGCTCCAAAAAAGGATGAAGTCGCAACTCAAGACGTCGTCTGATCTATCCGTCATATAAGTTAAACAAGTTAGATCTACAAAAGTGGTTGGATAGGTTTTCTAGTATAATATAATTTAATTCAGAATAAAATAATCTAAATACTAATATAATTTAAATATATTCTAATTTTAAGACTACCCTAGATTTTGGTTTAAAGAAAATCAATTTTAAGAATTCGGGATCCATGGCACGCAAATCGAGATATTTTATTAACCAAAAAGTCAACTGACACAAAACCAAAATTTGTGTGTGAAATTCTATAGATTTTAGCACTTTATAATGCTGGAATTGACGGTTTCACAAAATCTCAAACCGGTAAGGAATTATCGCCCATATGACGCACAGATGATAATTTTCGGTAGTTTTCTAGTTACTTCTAGGCTGCACAAATTTGACAGAATAGAAAACTAGAATATTTAATTCCTAGAAAAATATGTGTTATATTTTGTCATGTCAACTTTCTAAAATTTCAAACGGATCTCGATTCCTCGTTCGGGATCTCCCGAAAACACGAAAATACCAAAATATGTCATATTTTGGACAACTGGCACTCCAGGATTTTTTTCAGAAATTTAGGTTCAGAATTTACAAAAATAAATTAGATATTCAGAAACTATATCTCGAGACAGTTCCAACACAAGAAATATAGATGCATTTGGAGTCCGGATCTAGGAGGTATGGCTACGCGAAGTTGAAAACCCTAGAAAGCAATCTCCCTTAAGCCTCTCTCTCTCTCTCTCTCTCTCTCTCTCTCTCTCTCCTACTCTCTCCTAATATTAATTCGGCAAAATAATAACCTAGGGTTTTAATACCTTATTTATAGGCAGAGGTTGACGGCTGGAGCCCGTAGGCGCTGACTATACGCTTACTAAGCTGCTGACTGGGTAATATAATTTTTAATTTCAGGAATCATTTATTAATCAGTTTTTAACATAAATAACTCCAAAAAAAATGTAAAAATATAAAAAAAATAAGAAAATATTAGAAAATATAAAATACCATTATAAACCCTAAAAAATACTTTAGGCTATTTTATGGTCATAGGCTTCTACAGTAAATTCTAAAGTTCATAGAAAATTAGTTATTAGCCTGTTTTAAAACCAAATAAATTCTAAAAAGTTCTAAATAAATTACATAAAATATATTTAATTATTTTAAACCTAAAATATATATTTGGTCGGAACAACATACACGTATAGTCTCACAGTAAATCATCAAAGCCCTAAAAAATTATATTTTTTTGGTTTTAATTACCCAAAAATTCTAGAAAAATTCAAAAAAATTCTAAAATAGCCTAAAAATAATTCTTAATAAGTATTTATATAAGTAATTAAATAAAATAAGTTATTTTCTAATTAACCAACAAAATAGCCCAAAAAATCCAATAATTTAATAAAATACCAAAATTAAAAATTAAAAATTAGTGAGTTTACATTGTATTCAACTTACAAGAATTTTGTCCTCGAAATTAAAGCTAAACCATATTCATAACAATTCACTATAGTCATTAACACTTCATTGCCAACTAGCAGTTCTTTCTAAAAGGTTATGGTGAGCCTGTCATGCCCCAGTCCCAAAATACCGAGGGACTAGACACGTGGCAATGGCCAGCAGCACACATTGATAGACAAACCCAATTTAATGGATCCATCAGGGCGTACTTAAGCTGTAAAATAAGGTCTAATACAACATGTCACAACTAATCTCAACCATACAAGATAAAATATGATCCACAAAAATAAGAAATATAAATCATCAACCAGTCTCAATAAAATACTTTGGGAAACAACCCGATATAAATCTGATACAATGGTTCAACAGACCAAAATATAAATGTCTGAATAAAGTAAATACTGAGCATGAAACATAGATGCTCAAGAAAAGTCTTCAGCTAACACCTCGTCCTCGGGTGTCGGTACAGCTCCTGTATCAGCTCCTGCTGCGGTCCCGTATACCTCGGGATAGATCTCGTCTACAAATCCTGGGAACATAATCCGGATCCAGGTCCTCAGGGGACATAGTAAGGTACGCAATAATACAAGCCAAAATAAATACAGTACAATAGTAAATGAAATAAATAGGGTAAGTATGTAACCATCTATGTGAAATGCAAGTGAGAGCACCACTAGTACTCAGGCTGAGCCACTACAAGCTCTGTGTCGTGGAGCCGGTAGCAGTAATAACATGTAATGTGCCTTGCTTTGCTAGAGAGTCTACAGCCTCACAATAGTAGTAGATAGATATATAAAACAGCCTGTAGCCTGTGTGTCTCTCTCCACCCAATGTAACCACACGTCTGATGTCCACAACGTCTCATGTACATGTCACGCAAGATCATAGCTAATGCAACAAGTCATCTAAATCTATGAATATAATGTCTATGTCATAAAACCTGCATCCTATACAGAATCACCATGAATATCTCAGGAAGATTCTGTATCATGAATAGTATCAAGTGTCCTGGGTTATAATGTACTTGATAAGACAAGTACGAGAATGTAAAGGGTCACGAATGTCCATCTCTAGGTGACGTTACACAACTCTGCGTATAGTGTTGGCACCCGACTAATAATCGGACGCTAAGTAAGTCACACGGTCCTAGGTCAAGCATGAACAACAATATAAATGAATCAAGGAAAATACGTAACAAGACTGCAAATTTGGCAAGGTACACTTGCTTGGGGTTGGAATACCAACAGTTGTCCCTGTATCAGTGGATCCTGCAGGTACTCCTCCAAAAGGTGTAATAAATATCACCAACAGTCTCAGAAAATATTAAATAGCTAGAAACACCTGTCCTTAAGTCCAATTTGGACACAGGGGCGAAAATGACAGTTTCTGGTCAAAGCGGGGTCCACATGTAGGCCGCTTTGCACCGAAAAATGTGTCAGGGCCAATGGTCTCCAAATTCATCCAACTTAGTGTTAACAAGTCAGGAACGATGATACGAACTCAACGGAACTTCCAGAACTGGATTCCGATGAGCCGTTCACAAAATCGCCCGTCAAGTGGAGCCACGGCGCCCACGATACGCAATTTTGCCAACGTTTTCAGAATTGAACCAAACTTGGGTCACAGGACCAGCGTATTACTACGAGTCCGATGACACAAGTTTCGTTTCGATCTGACGTGTGTACACGAAGTTACGACGTATTTTAGAACAGGCAGATACGGGCCGTTGTCGACGGATACGCGTTGATTTCGGTGTGCACGCACATCCAAATCAACTTCTGCAAAATTCTGCACATCCGTATCAACGGCACGCACGTTTTGGTGAAGACCGCGCACGACCAAGTCATCCCGTTTGGCAGGGCGCACTCGGTTCCAAGGTAAAATATGGCGTTGGTTTTTCCTGTTTTTTGGATCGCGGTTTGCGATCGCCACAGGACGCGATGCACCGAGCGGGTTACACGGGCATCGAGGGGGTTACACAGGCTACGCGTCACAACTGAAAAAACAGAAAATAGAGCAACGAGGAGAGAGAACGACTTACCTGAACAGGGCTTTGTGGAACGAGGTTTCTTCGTGTCCAGGAGGCGACACGAACAACTATGTCCGGATTCTGCTGTATCCGTGTCCGTTGTGAGCTGCTAGGGCTACGCTAGAGCTGAGACGGCGAGGTTGAAGCTCTGCGGGGGTCGACGAGGTTGGGTCTGGGGCTGCGGGTGGCTCAGGCGAAGTGGAGATGGTGGCTAGGGCAAGGGGCTAGGCGGGGGTGACGAGTGGTGGTCGAGGGGGTTCGATGTCGGGGATGGGCGGTTTGGGGTGGTTGTGCTGGGCTAGGTTAGGGCAGAGCTGTGAGGGGATGGTCTAGGAAGATGGTCGAGGGAGATGGTCGAGGGAAGTCTGGTCGAGGCGGAGGAGTTGGGGACGGGCGGTGTTCGTCAAGGGTTCGACGACGGTGGAGTCGGGTGACAGGCGGAGGTCGAGGGGATTCTTGAGGTAGAAGACGACGGAGAGGAGTTAGGGTTCAGGCGAGGGAGCGGTCGCTGCGGGCGGAGGAGAAGAGATGACTAGGGTTGCGGCGGCGGCGGGGCACGGAATTCGAGGCATTAAATAGGCGGCCGAAACAGTATTTCCGGATAGGTTTAGGGTTTCGGTTAGGGTTTCGGGTCCGGGTCGGGTTCACTTTCGATCCGACCTGACCCGTTAAGGCTGGGTTGGTTCGGTTTGCTTTGACAGCGGTTTGGTTTGGTTTATTTCCAAATAAACCGGGTTCAATCAGGATTTAATTAGGTTTAAAATCTAAATTAGTGTTTAGGGCTTTAAAAATACTTCCGGAGTCCAATAAATTTCCGAAAAATTATCCTATGTCTAGTTTTTTATTTTACACCAGAAAATATTATTTTTATAATATTTTAATATCAATTAATATCATTTAAAAATCCTTTAATCATAAAATACCTTAGTTTTAAATTTCATAAATTATAGAAAATTGTGAGAAAATATTTTTAAAATATTCTGAAAAATCAGGGTGATGACAATCTACCCCTTTAAGAGGATTGCGTCCTCGCAATCGAAGAATAAATTACTAAAGGAAAGAACTATGGAAATTACAAGAATGGTTAAGTTATACCTGCATCCGCGAATAAGTGAGGATAACGCTGGCGCATAATATCCTCTCGTTCCCAAGTCGATTCGCCAAGAGAGTGATATTTCCAAGCTACACGGACCAGTCTAATTATCTGTCCTCGCAAGGACTTCTCACTGATGTCGAGTATGCCAACTGGTTGTTCTTCATATCTCAAGCTAGGGCCCACTGCGATCTCTGAATGATCGATTACGTGACTTGGGTCAGTCATGTACCTTCTCAGCTGTGAGACATGGAATACGTCATGCACTCCCTCCAAGGATGAAGGTAATGCAAGACGATAAGCCACCTCACCAATGCGCTCTAGAATATCAAATAGCCCGATGTACCTTGGGCTCAACTTGTCTCTGCTCCCAAATCTAATAGTACCTCGAGTGGAAGAAATCCTCAAGAATACGTGCTCTCCTTCTTTGAACTCCAGGGGACGTCTGTGTGTATCAACTCAATGCTTCTGCCTGTCCTGGGCTGCCCGAAGATGATTCTGAATTTGTTTTACCTTCTCCACTGTCTGCATTACCAACTCTGGACCCAGTATTTGACGCTCACCAACGTCACTCCAGCATATCGGCGATCTGCACTTTCTACCATATAATGCCTCGAATGGTGCCATCTGGATCCTGGCCTGAAACTGTTGTTGTAAGAGAGCTCCACCAAGTATAAATGATCTTCCCAAGATCCTCCAAAGTCTAGCATACATGATCGTAACATATCCTCCAAGATCTGAATCGTGCGCTCCGATTGACCATCTGTCTGTGGATGGTAAGCTGTGCTGAATTTGAGTTTGGTACCAAGACTCTCTTGCATGCTTCGCCAAAAATGAGATATAAATCTTGAATCTCGATCCGACACAATACTAACCGGCACTCCATGTAATCTTATAATTTGTCGTATATACATGTCGGCTAGTACCTCTGTGGACTGTCTAACTCTAAATGGCAAAAAATGTGCCGATTTAGTGAGTCGATCCACGATAACCCATACCGCATCTTTTTCGCTGGGGCTCCTTGGAAATCCTGTGACAAAATCTATAGTGATATGTTCCCACTTCCATTCTGGTATAGGAAGCGGCTGCAACATACCCGCAGTCCTTTGGTGCTCGGCCTTTACTTGCTGGCATACTAAATATTTAGCCACAAATCATGCGATCTCCCTCTTCATTCCATGCCACCAATAATACTGTCTCAAATCTTGGTACATCTTGGTTCCTCCTGGAGGAACAGAGTACATAGAGCTATGTGCTTCAGTCATCAACTCCTGTCTTAATTCTCCATTTGAAACATGCAAGCGATTTTCGTACCTCAATGTCCCGTCCTCATGTATGCGAAGTCCCGTCTACATGCCTGCTTTTGTCTTCTCTTTAAGTCTTCAAAATCTAGCATCAGTGGGCAATGCCTCTTTAATTCTCTCCACAAGTGATGACTTAACTTCGAGATTAGCCAGTAAGCCACTCTGTCCTGGTAAAACAACCTCTATCTGGAGCTCATATAGATCTTTCAATAACTCAGGCTGTATCATCAAGAAATAAGCTGCGGGCTTCCTGCTGAGTGCGTCTGCTACGACATTCGCCTTTCCCGGGTGATACTGCAGATCTATATCAAAGTCTACCATCAACTCAAGCCAACATCTCTGTCTCATATTGAGCTCCTTCTGAGTATATACATACTTTAGACTCTTATGATCAGTAAAGATTTCTACCTTCTCTCCATAAAGATAGTGCCTCCAAATCTTCAGTACAAATATAACTGCTGCTAGCTCAAGGTCGTGTGTTGGGTAGTTCTTCTCATGGACCTTCAACTGTCTCGATGCATAAGCGATAACTTTGCCATGTTGCATCAAAACACATCCTAGTCCACTACCTGACGCATCACTGTAAACAATAAAACCTCCTAACCCTAATGGAAGAGTCAAGACAGGTGCTGTTGTCAATCTCCTCTTCAATTCTTCAAAGGCCTTCTGGCAATATTCTGTTCATGTAAACTCCTGGTCCTTATATGTCAACTTCGTCATAGGCTCCGCAACCCTTGATAAATTTTTTATGAACCTTCGGTAATATCCAGCAAGTCCAAAAAAACTTCTCACTTCTGCAACTGATGTAGGTGTAGGCCAAGTCTCTATTGCAGCCACCTTCTTCGGATCAACTGAAAGTCCTTATCCTGAGATGATATATCCTAAGAAAGGCACCTTATCCATACAAAACTCATATTTTGCTGAGTTTGGCATATAACTTCTCCTGCCTCAACGTCTCTAGCATAAGTCTGAGATGCTCCTCGTGCTCTCCGTGGCTCTTGGAATATACTAGAATATCATCAATAAACACAACCACAAATTTATCCAAGTACTGATGAAAAACTCTGTTCATCAAACTCATAAACACGGCTGGCGCGTTGGTTAAACCAAACGACATTACTAAGAATTCATAATGTCCATACTTGGTCCTGAAGGCTGTCTTCGGTATATCCTCCTTCCTTACTTTAATCTGGTGATAGCCGGATCTAAGATCAATATTCGAGAATACCCTAGCACCACTCAATTGATCGAATAGATCATCAATACGTGGTAAGGGATACCGGTTCTTAATGGTCACAGCATTCAGTGCCCTGTAGTCAATGCACAAACGTACTGTTCCATCCTTCTTCGGTACAAATAGTATGGGTGCTCCCCAAGGTGAAACACTGGGCCGAATAAAACCCTTCTCCAGAAGATCTTCAACTTGCTCCTTCAATTCCAATAACTCCTTAGGTGCTAGCCGATATACTGATGAAGTGATAGGCTCTGCTCCTGGAGTTAAGTCTATTGTGAACTCTATTTCCCGATCAGGTGGTAAACCTGGAAGATCATCAGGAAATACATCCATAAACTCTGATATGACTCTTGGGTAACCTGTCTCCCCTTCTACAGATAGTACCCTTAGAGTAGGCTGAACTCCTTGCTCTACAGCTCCCCGAAGAAACTTAAACTCTGGATGTCCAGGCGGTCTAAATATAACCTTCCCAAGTCGACAATCGAGTGTCACATGGTACTGACTTAACCACTCCATACCAAGTACAACATCATAATCCGGCATAGAAAAGATCAGAAATTGAGCTCGCATCTCTCTTGCACAGACTACTACAGAACATGATCTACAGACGTCACTAACTGGGATAATTCCACCTCCCGTAAGAATTCTCTTAGTCTTCGGAAGGGGTGCGGTAGCTACTCTATGGGTGGTTACAAAGCTAGCTGCTATAAATGAATGTGATGCTCCAGAATCAAATAAAGCTACAGCTGGTAATGAAGCTACTAAAATAGTACCTGCGATAACCTCTCCTGCAGTAGCTTCCTCCTCAACAGCCAATGCAAATGCCTGTCTTCTTTCCTGAGCTGGACCTCTCTGCTGCTGAGCCTGCTGAAATAGTACTACCTGTGGGGCCAATGGTGGTCTCTGCTGATATCCTCCTGGAGCTGGTGGTCTGACTCCTCCAACTCCTGTCTGCGGTGCTCCCACTGCTGGATAAGCTGGCCTTGGTGCAGGTAAAGCTAGTCTCGGTGCTCCCTCTCTGCGTTTAGTGCAGTCCTTAGATAGATGCTGGTTGGATCCGTAAATCAGATATAGTCCCAACTTGCGTCTGCACTCTCTCTTAATGTGACCTACCTTGCCGCAGTTGTTACAAGTAGGGAGAGATATGGCCCTGTGTGCTGTTCTTTCTAGCATACTCCTCTGGGATCGTTTTGCAGAATTCTTCTGTGATGTCCTGGATGGTGCTGATGTGATTAGCCGCTTCAGATTTGACTCCCTTCTAGTGACATGCTCCATGCGTCGCGCCGCAGCAAGGACGTCGGTGTACGATGTAGGTGCAACAGATCCGATCAACCTCTGGAGCTCGAACATTAGTCCGTCAAAGAACTTCTTAGCCTTCTCTTCCTCTGTCGGAATCAAGGTTGGGGCGAAGCGACTCAGACGAATGAATTCTGTGTTGTATTCTTCCACTGACATATTGCCTTGGATAAGGTGGTTGAACTTGTCTCTGAGTTCCGACCGTGCAACTGCTGGGATGTACATCTCTTGGAAGAGTTTGGAGAACTCTTCCCAAGTGACTCGGTCCTGTCCTAGCCTCCTCTCTTCTGATAACCACCAATGATGTGCATTTTTAGTCAACTGCATCCTGACAGCAGTCATCCATTTCTCTCTCGGAAGTTCAGCTGCTTCCAACTAGTGCTGTGTGTTCGTGAACCATTTGTGAACTTCAGTTGGCCCCTCCTTGCCAGAAAAGGTATAAGGCTTGAGCTGACGAAAATCAGTGATAGATCCCGTCGCTGGTCGGCTAGCTGGTGGGTTTGCCTGCTCTAATGCAGATACTAGGCTGGTTCTCAAATACTCTGCCTCATGACGCTGAGCCTCTTGTTGAACCTGCTGTTGGGCTTGCATCATGGCATAAATCATCTGAAACATCTGTTGCCCGTCCATGGCTTGCCCTGGTGGAAAGACAGACATTGGTGGAGTGAACTGTGGTGGAGGTGGGATGTCATCACGCCGGAACCTTGAATTAGGCTGGCCGGCTTGATTGCCTTTAGATAATTGTCCTCCATTCCCTAGTGTCACTCCGTCTACATAGGTAACCACATCATCGTATGGCGTATCCAAGGGATTCTAATCTCCGTTCCTTGGATCCATTACTCTGCATCCAAAAAGATAAACTATAAGAATGCTCAGAGGAATCAACATAGGATGCAAATCAAGTAATTAATTCGAGTTCGATATAGAGTTCAAAAATGGTTCAAACAATGGATGAGTTCCTATAACTTATCCTATCCTTAGTGCAGGCTTGCTCGGTTCCTAAGTTGAAACCGAACGATTTAGTCGTAGACCTGCATGGGCCACCACACAAACCATGTCACGCCCCAGTCCCAAAATACCGAGGGACTAGACACGTGGCAATGGCCAGCAGCACACACTGATAGACAAACCCAATTTAATGGATCCATCAGGGCGTACTTAAGCTGTAAAATAAGGTCTACTACAACATGTCACAACTAATCTCATCCATACAAGATAAAATATGATCCACATAAATAAGAAGTGTAAATCATCAACCAGTCTCAACAAAGTACTTCAGGGAACAACCCGATATAAATCTGATACAATGGTTCAACAGACCAAAATATAAATATCTGAATAAAGTAAATACTGAGCATGAAACATAGATGCTCAGGAAAAGTCTTCAGCTGACACCTCATCCTCGGGTGTCGGTACAACTCCTGCTGCAGTCCCGTATACCTTGGGATAGATCTCGTCTGCAAATCCTGGGGACGTAATCCGGATCCAGGTCCTCAGGGGACATAGCAAGGTACACAATAATACAAGCAAAAATAAATGCAGTGCAATAGTAAATGAAATAAACAGGGTAAGTATGTAACCATATATGTGAAATGCAAGTGAGAGCATCACTAGTACTCAGGCTGAGCCACTACAAGCTCTGTGTCGTGGAGCCGGTAGCAGTAATAACATGTAATGTGCCTAGCTCTGCTGGAGAGTCTACAGCCTCACAATAGTAGTAGATAGATATATAAAATAGCTTGTAGCCTGTGTGTCTCTCCCCACCCAATGTAACCACACGTCTCATGTCCACAATGTCTCATTTATATGTCACGCAAGATCATAGCTAATGCAACAAGTCATCTAAATCTATGAATATAATGTCTGTCATAAAACCTGTATCCTATACGGAATCACTTTGAATATCTCAGGAAGATTCTCTCTCATGAATAGTGTTAAGTATCCTGGGTTATAATGTACTTGATAAGACAAGTACGAGAATATAAAGGGTCACGAATGTCCATCTCTAGGTGACGTTACACAACTCTGCGTACAGTGTTGGCACCCGACTAATAATCGGACGCTAAGTAAGTCACACGGTCCTAGGTCAAGCATGCACAACAATATAATGAATCAAAAAAAATATATAACAAGACTGCAAAGTTGGCAAGGTACATTTGCGTGGGGTTTGAATACCAACAGTTGTCCCTGTATCAGTGGATCCTACAGGTACTCCTCCAAAAGATGTAATAAACATCACCAACAGTCTCAGAAAATATCAAATAGCTAGAAACGCCTGTCCTTAAGTCCAATTTGGACACAGGGACAAAAATGACAATTTCTGGTCAAAGCGGGGTCCACATGTGGGCCGCTTTGCACCGAAAAATGTATCAGGGCCAATGGTCTCCAAATTCATCCAACTTAGTGTCAATAAGTCAGGAACGATGATACGAACCCACCAGAACTTCCAGAACTAGATTCCGATGAGTCGTTCACAAAATCGCCCGTCAAGTGGAGCGCAGGGCCCACGATACGCGATTTTGTCAACGTTATCAGAATCGAACCAAACTTGGGTCACAGGACCAGCGTATTCCTACGAGTCCGATGGCGTAAGTTTTATTTCGATCCGACGTGTGTACATGAAGTTACGGCGTATTCCAGAACAGGCGGATACGGGGCGTTGTCGGCGGATACGCGTTGATTCCGGTGTGCACGCACATCCAAATCAACTTCTGTGAGATCCCGCACGTCCGTATTAATGGAACGCACATTTCGGTGAAGACCGCGCGCGACCAAGTCATCCCGTTTGGCGGGGCGCACTCAGTTTCGGGGTGAAACAGGACGTTGGTTTTTTCGGTTTTTGGATCGCGGTTTGCGATCGCCACAGGACGCGACTCACCGAGCGGGTTACATGGGCATCGAGGGGGTTACATAGCCTACGCATCACAACTGACGGAACAAAAAACAGAGCAACGAGGAGAGAGAAATGGTTACCTGAACAGGGCTCTGTGGAACGAGATTTCTTCGTGTCTGGGAGGCGACACGAACAACTGTGTCCGGATTCTGCTGTGTCCGTGTCCGTTGTGAGCTGCTAGGGCTACGCTGGGGCTGAGGCGGCAAGGTTGAAGCACCGTAGGGGTCGACGAGGTCGGGGCTGGGGCTGCGGGCGGCTCAGGCGAAGCGAAGATGGTGGCTAGGGCAAGGGGCTAGGCGGGGGTGACGAGTGGTGGTCGAGGGGATTCGATGTCGGGGATGGGCGGTTTGGGGTGGTGGTGCTGGGCTGGGTTAGGGCAGAGTTGTGAGGGGATGGTCGAGGGATATGATTGAGGGAAGTCTGGTCGAGGCGGAGGAGTTGGGGACGGGCGGTGTTCGTCGAGGGTTCGACGACGGTGGAGTCGGGTGACAGGCGGAGGTCGAGGGGATTATGGAGGTAGAAGACGACGGAGAGGAGTTAGGGTTCAGGCGAGGGAGCGGTCGCTACGGGTGGAGGAGGAGAGATGACTAGGGTTGCGGCGGCAGCGGGGCACAAAATTCGAGGCATTAAATAAGCGGCCGGAACAGTGTTTCCTGATAGGTTTAGGGTTTCGGTTAGGGTTTCGAGTCCGGTTCGGGTTCACTTTCGATCCGACCCGACCCGTTTAGGCTGGGTTGGTTCGGTTTGGTTTGACAGCGATTTGGTTTGGTTTATTTCCAAATAAACCGGGTTCAATCAGGGTTTAATTAGGTTTAAAATCTACATTAGTGTTTAGGGCTTTAAAAATGCTTCCGGAGTCCAATAAATTCTCGAAAAATTATCCTATGTCTAGTTTTTCATTTTACACCAGAAAATAATATTTTTATAATATTTTAATATTAATTAAAATCATTTAAAAAATCCTTTAATCACAAAATACCTTAGTTTAAATTCCAAAAATTACAGAAAATTGTGAGAAAATGTTTTAAAAATATTCTGAAAAATCAGGGTAATGACAGAGCCATCTAGCACCTTACTTTCTTATCATTTATATACTATTATTTTATCCCTTAAACTCGTCTATACTATCTAACTTACAAGAACTCAAATAATAGTAGAATTTACCAATGATGAATATATACCTAGTACAAGTCACCTTCCCAACCTATATCAAGTACGAAAGAAAAGATACGATTGACGTTGTGAAATGATCAAGCAAGATATAATTTAAGCAGTCAAATGAGACTTCATAACAATATCAAGGAAGGTGATTTAAATAAGTGGATGAGAACCTATACTCTAATCTTATTTGCAGTCTTGCTCGATACAGTAACTTAACCGAGACAATATATTCTTGACCTGCATGAGCCACCATAAAAATATGTTATGTCCCAGTCCCAAAATATTTAGGACTAGAAATACGTAAGCATGTCAGCCGTATGTATATAGCAACTCCAATATATGGAAACTATAACACATACGTACGCAGTATTATGAATAATAATTCACAAGTGGTATATAATGTCACAAGTCAAAGCAACACTAATCTCATCCACAAAACCAAATAGAAATAAATAACCAAATATGACAATGAACCAAGTATGAAATAGTCGAGAAGAACTATTAGTTGGGTAGAGACAAATCTACTACCAAACGAATATAAAAAATATAGTAAGTACATCATCAAATGATCAGAGAGGCTCGAAGGGAAGACCTCCTCGAAAGAGAAAGAATTAGAAAGTCCTGATTCGTGCTCCTGTAAATAGTCGTGATCGTCTATACCTAAAAAGGAACCAGGTCCTCAGTGGGATGTAACAAGATACATAGAAACATACCGAATGTATAGTAAATAAACAATATCATAAAACTAAGCAAGACTTGATCATACAAAGTTTAAAACTACGCTAATCATAGTGCGTATATGAGAGCAACTACCCGTGCGTGAACTGCCGAATGAAAATGAGGTCAAACCACCATAGTCTTCAGTGAACGACGGCTGAACGAGTTAAAACATAGACCTTCATGGCAACTAGGATAACAACATAACCCTATCTTTCGTGGATACTAGGTTAAAATAAAAATGAAATACGGAAAAGTAGTTCATATACGTATAGTCGTTCTCCCCTTGTCGTGGCTCGATCTCTAAAATATGATAATGACTCGAGGGCAATACAAGTAAACAATGGTGCCTATAATGACGTACGAGAGCTACAAGTCTACTAAATATGGGCCTAAGCATGAGTTCACAATAACTCTAAGATATCCTATTATAATATACCTCTATGATATAAAATTAAAAGCAAAAAACTAGCATGCACAACTACCACTTAAATAAATAATGTAGTGCCCCGCTCTACATAGGCACTATGTACAAGAGATATAGCTTTATTGGCTAGAGCAGAAGCCTTCTCGAAGTGTTCTCCGATCGAAACATAAGATAATTGATTTAAGTGAGTGGGCAGAACTTTATTCTCTAATTCTTGCACGCCTTAATAATGAATCTGAGTTTTCTACTGGTTGTTCTAAGAAGATAGTTTCATATGAAGAATGATAGAACCTGACTCTGCATGCTTAATAAGAGAACTTGTATTACTTGTCATTGAAACGAATCTTCTTGCCTAACTAGAGATCTTGAATGCTTGTCTAAGAAGGATAGAACCATTGTCATGCTAAAAAAAGATAGAAATATTGCATGCTTAGTTACACAAACACCGTTATCGAACGAACCTCTGCCATGCTAATAAGAAAGAGTAAAAGATTGCTTGCACTTATTCTTTTATCACATGCTAAACTAGAGTAGAACTACACTCTTGTCTAAAAGAGATAGAATTGTATGCTAGATATATAGAACCGTTCTTGCCTGTTACTTGTTAAAAGAACTAGATTGCTTGAACATATTTTATTGATCGCATTGTAAAGAGATAGAACTGTATGAATAGCGATACATGTACATCTAGACTAATAGTCCACCCTGAGGCTTGAAGTCCTTATTTATGAGAGGGTGTGGCTATTAGGCAAGGGTATTGAGAGCTCCGACTCTATTGCTTGATTGATATGCTTGCTTGCTTGTTCTTGATCATGTGCATCATATAGTATTTATCTGATAGAAGTGCATTCATGCATCGGTCTGACAACTTGTGCACAAGGTTTATCGCTCTCGAGGTTCCTGGGGCAATACGGATCGTTCGACCTGGGAGAGATTTGGAACACCCTGAGGCTAGAAGTACTTATTTACGGGAGGGTGTGGCTTTTAGTGTAGTGCTGAACCATCTGTCCCGGCTGCTATTTTGAGCATATTTTAGTGTATAGCAACCATGTATCTCAGCAGCTATTAGTCGATCTATCATTAGTGATATAGGCTTGTACGTCCCACTTGCTAATCATGGTTTTCATGGGCCATCATATTGTTAGGGCGCATGCTAGGCTAGCCTTCTTGTATACCTAACTGTTTGATACAGAGACGGACAGTGAAATAGAACCTTGTTATATATGCAATAGTTGCTAATTTGTATGTCTGCTGCAGGGATAACCGTTCGGCTATAGGTAAGGATCACTGAATAAGTGATTACTTGTATTTTCTTATGTTCCTTGTCATAAATGCTAAATGAGTTATATCTGTTACTTGAACATGTTGCTGCCCCTATTGCATTAAATTGAATAGTCCGGTTGATGCACTTGTCTTGATTCGAGATAAACAGCCCACTAGAGATAAGTTTTGTTTCTAGAGATCGAATATGGCAGAGTATGGCACACGATACATGCTACGCACTGTACGATAGAACACTGTCTCTATAGCTTGCTTGTATGTATTGAATGTGCAAACTAATTTCAAAGACATATTTTTGAAAAGATGTAATCTGACTATAATCATGTTCTGCATGAAATGAATCTAGGTAAAAGTAGAAAGATTACTAGTAATATAATATTTTGCCATATGCTTACTTAGTGTTGCTTCTGTTCACTGATTTTATACTCACCAGTACTTTCTTCAAAGTGCTGATCCACCAACAGTTTGCTTGTTCTCAGGTGCTGGATCGTCCGAGAAAGCGATAGCCGTGCCTCATCCCAAGGACCAAAAAATCTAGAGTCGATGCCTTAAGCCGTATCGAGATTGCTTTGAGCTATTTTTGTACAAAGGGATGTAATGTATGAAATGATGTCATTGTAATCGAGAGAAAGAGAGCTTGAACGAATTATAATCTCGGCCAAGCGCCGCTTATAACACATCTTGATTATCAATAAAGTGCTTATTTTTATATGCCATTGTGTTTTTTTATTTTTTTGCAATATTGTGTCGCTGCTCCCGTCTTGAATAGCTTACTTGACCTTGTTCAAGCTTTGGCCTTGTGCAAGCGCAACTTAGGCTTGCACGGCATCACGCCCAAGCAAGGACGATCGGTCCCGCAAGGACCCAAGAGAGGACGAACGGCCCCCCTTGCGGGATCGAGACGTGACAAATAATAGTGCAATCAACTTAACGGTATTATGGATAGGCAAGAAAATAAATAAACTGTTAAATACATGTACAAATTTGGCAAGGTATACTTGTAGAATAGAAATAGAGACATGTACACATAGAAATAATGGAAACAATGTATATAAATAAACTGTACAAAGTTGGCAAGGTATTTTGTCTGATCAGAAAAAGGATGAAGTCGCAACTCAAGACGTCGTCTGATTTATCCGTCATATAAATTAAACAAGTTAGATCTACAAAAGTGGTTGGATAGATTTTCTAGTCTAATCTATTTTAATTTTGAATAAATAAACTAAAATACTATTTTAATTTAATTATATTCTAATTTTAAAGCTAATCCTAGATTTAGGTTTTTAAAAAATTAATTTTTCGATTAAGGGATCCGTGGCATGCAAATCGAGACATTCTGTTGACCAAAAAGTCAACCAACACAAAACCAAGATTTGTGTATGAAATTCTATAGATTTCAATAATATATAATACTGGAATCGACAGTTTCACCAAATATCGAACCGGTAAGGAATTATCGCCCATATGGAGCACATATGACAGTTTTCGATAATTTTCTAGTTACTTCTAGGTTGCACGAATTTTTTAGAATAGTAAAATAGCATATTTAATTTTTATAAAAATATATTTATATTTTTTTATGTCAGCTTTTCGAAACTTCAAACGTATCTCGATTCCGAGTACGAGATCTCCCGAAATCTCGAAAATACCGAAACATGTGAAATTTTGGACAACTGTCACTCGACGAATTTTTCAGAAATTTAGGTTCAGAATTTATGAAAATAAATTAGGTATTTAGAAATTATACCTTGAGACAGTTCCAACACAAGAAATGGTGGCGCATTTGGAGTCCGGATCTAGGAGATATGGCTACGCGAAGTTAAAAAACCCTAGAAAGCAATCTCCCTGAAGCCTCTCTCTCTCTCTCTCTCTCTCTCTCTCTCTCCTAATATTAATTTGGTGAAATAATAACCTAGGGTTTTAATATCCTATTTATAGGGAGAGGCTGATGGCTGGAGCCCGTAGGCGTTGAATGTACGCTTACTAAGCTGCTGACTAGGTAATATAATTTTTAATTCTAGGAATAATTTATTAATCAGTTTTAACTAAAATAACTCAAAATAAATATGTAAAAATATCAAAAAAATTTAGAAAAATGTAGAAAATGTAAAATACCATTATAAACCCTAAAATAAAGTAGTTGGGGGCTATTTTATGGTCATAGAATTCTACAATAAATTCTAAAATTCTAAAAATTTAGTTATTAGCATATTTTAAAACCAAATAAATTCTAAAAAATTCTAAATAAATTACATAAAATGTATTTAATTATTTTAACCATAAAATAAATGTTTGGTAGGAACCAAATACAAGTGTGGTATTACAGTAAATCATAGAAGCCGTAAAAATTACGTTTCCTAGGTTTTAATTACCCAAAAATTCTAGAAAAATCCAAGAAATTCTAAAATAGCCTACAAATAATTCTAAATAAGTATTTATATAAGTAATTAAATAAAAAAGTTATTTTCTAATTAACCAGCAAAATAGCCAAAAGAAATCCAATAATTTAATAAAATACTAAAATTAAAAATTAAAAATTAAAAATTAGAAATTAAAAATTAGGGAGTTTATATGGACGCAACTAGACTTGTCATGACCATTGGTTCAACTTATTGGTTAGTCATGGTTAGACTCATTAGTTTAAGGAGATGAGTGGAATATTCTTTTTTATTAGAGTTAGAACCTTTCTTTAATTAAACTTCCTTAATTAAACAGTTTTCATGACTAATTAGTGGGGGTATACTTGTCCTTTTATATTGGTTGTAAAGGGGGACACCATTGCCGTCCCTATATAGGGGGGAGTCTTTATCTCTCCTCTTTATTCCGTATTCCAATTTAGATCTCCAATTGCGTTCTTCTCTAAATTGACTCATTCCTCCATCAATTTCTCCTCAAATTACTCTCATTTTCCTCTATTTTTATTATCTTAGGAGCATAGAAGCTTGGATTGCAAGAAGCACTTGAAGAAGAAGGTTTTGGCTAGGAGTTTGTGTCCTACTTGTGTCCATTAAGTATTTTATTGGAAATCTATCTCCTAATAGGTATAATTCTGAAATTCCATTTAATTTAGATCATAATTATTGCATTTGACTATTAGGAACCCTTCTATGGCTAAGAACTACCCATAGGAAGAAGAACTAGGTTCATTTGACCCCTATTGTGACTTCTACATTAAAATTTATGTCCAATTTGGAAGAATTCCGAGATTGATGCACCAAGTGTATGTTATTAGGTCAATTAGATCTAATTAGACTTAGATTAAGTGTGTAAGGCTAGCTACGTATCTAAAATTGGATACGAGTAGGCCTTATCATGATACTTTATGATACGGGATAATTTTGAAAATTTTCCTTGACATTTGTAATACACATATCAAATTCTTTACCACACTTTGTTATAGCTATCATTTGTTCTATTTAGACTTCAATTAGCATATTAGACATGTCCATATTGAATTGGAGTGGTATCATGACCATGCGAGTGTGTGTTGGTGTTGGTAGCAAGAGTATTATATAGATACTAGTGTGTATCACGAGTATTCTACTTGTGCACCATAGGTGTATGAAGTAATGACAATTTTGGTTGGGTGATAGTGTATTAGTGTGAGTGTGTTACTATTTGATGTATATGAATATCTGCAGATATGTATACGATTAATGTGTATCAATATATAGGTGATATATGTATAAGTGTGTGGCAAGTAGCTACTGCTACTTGTTGTTGTGATTGTTGGTATTGGGGATACCTGGTTAATATCAGTTATGCGGCAAGGTAATGCAACCGCTGCTAGTACTCTTAGTATAACTATTGATTACTGGGTTATTGTTGTTGTTGTTGATGTGGTGTATAGGATACTTGTGTAGAGGTATTAGTGTTGATTTTATAAGAAGTGCTAGTTAGGGGAGAGTATACCCAGGCTCGGGTATCCTTCCAAGTATACAACAACAGTAGCTTGGTGACTTGCACTCAACTGCAGCAACAATACTACAGTACAATAGCTTAAGTAAGGAAAATTAATACTCAGGTGTTCAGTGAATATGGGGTTGATCTGAGTGCACGGTTAAAGGTAACAACAAGGCATGGAGAAGTACAGCAACTATGGTGTACTAAACTGGCTGTGTCGAGGCAAGTGCATTGTGTGTGAGTGCACTACAAGAGATAGTAACAGTGTTGAATGGGGGAAGTGCTCAGATACTGAGCAGTTGTGGCTGTTAGTGTTGTTGTGTTGTTGATGGTTGTTGGTATGAGGGAGGTTTAGAAGTGAGGGTTCAATATTGGCATCAAATATTGGATATTGTTGATGTTGGTTTTATTAGTTAGGGGAGTGTTAGAAGACTAGGGGTGTATATGGATGAGTGTATATTCATATGAGGAGTGTGTTTCACTTGAGTATGAAATGGGTTCTGTTCCAGACCTGGCAACCTTGCATGCAACAACAATAGTATTTTTGGGAGGGGTCTGAGTCCTTGTGTCCATCAGTGTATCAGTGTTAGTATTATATCAATGTTGAACATTAGATAAATTCCAAGCAACTAATAGCAGGGTGCTCTAAAGGTCAGTGTACATGAAGTGTGATATTAAGATATTGGGGAAGGAGTGTCAGAATATTGGATATTAGCTTAGTAGTGTAGGTTATGTATTAGGGTATCTTAGTATCAAGTATCCATATTAGGTAAGTTGATACTGGAGTGATAAGGAACTAGGTGATAGAGTAGGGTACCAAGGTAGAGGGGTTTACCAAGGTATCCATGATACCAAGATATAACTAGATAATGTAGGTAAGTATAGATATTAAGGTATATTGTGTATTAGATATATCTAGTGTATATGCCTATGTGTATATAGATATATATACATAAGTTATACTTAGTATATTAGCTAGGTTACTTAATACCTTCAAGTTATGTACCTAGAAATCTAGGTATAACCTAGTATCACCTAGTACCAACTAGTATAGCCTTATATTAGATCTAGAAGCTAGATATGACCCTAGAATTAATGTGTAGATCTAGTTTGACCATTTTGACTAGCATAACCTAGAAATGGCCTAAAAATTATATTTTAGTATATTTTAGCTTATTATCACATATTTACACCCAAGTGATATGATATTTTATATATAGGTTTGTGTGACACCAGCTCAAACACTGAGTCATACCATTTGCTCAGGACTAGAGACTAGTACATTCTCTGATAGTTTTTTTATTTGACAGTCTCTATGTTAAATGTTACATGTATTTAGTATTGAGATATTTGATTTTTGACACGATGTTACATAGATTGGTATGCGTAGATCCTCGTCATGAGATATTATTGTGGTTATTACTCAATGATCGTCGTGTTGTTCTTCGTGACTACTCCGTGATTACCGCAATATTTTCATGATTATATAGACCATGATTATGGTGCATGATATTATAGACTATGCATTATGATATACGTGTTATAACGTGTCGTTATTTAGATTTGTGTACTAGTCGGGGGAAGGGAAAGTATTAGTGGATATGCTATCATACCTTATAGGCCGTGATGTAGTATATCCTATGATAGCTAGCAGATCATGCAACTCACGTGTGGTCAAGCTAGCTCCCTTTTATTTATAGACCGTGTTAGGCCCAAGCCGATAACATATCTTACTAATATTTCAAGGCACTTATCATTATTACTTTTCCTTTCATTTCAGTTTATTACAGTGATGTACCTTAACATATTGCTCTCAGTTATTTCCATTACCTGCCGTAAAATTTCCTTTTTGTGATATTTATTTTCAGTTACTTTTCATTATTTATTTTTATTGCTATTACTGTTTCATAGTTTCTGTCAATTATTGGAACTGATATTGGGTTTTACTTTGCTGTAATCCTGAATGGATATATTTTTCAGATAATTCTCTAGAGGACTGGTGTCCTACACACTATGGGCCATATGATGGTGAGTGTAAGCCCCATTTTGGGATAGGGGTAATTTGATAATTTTTAATTATTTTTATTAATTTTTTTAATTAGATAGATTTAAAGAATTAATTTTTAAAATTCTTTTTAATATATATGACACTTTGTCATGGCTTTGATATTTTGAGCAATGCACGACCTTTTTTTTGTCCAACAAAATTTATAATATTAATCTTGATTGAGTCTAATATAGTTGGAACATGGATGTTACATTTATTTGATCTTTCCTATGCTCCAAAAATATTGCCAAACATCTACAACCATTGACATTGCAAAACTACCCTTATTGGGCTAGTTGAACCCAACGGAGCCCAAATACCAAAATTGGACTCTCAAACCAATTATCATGAGACATGTACACTATCCCACACTCATACCCCATTATTTATATATATTTTTTCCACCCTTATACCTCGCACATGCATAACAACCCAATAACGCAATAAACGACTTAATTGAAATACCGCTAGTGAACCTTCTTGTTCACTTGCACTCAAACTAAACCAATACCCACACAACAAGACCCAAGTGCACCCAAAGCCTTAATAAGGGCTAAACCAAATCTTTTAGGTCCGAACCAAAGGTTAAAGTTCATCAAAATCCCACCATGGGCCCAACAAACATCTTTATAAGGCATCCTCCTCACAAACCCTAACCCTAACCCTAACATCTACTTCCCTCTTTCTGGCCGCCCCTATATCCTTCCTCCTCTCTTCTATGACCACTTCAACCTCTCCCTCTCCTTCTTCACTTCCTTTTCACTCCTTCCCAACCTCCACTTCATCCCCCACAAGCTGACAAGCCATAGAGCAAGAGATTAGCCACCCCTAGAGGCCGACTACTTGTTGCTGGTTGCAGCTACTGTACGCTCCCTCATAGTCCTCAAAACTATCTCCAAACTGAATATTTACCTCTTATATGAAGCTCCCAAGCACTCCCTCAAGTTTCATGGAGGTTGGAGTCCGTTTGGTGCTCCGAACGGTCCGTGTCGCGAGAAAGGACCACGCCGTAATCACATACGGGTAAGTCTTCCAACTTAGATTCTTTTTCCTATTCTCCTAGAACCAAAGATTGTGTAACTCATGATAATATTAGATGATGAGTAGGAATAACTCCATGCATGAAAAACCCGTATTTCTATGTAGAAACTATTCTAAGAAAATCGAACAATCATGACACGGACACGACGCACCAATGGTAGACAAGGTTCAATGAGTATTGTCATAATAAATATATATAAAATAATTCTAAAAAATTATATGTTATTAATTCAGAATATAAATATTATAATTATATAATTAATCATGTTTTATGCCGATGGGAAGATTGGATGCAAATATTACTTGGCCAAGTTGTAAGAATAGCTAGATAGCGTATTTAAGATAGTTGCATGAATGATGTGATATAATTATTTATATATATAATTATTATTAAATTTTAGAAAATTAAATAATATAATTTTCTATTAAAAATGTTTTATTACTCAAGTTGGTACTGTTGCATGTACAAACTAGCATCAAGTTGCCAGAATACATAGTCGACGCTCAACATGACCTTGTAATGCGATTACTTGTGGGAATTATTATTAATTTTTAAAACTGAATTAATAGGTGTTTATTTGCTAGAAATTAAGAATTTTAAAATTATTTTTTATTATTTAATGTCAAATCTGAACCCTATAATTAAGTGCCACTAGCCTAGGTTTTCGTGTGATTTTGTGGCATTATTTTGCTAGTAAATAGAGGATGATTTGGATGGAATAAAGAGGTAAATAATTTTTGAGATTAAATTAGAGTATAATATAATATAAAATAATTTATTATAAATATAAACCCTACTAATGGACTGACAAAGTTCCGAACAAGTTTCGGACAAAACTAGTCAACCTAAAGTAGCCATAATCTCGAAATATATTATTTTATCAAATCTCGGAATTAATTGTTAAAATAAATATAAATTATATTTAAATTGATATTATATGATTTATGTTCATGTCCTTTAATTGGGGACTTAAATTTAAATTTTGGAAGTCAAAAACTAAGAAACTAGGTTCCAATACCCTGTAAAAGTAAACAAAGTTGCTAGAAATAATAACGGGCTTGGTTTTGCATGGCATCAATTAAATTATGTAATTAAGTCATAATTACAAGAATTCTTGATTGGACCCTTAAGCATTTAATTGATTGATAGGTCCATTGAATTCTGGAGGAGTAGACGCGGGACCAACTTTGCAACTATATACTGCAGACCCATGCAAGTGTACCTTGCCAAGATGTTTATAGTTCTAAATTATTTATTTGATATTATTTATGCATTAGATATTATATTTATGTGGCTTAGTTGATGTACTTGTTGAGCCTAGGGCCATCATACGATACTTTGTGTCCGAATAAGATCGGAGTATCGACATCCCCTACGAAGTCGAGTATCATAGTTAGAGAGTCATTCTTTCGAACCCATAATTTGTGCATTTGTTATTTGCACATCCGACCGCAGGACACTTGACACGATATTCTTGTGATGGAGTCTTTCTCGACTTGTTTGTGGTACTTGGACTCTGGATAGGACTACAGGTTGCATGCTATGATGATAATTATAGTTATACATATTGACTATGACTTGTGCTGATAGTTAAAGGTCATGATCTTGCGTGTCTTAATTGAGACGTAAGGTTACATTGGGTGGGGAGAGTCTTCATCGTGCTCTGAGTATATTTTACTTATTACTATTTATTGTGTATTAGGCTTTAGGTTCCCTATACGGAATCTACGTTATTATATATATATGTACAGCTTCCTCCTGGTTCTTCCACACGGAGCCTTGAGTGTACTATTAGATTATGGAAGTGTCTCTTGAGATCTTCCGTGAGTACCAGCCTGGGGTACGATACCATACTCTTATTTGCATATCACATAGTTGGTCGTAGTAGCTTTTTCCATTTTCATAACATTATACTGTTTACTTCTGGCTTGTTATTTTCTTGTACCTTGTTATGTCCCTCTGAGGACCTGGTCTCCTGCCAGTTTTTACAGTATAAACGATTATGGAGCATTTGGAGTTGCTGATGTGTGTTGCTTGTCATGCGGGCATTGGTGCCAGGTACTTATATTATTTCTATCGGAGTTATGGTTATTTATTCATATTATTAATTCATCTGCTGATGTAGCCTAGTTTTTATAGACTCATATTTATTTTTCAAGTCTATTCGAGCTTATGTATTACTGGGCGGCCGACTTTAGCACATGTAGTTCATTCTTGATATTTTGTTCTTTATGTAGACTATGACATAGATATTTTCAGTATTCTTAGATAGTTACCCTTATTATACAGCTTATACGTATTCGAGACAGACCAGAATCTGGTCGAATGCGTAGCTGGCATGTTACGTATTTCTAGTCCTACATATTTTGGAAGTGGGGCGCTACATATTTTTGTGGTGGCCCATGCAGGTCAGAGCATATTATTTCGGTTACATTATTGTGCCGAGTGGGCCTACAGTTAGGATAAGGTTGTTAGGTTCTCAATCCATAATTGCTATTGGAACTTCCTTTGAGTTCTAATATCGTCCTTGAACCTTAAAATTGTAATCATCCATACTTTCTTTGAACTCTTATTCTTTGATTCTCGTTTTTTCCCTAACTCGGAGAGACGAACACTTGTGCGCGGTGATCTCCCCAGGAGAATATTTTTGTCAAGACGAAGAAGTCCTATTTGATAGATTATTTTTGAGTATGGTTACTTGAGTAGTGAAGATTATGGTAGCTAATTTCTAGATATTAGAGTGGGAATAGATTAAGATATTACCAGTAGAAACCTAAAACAAGATGGACTCTATCAATTGCCTAGATTAGAAGTGATGGGTTACTATTAGATAAATCTTTTAGATATATATGAGTGATTTTATTTTAGTATATAATATTGTGTTTTGATAATAGGGTTTTATATAAGGTGGGTAGGCTTCTTGACTAACGAATTGGTTTGGAGGTTAATCAACTGATGAAGATGAGAATTGTCAATTTTTGGTGCTTTGAGGCAGCTTAAACTTCTATGTGATTTGAAAAAATAGGTTATTTTATTTTAAATTGAGAAAAAAAGGATGAGATAAGGAGCTAGAGATTTATTTAATTTAAAATTTTTAGGCTATTATGATATAATGGATTTAAAATTTTAAATTAAAATATTTTGGGTGAATTTAAATGTTGTGGAGTTTAAATTTTAAGGATCAATATTAATTTAAATAAAGAGTTGAGAATTTGATATGACAGCATTGACGATTTTGTTAAACTATAAGTTTTGAAGATTATTATATGATTGGATTTGTGTTTAAATTTAAAGGAGATTATTTGATGAATTTAAATTTAGATTTTAAGAATCTTGAATCATTTAAATTTTGTGGGGTTTAAATTTGAAGATTCTGATAAGATTTGACTTGGAATCTAAATTTGAGAATTTTAGGATATGAAGATGCGGTGCATCGGTGAATCTCAATTTCAAGATTTCGTAATTATTTTATTGTTTGAGTATTGTGTGAAAAATGGCAATATAAAGGAAAAATATCGGATAATAGTTTTAAATTTAAATTTTGTGGATGAGAATTTGAATTAAAATTTATTCAGGAGAATATGCAATGGTTGGATTTAAATTATTGGATTGAATTTAAATTTGAATTATTGAGATTGAGTTATTAAATAAAGTTTTGAGAAATTGGATTTAAATTGAAAATTTTAAATGATAGAATTTAAACTTTTAAAACTTTGAGAACAGTTTGATAAAATAGATTTATATTTTCTTGAGAATTATAGAGGTTAAATAATATTTGGTGAATTTGAGTAAGTTTTGCAATAATTGTTGAATTGAAGGTAAGTAGAAATTATGGTGCAAAAATTGTGGTTGATTATATAAAAGAAAAAATATAGAGGAGTAAAATTTGATGGAACAATTTTTGGAATTCAAAATTTTAGATGAGATTATTTTAAACTTTGTGATTGTATTTAAATTTTAAGACTAGATGGAATTAAATTAAGTTTTGAGATTTGATGAGATAAATATATATTGTATTAAAGATTATAAATTCTAAGAATTTGATTTGATCTTAGAATGTTGGCTAGAATTAGATATGCCATATTGAATTATTTTGTTGGGTAGCTTTATGATTGCTAATGATGTTATAGAGGGTAAAATTGATTAATTTACTGGTATTATCGTTTCGAGAAAATAAATTTATTCAAAAATTTAAGAAATTGAGGAGAAGACTATTTGAGAATTAAATTTAAAATGGTGAAATGCGACAAACTTTGAGGATAAAATTTAAAGGTTTATATGGTAAGATTGAATTTTAAATTCTGGAAATGCCATGATATACTAGATTTGATTTCTCTTTAATTTTAAAGGGCTTAAATCTAGCATAGTTTAAATTTTGGAATTTAATTTGGAGAATAGAATTTTGGAGATTGGATTTAAAATTTTGAATATTGGATTATTAAATTTAAATTTAAAGAAAATTAAGAAAATTAACATCATAGACAGTGGACTACAAGATGTGGATTCAAATTATATTTGGAAGATTTGAATTAAATTCAAGTTTAAGAATTTGAGGACTTGAGATCTTATGAAGTTAATTTTGAGGATTTTAATGAAATTTGAATGAGTAGAATAATAATAAATTTTAAAGGTGAGAATTGAGTTTAATTTAAATTTGAGCAGTTAAATCTTGAAGTGGTTAAATTTCGAAGATTTAATTTTCAAATTTAATTAGAAGTTTGAGATAAAATTCAAGGAATTCAAGGATAATTTTGAGTGTTAGGAGTTCAATATAATATTAGAAATTAATTTATGGATTGGATTATACCAAAAGAATAACAATATAAATATTGACTTTATTACTTATAGAATTGACTTTTAAGGACTTAATTTGAATTCAAAATAAAATTTTTTTTTTTGAGAGATACGATTGATGGAGTAGATTTCAAATTCAAATTTTGATGATGAGACTTTGAATTTTTAAATTTATTCATGAGATATGCATTATTAGGATTTAAATTGAGAAATTATTTTTAACTTTTAACTTTTTAGAATTTTCAAATTAATTGATGTTTGAGGATGACCATTAATTTAAATATAAAAAATTATTATATACGTATTAGTAGTGAGGACAAGACAAATTATGGCTATAAGGATAAATTGAATTATTAGAAAATTTTGAGAAATGACTACAATATGAGATGCAAATTTTCAAGGATGGAATTATATTTTTTCTTTTAAAAAAAAAATTCAATTTTGGATTTGATTTTTTAAGTTTGGATATGGAATTAAATTTGAAGGATTGAATTATTAAAATTATGAAGACTGTTATAAATGAGATTAAAATTTTTGAGGAAATAATGTTAGATTGTAACTAAGAGATACGACTTGAGAAACTTATTTAAAAAGAAAATTTTATTGAATTTTAAAATTTTGAAGATAAATTCGAATTTCAAAGATTTACTTTAAAATTTTAAGCTGTGATGATGAAGTAAATTTTGAGGACTTTTTAAATAACAAAAGCGATTTGACTTCATGATTACATTGCTTGAATTTGAATGGAGAAAAAAAAAGTTATTGAAGATCTTAAATTTCGAGGACAAAATTATTTTAAGGTGGATAGATTGTAAATCCCTCATTTTGGGATAAGAGTAATTTGATAATTTATAATTATTTTTATTAATATGTTTGATTAGATAGATTTAAAGAATTAGTTTCTAAATTTTTTTTTAATATATATGAAACTTTGTCATGGCTTTGATATTTTGAGCAATGTACGACCTTTTTTTTTTCTTTCAACAAAATTTATAATATTAATCTTGATTAAGTCTAATATAGTTGGAACATGGATTTGTATTTATTTGATCTCTCCCATGCTCCAAAAATATTAACAAACATCTATAACCATTGACATTGCAAAACTACCCTTATTGGGCTAGTTGAACCCAATCGAGCCCAAATACCCTAATCAGACTCTCAAACCAATTATCATGAGACATGTACACTATCTCTCACTCATCCCCCATTATTTTTATATATATTTTTTCATACTTAAACTCTCGTACATGCACAACAACCCAATAATGCAACAAACGACTTAATTGAAGTACCGTTAGTGAACCTTCTTGTTCACTTGCACTCGAACTAAACCAATACCCACACAACTAGACCCAAGTGCACCCAAAGACTAATAAGGGCTAAACCAAATTTATTAGGTCTGAACCAAAGGTTAAAGCCCATCAAAACCCCACCATGGGCCCAACAAACATCTTTATAAGGCATCCTCCTCACAAACCCTAACCCTAACATCTACTTTCCTCTTTGTGGCCGCCCCTATATCCTCCCTCGTCTCTTCTATGACCATTTCAGCCTCTCCCTCTCCTTCTCCACTTCCTTTCCACTCCTTCCCAACCTCCACTTCATCCACTACCAGAAAAAGTCAAATTAGCGACGACAAAAAACGTCGCTAAATGACAAAAAAATGTCGCTAATCACGTTTAGCGACGTAATTAGCGACGTTTTATAGAAGTCAAAAATTAGCACGTCGCTGAAAGAAAAATGTCGCTAAACATCTCTATACCGACGTTTTTAGGGACTTAAATGTGTCGCTAAATTAGCGACGTTTAGCGACGCAATGTCACTAATTAGCGACGTAAACAAACATCGCTAAACGTCGCTAATTAGCGACTTATATAGCGACGTGACAGCGACATCTTTAATGACCTGACAGTACTGCCATGTCAACAATTTGTGACGTACAACGACATATTTAGCGACATGTGTAGCGACGTCATTAGCGACGTGTATTAACGTCGCTAATTAGCGACGTATTTAGTAACGTGTATAAACGTCACTAAACATCGCTAAATACATCGCTAATTTTACAGAAAAATAAAAAAAATAAATACTGAATTGTTTCCAAACTATTATTCCTGCAGTTTATTAAATCACAATCTGTACAAATACACCCAGAGCAACCCTCCGTTGAATTTCTGGGTTTGCCACCCCCTTGGGTTGAACACTTAACACCGATAAAATAACATATTTAATATGAATAATATAATAAAATTTGAAGAAAAGAAAGCATCCAACAAATATCGTAAAGAATACGACAAATATATATCCATACAATCTCATCCTAAATAATACAAAAAATACAAATATCCAGCAACTATACTAGTACGGATCTGCAAGAGGCTGACCACTAGCCTGCATGAAGGATAAGAACAACTCATACTGCTCCCGTGAAATCGACACCGATGTCGATGGAGGAGGCAGTGACGTCGGTGGAGTCTGTGTCGATGTAGCCGCACCAGGAGGCCGTACCCGCTCCAAGTCTATAAGTCGCTGGTTGTAAGAATCCATGGTAGATAACACACTACCAGAAAAAGTCAAATTAGCGACGTCTAAAAACGTCGCTAAATAACAATAAATCGTCGCTAATTAGGTTTAGAGACGTAATTAGCGACGTTCTGAAGCAGTCGGAAAACACCAAGTCGCTAAAACAAAAAATGTCGCTAAACGTCGCTATACCGACGTTTTTTAGCGACTTTAATGTGTCGCTGAATTTAGCGACGTTTTGCGACGCCAAGTCACTAAAAAGCGACGTTCATTAAAGTCGCTAAATGTCGCTGATTAGCGACGTCAATCGCGACGTTACACCGACGTCTTTAATGACCTGGCTATACTTGCCATGTCAGCAATTGGCGACGCTTAGCGACGACTTTAGCGACGTCATTAGCGACGAACTTAGCGACGTTTTACAGAGTCGCTGATTAGCGACGTAATTAGCGACGTAAATTAACGTCGCTAGGCGTCGCTACACGTCGCTAATAACGTCGCTAATTTAAAAAAAATAATAAAAAAAAAATTCCAGAATCAAATATTGCTGATTCCCTGCAGTTTTACAGCATCTTCATCATACACACCAACATGATTCAATCTAGTTAACTATATAATCCAATTAAATTAAAAACCACAAGAAGTATCAATCCAATTAAATGTGGATAACTATATAATTCAATTAAATTAACTAAAAAATTCAAGACCACAAGAAGCATCATACATCATGTCTATTGTTGAAGTACCAATAATTCATAAATAATAATAAAAATAACTAGACTACTACGGATCTGCAGGAGGCTGACCAGCGGCGCGCTTCAAGGATAACAACTCCTCATACTCGTCCCGTGGAATCGACACCGATGTCGATGGAGAAGGCAGTGACGTCGGTGGCGGCCGTGCCCGCTCCAAGTCTGCGAGTCGCTGGTTGTAAGAATCCAGGGTAGATAACAGCCTCGTACTGCTATCACCCATTGAATCCTGCATCCTCGTCAGGTTCTCGCCCATCGATAGTTGTGACGCATGCATCCTCGTCAGCTTCTCGCCCATCGATAGCTGTGACGCCTGCAGCTCCATGATGTTGCGATCATTGGAGGCTCTAATATCATTTGTCAATTCTCGTAGCTCCGTCATGCTGCGTTCGAGCATATCCAATCGTGCGATAAGCATCGGATCGTCCGCCTGCGGCTGGGACCGGGACTGGTCCTCCATACTTCGCAGCAAGTCGTCACGGAGAGACGCAATCTGACGGTCAACGGCCTCCTGGACGGCCTCCTGGACTCTGGCCGACGACTGCGAGGGCTACGACTGCGAGGGGTGTGTGGAATGCACAGCTGTCGGGGAGGCCCTAGATGACTGCGTCGCAACCAGGGCGCCATAGGAGCCCGTACCGTAGTACGTACCCCTCTGGAGACCACTAGCTGCGGTCACCCACAGGTCGTCCGCCGACGGAGATGGACCGAGCTGCGACGAAGCACCAGCCTCTCCAGGTGTAGGTGCACTAGCAGTCGCCCGCTCACGAAGCCTAAGATACTCGGCCTAGAAAAGGTTTGGAAACTCAATAATTGCCTAAGTTATATTAAAATAAACACAAAGTAAAGTAATACTTACATAGGTCTGTGAGGCCCTCTCATCAATGAGATTTCCGTCCTTGCGATGGGTGGCCAAGAAGACGGTCACCATGTTTGCATCCTCACCCCTCTGTACCTGTTAAAAATATATTTTTTATTACTAAACTTAAATATTTTTTCCAAGTACCATTTTATGGTACTTATATTAAAATAATATATTTTAAAAGAAAAAACATACCAAACGACGGAAATGTTCCGTCATCGGAATCGAGCCACCACACCACTTGGCAGCATTCTGCCTAGCCGCCTTGGCCTTCTTAGACCTTTCCTTGTAGCTCGGATTGTCGAATCTAGCCCTCATCGCAGTCCACTACTCAGGCGTGATCCAACCTTGGATCGGTTTTCCAGCACGATCACGAGCCTTCTGGTCATCCAGAGCATCTCGGATAAGCTTGGCGGCAACGGTAGGAAAGAGCCGCTCGATCAACTCGGCCCGGTGCGGAGGATAAAAATACGTTTGCTACAATAAATAATTCATTAAGTTAGCATCACGAATATGCATAAATTAGAGGATTTATTTAATATACTTTTACCTGGAAGTGCGCAAACCAGAACGCCTTCCTCTCCTCCGGAGCCTCAGAGTAGTTGATCCAAGGGCCACCGTAGTTGTTCCTCAGAAATTGGCCCAGGCGTCTCTGAACCGACGATGGACGATATCTATACAGAAATAATAATTTAGATTACTGACAAAGTCAATATACGATGAATAAAGAGAAACACAAATATATACTAAACCATCTAATTGACTTACTTTGTACCGTCGGCCCAAATCTCTGTCCTCGTCTCCTCCGGTGGTGCGCATGGAGGATCTTGCTAATGCTGGGACAACGTCGGCACGACCTCCTCTACATGCTCATCAGTCTCCATGGTTCCGTCAGCAGGAGGAACGCTGGACGAGGGAGTACTATCACGAGTACTATCACGTCTGAAACTACTCGTCCCAGGAGTGATGCCACGCAACGTCGTCGCAGTCGGAGATGTGGCTGCTCGATATACTGGAGTACTGGGCGACGATGATCCGGAACCAACAGTAGGCAGTACCGGAGTGGCACTCTGTCTACCTCGGGACCTGCCGAATCCTCCGCGTCGTCCTGTCATATCTGATAACAACATATGATGAATATAGAGAAACACAAATATATACTACATTCTACAGTCAAAATGTGATACATATCTCAAAGCATTATACAGTCAAAATATAATACATATATTCGTTAATGTCAAAATGTGATACATATCTCAAAGCATTATACAGTCAAAATATAATACATATATTCGTTAATGTCAAAATGTGATACATATCTCAAAGCATTTTACAGTCCAAATATAGTTACATTCTACATGGAATATTTTATATTTTCAATCATCTTCAGAAAATTCATCTTGTTCGCCTTCCTCGTCCTGCTCTTCCTCTTCCTCGTCTTCACTTTCATCTACTTTGTCCTCTTCGAATAATTCTACATCTTCTACATTATTACTCGTGTAATGAGTAACTTCCGTTGAGTCCACATCTACAATATTTGTTACAAGAGGTAGATCGTCCTCCTGATAAGCTATTTCGTCAATGTCAAAGGTATTTCTAGCTTTAGTCTTGCATACTGCCCACCAATCCGACCTCGCTGTCCCCCGTCTAGGATAAGTTGTGAAGTACACGAGCTGAGCCTGACTTGATAGGACAAATGGTTCGTAGCCTTGATATCTACGCTTGTAGTTTATATCCACAAGGCCATGCTTGTCAATTTTCCAACCTTGATCTTGAATCGGATCGAACCATTCACACCTGAATAGCACGATATTAGCAGGTTGTGGGCCATAATTATATGTCAACTCCACAATCTCTCGTAAGATGCCAAAAAAATCATTGCCCGGATTGACGTCTTTGTAGTTTGTAGATTTGATACACAAACCACTGTTTTTCGTGGAATCAAGATCCAGAAAGCTGTCTCTGATAGAAGCATTTGTTGACTTGAACCTGAACCCATTCACACAGAAACTTGGCCATATTTTTACGGCAGTAATTGGTCCCTTGGCTAGAGTCCTAATAGATTCAGTCTCGGATGATATTAGACGATCGACCTAAATACCAAAGTAGCGATGGTAAGTTATTTATTTTACAAGTGCAGAAATAAAAAGTAATTACCAAGTATCTTACATATGCGCTCAACCAAGAAGGAAAATGGCATCTCATTTCTTGTTCTACTTCTTCGTCTGTTATGTAGGGTCTAACCGACCTTAACTCATCATTATATGTGCTGAAAAACAATGATGCAACTGCTAATTAGTAGCATAATAGTATCTTATACTATTACATTGAGATGATGTAAATGTGGACGTATTAATTACTTACCCCTCTAGCTTCTCCACTTCATCCTCGTCGCAATTGAGTAATATATACAATTGAGCAGCCCTTAGCTCATCGTCATTCAAATATCTCTTCTTCATTTTTCCCGAAGGCTTTCCGGATGCATTGAATACTTTGAGTATTGCATCATTAGATTCCTTATATGCGTCGTCGTTTCTGGGAGCTTTATTCCTATTAGTAGCAACATGCGGTTTGAAATACGTCTAGCAAAAGTTTGTAATCTTCTCGAGAACATAAGCTTCACAAATAGATCCTTCAATCCGTGCCTTATTTTTCACCTTTCTCTTTAGGTGATTCAGATGACGCTCGAAGGGGTACATCCACCGATAACCGACAGGACCACCAACACATGCCTCATAGGAAAGATGAATTGGCAAATGCTCCATAGAGTCGAAGAATCCTGGAGGAAACACCTTCTCGAGCTTACATAGTGTTACCGCAATGTCCCTCTCTTGATTTTCTAGACGATCGACGAGCAACTTAGTACAACAAAGATCTCTGAAGAATATACTCAGCTCTGTCAATGGGTCCCAAACGACCTGCGGTAAGAATTCCCGAAATGCAATCGGAATTAACCTCTCCATGAATACATGACAATCGTGGCTCTTCATACCTACTAGTTTGTTCTCCTTGAGGTCGACGCATCTTCTCAAGTTTGACACGTACCCGTCTGGAAACTTTAGACCCTGAATCCACCTACAAAGTCTACCTTTATCCTCTTTATCCAGTGAAAAAACTGACTTAGGTTGCTTTAACTTTCCATTCCCCTCCTCTATCAAATGCAATGCAGGACGTCTACATATGTCTTCTAAGTCCAACCTGGCCTTCGGATTATCTTTCGTCTTCCCCTTTACATCTATTACAGTATTAATTATGTTATCAAACACATTCTTCTCGATATACATGACATCAAGGTTATGTCTGATCAGATTGGTGCTCCAATATGGCAGATCCCAGAATATACTCCTCTTCGTCCAGTTATGGGTGCGACCAAATCCGTCACACTTGTACCCCTTAGCAGGCTCTTCGATAGCACTTGGTAAATATTTTACCTCTTCCCATATCGTGCATCCGGACCACCTTGGAGGTGGATTGGCCTTCTCCACAACTCCCGCACGAAAAGTATTCCGATTCCTCCGGTACGGATGATCCTTCGGGAAAAATTGTCGATGACAATCGAAGAAGCACGGTTTGCCTCCGTGTTTCAAACGGAAAGCCTGAGAACGGTCCATGCAATACGGACATGAGAGACGACCATGGGTGCTCCATCCCGATAACATTCCATAGGCCGGAAAGTCGTTGATGGTCCACATAAGTGCTGCCCTCATCTGAAAATTCTGCTTTCTAGAAACATCGTACGTGTTGGCACCTACTTCTCACAGCTGATTCAACTCATCTATCAAAGGCTGTAAGTACACATCGATGTTCCTCTTCGGATTGTTCGGACCCGGGATAATAACGGTTAGGAACATATACGGAGTCTTCATGCACATCCAAGGCGGTAGATTGTACGGAGTGACGATCACAGGCCAACACGAATACTGGGAGCCCGAAAGTCCGAATGGGGTAAAACCGTCAGAGCAGAGCCCCAATCTAACATTACGCGCTTCCTCGACAAAATGTGGATACTCTCGATCAAAGTGCTTCCATGCTTCTCCATCGGATGGATGATCCAATACTCCTTCGATCTGTTTTCGCCTGTGCCAACTCATGTTTTCTGCAGTCTCCTTAACCATAAACAACCGCTGCAACCGCGGCATCAAAGACAAGTAGTGCATCGAATCGGTAGGCTTCCTTGCACCGACAGACTTTCCTCTAACAGTGGCCTTGTAGCGATCAGCACCACAGAATCTACACGCATCTTCATCCTTGTCGTCTTTGTAGTACAACATGCACCCATTGCGACATGCATCGATTTTTTCGTATCCCATCCAAAGCGATCTCACCATCCTCTTAGATCGATAGAAGTCTTTAGGCAACTTTGCACCCTCGGGCAAGATCTCTATAATCAAATCGAGCAGTCGATTATAGCATTCTTGCGACATGTTAAAATCGGACTTGATGCTCAATAATCTTGTAACCACCTCCAACGGTGAATGGTCCTCACAACCAGGATATAGTGGAGTCCTTGCATTCTCAAGCAACTCCATAAACTTTGCAGCATCGGCATTCGGTGCCTCCTCAGCTGCATCATAATTGTCTGGATTGAAACTAGGTCCTGCCGCATCATAATTGTCAGGATTGAAACTAGGCCCCGCCGCATCATAATTGTCAGGATTGAAACTAGGCCCCGCCGCATCATAAACCATGTTCACCAACCCGTCGTCGTAAGCATCGTGGTCTTGGACATCCATATACGGCTCCACATAGGGCTCCGACTCTGATGCTAGAGATACAAGTTCTCCGTGCGCGGTCCACTGATAGTAATTCGGCGTAAAGCCCTTCGAGTATAAATGATATGTAACTTCCACTTCTGGATGATATTTCCTGTTGCGACATCTCACACATGGACACTTAATTTTGGTACCGTCCATGTACTGAGGGAACGCCTTGGTGAACTGCAGGAACTGCTGTACACCCTCAATGAATTCATCCCGCACACCGCACATGTCATCAGGATGACGGTTGTACATCCACGAACGATGACGCAGATAGTAATTCATATCCATTTCTAGATACTTCTGCAAAATTGACAGTATGTATCATATAAATCATTACATGCAAAATTAACTTCTGTGTCTGTGTCAGTGTCCGTTATTGGAAAAGCAGTATATATATATATATATATATATATATATATATATATATATATATATATATATATATAACATTACCCAAATAATATCTTAATACCACTTTACTACTATACCTTAACCCACTTCTGTGTCAGTGTCCGAATTTTAGTGTAGTAGGCTCCAGCCGAAGCCAATAAGTTTCTTGAGATGCATGTCCTTAATGATGCATGCTGCGATGATATCTTTGCTCCATTAGAGGCTCTTCATACTGCTAGCTAGTGATTTCAGTAAGTGTTGAAATTAATCCTTTATTTATTTAAGCTGATTTGTAAGTTTCGTTTAGCTAATTCAACTGTTATAGTCATATTATTTAGACCATTAGGCACTTCTTGAAACTGGCAGTAGGGTGAGGAACTGAGATACATAACTCCGCAGTACTTTGCTTTCGACAATTAACCCCTATATATATTGGGAGTGGAACGAGGAAGTAGCTAGAGCTCAAAATTCTTGGGGCACAATTAAGGACGGTTGCTTAGATCATACACTTCCTGGTCGAATAATTTGCGTTCTAATTAATTTGATCACATGATCAGTTGTTGTACGAATATTCAGGAATTAGTTCTAATTTGTTCACCCAATGTACGTAGTCATGACATATGAACATGGATTCAATAATAGCCATCATTTTTTCCCCTCCTCCATTGGACCAATGAATAGTAACCACAAAATCAAACAATTAGTATGTATGTATGTATGTATGTATGTATGTATATATATATATATATATATATATATATATATATATATATATATATATATATTGCAAAAGTGCAAATAAATACACTTATGTTCTTTCTTTCTTATTCATCGATCCATATTATTTATTTATTTTATACTTGAAAGAAGAAATTAAAATCTGATCTCTACATGATCGCACATGCATGAACATTGTCAAAAAACCTAACCCTAACCCTAACCCTAACCCTAACCCTAACCCTAACCCCATGTCAAAAAACCTAACCCTAACCCTAACCCTAACCCCATGTCAAAAAACCTAACCCTAACCCTAACCCTAGGTCCAGATCAGTGTCTGTGTCAGTGTGTGTGTGTGCCGTGTCTGTGTCTGTGTCAGTATCAGTGTGTGTGTCGTGTTTGTGTCAATGTCACATGTGTCCTGTGAGAGAGAGAGAGAGAGAGAGAGAGAGAGAGAGTATACCTCGCCGGAGTAGTCGCGGTCGACGGAGCTGGGGAGGGGGGGGGAAATATTTTCGAATCGAAATTTCAACTGACGGGGAAAAATGAAACCGACCCCTAATTAACCAAATTTTAGCGACGTTTAGCGACGTCCAATAAAAATGTCGCTAAATTAAATATTTGCGACGTAAAGGACGTCGCTAAACACGTTGCTAAATATTTTGAGTTTAAATGTCGCTATATACGTCGCTAAACGTCGCTAAATTAGACATATTAGTGACGTTTAGCGACCTTAATTGAACTTATAGCGACTTATCTTTTAAAATCGTATTAAAAGTCGCTAAACGTCGCTAACTGTCGCCATTTAGCGACGTCTAGCGACGTGTTTATAATGAGTCGCTAATTTATGTATTATTAGCGACGTTTCTTTTGACGTCGCTAAAATATGTCGCTAATCCCGCTTTTTCTAGTAGTGACAGCCTCGTACTGCTATGAACCATTGAATCCTGCATCATCGTCAACCTCTCACCTATGGATAGCTGTGATGCCTGTAGCTCCATGATGTTGCGGTCTGTCGAGGCTCTTAGATCATTTGTCAAATCTCGGAGCTTCGTGATGCTGCGGTCGAGCATATCGAATTGTGCGATAAGCGTCGGATCGTCCCCCTGTGGCTGGGACCGGGGCTGCTCCTCCATCCTTCGCAGCAACTCGTCACGGAGAGACGCAATCTGACGGTCAACGGCCTCCTAGACTCTGGCCGACGACTACGAGGGCTGTGTGGAATGCGCAGTTGTCGGGGAGGCCCTAGATGACTGCGTCGTAACCAGGGCGCCATAGGATCCCGTACCGTAGTACGTACCCCTCTTGAGACCACCAGCTGAGGTCACCCTCAGGTCTTCCACCGAAGGAGCTGGAGCGGGCTGCGAGGAAGTACCAGCCTCTCCAACTGTAGGTGCACTAGCAGTCGCCCACTCACGCAGCCTAAGATACTCGGCCTAAAAAGGTTTGGAAACTCGATAATTGCCTAAGTTATATTAAAATTAACACAAAGTAAAGTAATACTTACATAGTTCTGCGAGGCCCTCTCATCAATGAGATTTCCGTCCTTGCGATAGGTGACTAAGAAGATGGTCACCACGTTTGCATCCTCACCCCTCTGTACCTATTAAAAATATATTATTTAGTACTAAATTTAAATATTTTTTCCTACTACCATTTTATCTTACTTATATTAAAATAATATATCTTAAATAAAGAACATGTCTGGAAAGTTTTGATATCCAGACATGTTCTCTTCGATGAGCAGTCCTTTCCTTTTGCTAAAGTTCCACATACAGCCTCACCAAAAAATTCATCAACAAACTCATCCACTCTCGTTCCATCCTTACATCGTTCCGATTCACAAGCACATACCCAGTCCTTTCCACAAACAACTACTCCAACAAATCTCATGCCTACTTCGGTTCCACCATATTCCACTCATCCTCTTATACCTACTTAGGGTTAGTTGTGTCCGCGTGCGTGTGTGCGTGTGTGTTCGAGTTAGGGTTAGGGTTTGTGTGTGTCAGGACATGTCGTGTCGTGTCGTATTGTGTCGTGTTAGAGAGAAAGAGAGAGAGACAGAGAAAGGATATTGAGAGAGGAGCTCACCGAGGAGGGGAGCCGGAGGAACGACGCCGGAGGGAGAAGGGAAGCCGGAGGAAGGAGGAGCTGATGGCGGAGGGGGGAGGACGCGGCCGGAGGGGGGTAACCGGGAGGGATGAGGGGACGCCGGAGGGAGTAAGGGAGCCGGAGGAAGGAGGAGCGCCGGGAGAGGTTTCAAATTTGGGAGAGGGAGAGGGAGAGATCGAAGGAAATGGGGGGAACACGAGCCCTAAATAAAAAATTTAGCGATATTTTTAGCGACGCCAATAATGACGTCGCTAATTAGCGACGTTAGCGACGTCTTTAGCGACGCCAATAATGACGTCGCTAAATGTCTAATAATAAATATGTCGCTAAATACGTCGCTAAACGTCGCTAAATGAAACATATTAGCGACGTTTAGCGACCTTAATTGAACTTATGGCGACTAATCTTTTAAAAACTGAATAAAAGTCGCTAAACGTTGCTAAACGACGCTAATTAGCGACGTCTAGCGACGTTTTTACATGGAGTCGCTAATTTATATTACATTAGCGACATTTTTTGTTTATGTCGCTAAAAAACGTCGCTAATCCTGCTTATTTTAGTAGTGATCTCCCACAAGCTGACAAGCCCTAGAGCAAGAGATTAACCACCCCTAGAGGCTCACTACTTGTTGCTGGTTGTAGCTGCTATATGCCCCCACACAGACCTCAAAATTACCTCCAAACTGAATATTTTCCTCCTATATGAAGCCCCCAATAACCCCCTCAAGTTTCGTAGAGGTTGGAGTCCGTTTGGTGCTCCGAAGGGTCCGTGTCGCGAGAAAGGACAACGCCGTAATCACATACGGGTAAGTCTTCCAACTTAGATTCTTTTTTCTATTCTCCATGAACCAAAGATTGTGTAACTCATGATAATATTAGATGATGAGTAGAAACAACTCCATGCATGAAAAACCTGTATTTCTATGTAGAAACTATTCCAAGAAAATCGAACAATCATGACACAGACACGACGTACCAATGGTAGACAAGATTCAATGAGTATTGTCATAACAAATATATATATAATAATTCCATAAAATTATATGTTATTAATTTAGAATATAAATATTATAATTATATAATTAATCATGTTTTGTGCCGATGGAAAGATTGGATGCAAAGACTACTTGGCCACGTTGCAAGAATAGCTAGATAGCGTAGTTGAGATGGTTGCATGAATGATGTGGTATAATTATTTATATATATAATTATTATTAAATTCTAGAAAATTAAATAATATAATTTCATATTAAAAATACTTTATTACTCAAGTTGGTAATGTTGCATGTACAAACTAGCATCAAGTTGCCAGAATACATAGTCGACACGCAACATGACTTTATAATGCGATTACTTATGAAAATCGTTATTAATTTTTAAAAATAAATTAATAGGTGTTTATTTGCGGAAAATTAAGTATTTTAAAATTATTTTCTGTTATTTTAATGTTCAATCTGAACCCTACAATTAAGGGCCACTAGTCTAGGTTTTCGGGTGATTTTGTGGCATTATTTTGCTAGTAAATAGAGGATAATTTGAATGGAATAAAGAGGTAAATAATTTTTGAGATTAAATCAGAGTATAATATAATATAAGATATTTTTTTATAAATATAAACCCTACTAATGGGCCGGCAATATCCCGAACAAGTTTCGGACAAAACTAGTCAACCTAAAGTAGCCATAATATCGAAATATATTATTTTGTCAAATATGAGAATTAATTGTTAAAATAAATATAAATTATATTTAAATCGATATTATATAATTTATTATGATTTATGTTCATGTCCTTTAATTGGGGACTTAAACTTAAATTTTGGAAGTCAAAAACCAAGAAACTAGGTTCCGATACCCTGTAAAAGTAAGCAAAGTTGTTAGAAATAATAACGGTCTTGGTTTTGCATGTTATCGAATAAATTATATAATTAAGTCATAATTACAAGAATTCATGATTGGACCCTTAAGCATTTAATTGAATGATAGGTCAATTGAATTCTGGATGAGTGGACGCGTGACCAACTTTGCAACTACATATTACGGACCCAGGCAAGTGTACATTGCCAAGATATTTATAGTTCTAAATTATTTATTTGATATTATTTATGCATTAGGCAATATATTTGTGTGTCTTGGTTGATGTACTTGTCGAGCCTAGGGCCGTCATACGATACTTTGTGTCCGAACAAGATCCGGGTACCGACATCCCCTGTGGAGTCGAGTATCGTAGTTAGAGAGCCATTCTTTCGAACCCATGATTTGTGCATATGTTATTTGCACATCCGACCGTAGGACACTTGACACTATATTCATATGATATTTGGACTATGGATAGGACTACAGGTTGCATGCTATAGTGATAATTATAGTTATACATATTGACTATGACTTATGCTGATAGTTAGAGGTAATGATCTTGCGTGTCTTGATTGAGACGTGAGGTTACTTTGGGTGGGGAGAGTCTTCATCGTGTTCTGGGCATATTTTACTTATTACTTTTTTTTGTGTATTAGGCTTTAGGTTCCCTGTACGGAATCTAAGGTATTATATATATATATATATATATATATATATATATATATATATATATATATATGTACAGCTTCCTCCTGGTTTCTCCACACGGAGCCTTGAGTGTACTATTAGATTACGAAAGTGTCCGTTGAGATCTTCCGTGAGTACCAGCCTGGGGTACGATACCATACTCTCATTTGCATATCACATAGTTGGTCAAAGTAGCTTTTCCCATTTTTATAATATTATACTGTTTACTTATGACTTGTTATTTTCTTTCACCTTGTTACATCCCTCTGAGGACCTGATCCCCTACCAGTTTTTGTAACATAGACGATTATGGAGCCTTTGGAGTTGCTGATGTATGTTGCTTGTCATGCGGGCATTGGTGCCAGGTACTTATATCATTTCTATCGGAGTTATGGTTATTTATTCATATTGTTAATTCATCTGCAGATGTAGCCTAGTTTTTATAGACTCATATTTATTTCTTGAGTCTATTCGAGCTTATGTGTTACTGGGCGACCGAATTTAGCATATGTAGTTCATTCTTGATATTTTGTTCTTTATATGGATTGTGACATAGATATTTTTAGTATTCTTAGATAGTTACCCTTATTATACAGCTTATACGTATTCAAGTCGGACCACAATCTGATCGAATACGTAGCTGGCATGTTACGTGTTCCTAGTCCTACGTATTTTGGGAGTGGGACGTGACACCGAGCCAGTTGAGATAGCACCCGTAGAGCATGTTGAGATAGTGCCAACTATTAAGGAGACCTAGTTATTTATTTTATTTTATTTTATTGGATATGTTTCCAGTTAGATATTATGGCATGTATATATATATATATATATATATATATATATATATATATATATATATATATATATATATATATATATATATTGAGACTATAGTTGTCACTCCCCATTCCAAAATTTACGTATTTGGAGTGTATTATTTTTCTTGCTTGCATGATTAGTAGATTGCATGAGACTAGACCCATTCTTTGGTTTATCTTGGTTCATGATTTAATTGTTGGGTTAGTTTAATCATGAGTTGAACCCATAGTTTAAACCTCAAACCCTCCATGTATATAAACCAACCTTTTCTTTCTCTCTCTTCATTACTGTATCCGTTCTGATACAAATTATTGCTTGAAAGTGTATATGATTGGATGTGCGCCGAGGTGCGATATACTATATCACGTGTTAAGTGATTATATTTGGGTTGTGCATCGAAAATGCCTCCAAATTCCTGAATGCCTGATATTATAAATATATATTATTTTTCCAGCACATGCATGATATACGAGTCAGCTACCAAAGCGTGGCTAGGATACTGATTAACTAAATATTGCATACATGCTCAGGTGAATCCAAATATGACTCATGGATTCGTATCTAGCGTGCTCGTACTTTGGACGATATCTTAAGAAAAATTCTCATGTGGCCACGCCTTGAAATTTTGAACACAATATAGGCTAATTAGGTAACTAAAAGTGGTAGTAACAATTGGAGGGAATAGTATCCGAGATCATGCCAACGAACCTTACCACAGAGATTCATTCGAAGTGTGTTGTGGGCTAGCCACCATAAATACTGTATATCATCTGCCTTAGTGGAGTGCAGTATCTGACCTATTATTATGCTGAGCCACTATTTTACTATAGGAAGATTGGAACCGCTAATACCGTATTTTTAGCGCAGCGGCCATAAGAAAAACTGGTGCATCTCATGTAATACCTGTTTTGTTTATCTATTGGCTCGGTTAGCTCATGTTCGGCAATGGCGTGATCTGAGAATACCTATTATGCATTATTTCTGAGATAACCTCAGCCTCCACAAATAGCAAGTCGTACAAGTGATTTGCCGATATAAAAAAATATACTTGGTTGTGTTTATATTATTTGGTTAGTAGCCTAGGAAGATGGACTATCATAGTGTGATGGTTCCACCCTTGTCCTTGTTTAGTTGTAGGGTTAGGCCTTTGTACTAGGATATGCCATGGACCTAAGTTACGGCATTGAACCTATGTATTATTATATAATTATTTTTTTGGATTTTTGTTTCTCCATTTTGTGCTTCCTTTGTGATACTTGTTATTTGGGGTCTAACCCCACTGGTTTTGCATGGCCAGGTTTCGAGCTACTTTCCGAGGATCCAACGTACTTTTTTCCAACTCATGGCGCGTACCAGGAACATGGTCGCGGAGGATAACGAGTGGATTTTTTTCTTCCCTGCTTGTCATTGTACATTTATTCTTTTGAACGTTTAGTCACCGACACCTGTTAGCCGGCACGTCTGGACATTAGTCTCCTTACATAAATGTATTAAATCAGACTGTAGTTGATCACTGTCATGTACTTTGCTACTCTTTCAGGTTCTTATTTTGCACAGCTAGTCTCCAGAATATTTTGAGGAAGCGTTTGGGACGCCTTATTGCTTTATCATATATGCTCTATGTTTACGATTCTTGTTTGATTGATTGAGACATAGAAGTTTTTGACCCTAGAAGATTTGATTGTAGTATGTACCCTTTGTCTTATTACAGCCGTGATCGTTGTACGACGTATAGTATCTTGTACGGGGTAGCTGGCCATGTCCGTCTCCGTATTCCGGTACTGGGGCGTGAAAATTGTGTTGTGGCTAGACTATTAGACTTGGTTGGACTGTATTGTGACTCTATTCTTCTATTCCATATCGTGTCATTATCTTCCTCTAATTTTATTTTGTGATTGAGTATTGATTATCATTATATTATCATATTGTCTTCCATTTGGAGTTGAGATATCTTGACAGGTATATTATATATTTTTTGTGAGATGTTTTGATAGTATTGTTGACCTAGACATCGTTCTACCGTTGATGCTGCGCTGTAGGCTGGACATACCCACGTACTCGTACCATGTCGGGTGCGGGTCATGACAATCACACTCCAAAATTTTCTCCACGTAGGAAGAGAATCCACTCATCACCAACAAATATTATAACTACTACATATAAACCCAAGGAACACAACAACACTGGTCCTTACTATAAAAGAAGTTAATGTAAGTAGCGAAAACCTAAATTCTAGAGATTGTTGTAGTGAAAATTAATTTTGATGGTGCCTATCTACACAAGAAGATAGGGGCTCCTGCAGTTTGCAGGGACACCCATGACAGTTTTATATATGCAATCTCATCAGTCCAACCAGGTAGGGGCCCATTAGAAGCGGAAGGAATTACGCTAAAATTGGCAATTGTCATCTGCATGAAGGCAAAATATGTGAAGGCGATCATTGAAGGGGATTGCAAGGTACTCATCGATGCAATCTGTAATAGGGATTAGGATGCACACTGGAGAGTGACACACATCATTGAAGAATGCAGAGATCTTCATTCCACCAACCACTGCATCACATTCCAATTCACACCTAAAATATCAAATTCGACTGCACAAGTATTAGCCAATGATCATATATGTTCAGATTCACCCCTTTCATCGAAGCTTTTTAGAAAGCCTCCATCTTGTATTTTGGACCTTATCCGCAAAGACAAGGCCAATAACTCTCTTCTTGAATGATAATTTCAAAGTTGCCTAAAAAAAACATAAATTCTAGAGACCACATTATTACAAGAACTAAAAGCACAAAAGTAAATTTTTGTGATGAAGGTCAAATATTTTACGCTTATGATGAAAGTGCCTTTTTAAATCTTTATCTAATGTAGATACTGTTAACAAACATCAGGACCAAATCCCTATAGATGGTATATGGAATAAGTGATTCGTATAGTTGTTGTTCATATATACACAATTGCAAACCTAAGAAGCACAAATACTCCTAACCGGACAACATATTGTATCGTGTCCGTATCAGACACGTATAAGACACGACTCAGACACCCTAAATACATTGGGACACGCCACAGAGCGTCGCAGCGTCCATATCATGTCGTATATTATTCCTATCCATGCAATGTTGATGCAAACAGGTTTGTTTGGGGATCATATTTTGGGAACCAGCATAAAAGGTTTCCTTAAATATCATGAAACAAGTGACAAATGTTTGGAAAACGCAATGTGGACTCAAGGTGAATGCACCAGAAATGCAGAAAGAACTCAATGGAACCTCTTGGTAGTTGGTGCTACGTTTCCTTTGCAAATCTTCATCATATAGAATGGCTGGAGATGCAGCAGTGGACATGACTTAAATATTTCTTCTTAGTATGTATAGTCTTTATAATTTTCTTTGCAAATTCACTTAGGTTTCATTGAATATTCTGAGTTGGTTTTCTCTTACCGTCTATTGATCCTTCAGTTCTATTATCTTTGCAAACACGTTTTCTTCCTATTGTCATTTCCACCTTAGTGGTATTGGTATGCCCCTCTGGTTGTTCTCTAAGAGACTAAATGACTTCTTGTAGAATTTTCGAAAAATAAGGGAAGATGGCACTAAGTCACATTTCCTCTTACCTCTCCAAGATGCTCTTGACTTCACACGGATTGTTATAAAAAGTATACATATTTGACAGCGAACACCATATTTTCAATCCTGACCCAATTTAGCCTCGGCCGCTATTTTTACGAGCCAAGAGATTACCTAGTATTTACTTTGAACAACTTTAACTTGGATCCAACTGTGATTCTGCGAAGATCATGACCCTAACTTCTTATAAGATTACAACACCTAGAAAATTTCCTAGGGAAGAAACCTAAAGAATTAAGTGATCACTTCTTCCTTCTAATTAATTACTAGCATTTTAGACATGTAGATCATAGGAAACACAGTCTGCACTTGCAAGTTGGCCATATATTCCAAATGTTGTTATATTGGTATGAACTCAACCTCTACCTCAAGCCTCCCATTTTCTTTGGATTGTATTTTGTGATGAGATCCTGTTAAGGAAATTAAGGACTGAGATAATGGAGTAGTTCACCTAAACTCACCAAATAGTCACTCACCTAAACCAATAGTGTTTGAAGAAAACTTGCCAATTACATAAGATGGAGCTTCCAATTTGTTCTGAACTTGATTATAAACCTTATTCGACCATGTTATGACAAAATAAAATGCTTACTACCTTTGGAATGCTTACATTGAAACCACCTAATGCTTCGTTCTTTCAACAAACTGTCGTGAATTTTCCTCGGGAAGGCAATTCCTTTTTTTACATTGTGAATTAGTGCTCGAAAGTAGAAACAAATGTTCCTGAAATTTTACTATGTATAGATGTGTTTGACAAAAGAACACTAGCGGGAAAGAGTCGTGTCTCCTTTTGCTCTATCCAATTTCTGCATTGTGTTCTTTCGGTCAATACTATTTTTATTTGACATTGTTTCTGACACTCCCAGTTAGTTGATAAAGAAACGTATCAAACTTCGTTAACCAATATGAATATGTGAGAACTTTCATGCAAGATGAGGGATTCATAGAATCATAATTACCATGTAAGTTCATACAATATATATTGATGGCAGTGGCGGATCCAGAATTACAATACAATGGAGACATAATCATAAGGGAGTTCGGAACACAAAATCCCACCCCCCCAAATTTTTATTTTTATTTTTTAGGTATATTAATATAATATTATATTAAATAGTACTATTTTTATATAATAAAGCAGTACATCTCACAATTATTTTTTACGAGTTTTCATACTTTGAAAGTGTTTAACTACAACATCATTTGTAATAATACTAAGAAACTCTTTATCTATGAAGCATACTTTTAAAAAAAAAATACTAAATATTAAATTTTTTTTAGTATTTGTTATATTCCAAAGTATGCTTCTAATTTGTAAGTTAATTAGAAGGAATTCAGGTATTTGTTATATGTCAAGATTATATAATCTAGCATACTTTAGATCAAGCATAAATTTAAAGTATACAATAGTATACTTCTACGAATTACTTCTAAATTAAATCTCTAGCCAATAAATTTGGAGTGGAGATATAACAAATACTAAAATTAAAAAAAAAATTACTAGGGCTCGACTACCAGTGAACTGCATGTGGATCCGTCTCTCACAAGGTTGAATAGTTTGCTAAATTGCTCTTCAAGTGTAGGGTCTTCCAGGTGCCCTCTCAACCAGTATTCACTTTCATAACCTATATATGAATCTCTCTTATACTAGAGTGGTTATATGGTTTGTGAAGTGAGCCTTGGATACGAAAAGGTAGGTACTGATTGTAAGCTCCATATCTAACATGCTGATGAACCTCATACAACAAGCTCATCACATACATGAATTATATAAATTTTATGTCTACCATGGCTAACTGTTGGTTATCGGATAAATAAAAGTCCACAACATGATAAACTTAGCTTCCAAATTTTTTTTTACTGGAGGCCTGGGCCCCTAGTGCTCTTAAGGTGCGTCCGCCCCTGATTGATGGGGATTAGGATTTTCCATCATCTATGTTACACGGTCATGACCAAATGGTGTCCGTATCAGTATCGTGTTCGTATTTGTACAATATAGGTAACTACAATTGTGCCTACTTGAAATCCGTATGATGTTCGTGTTCGTGTTTGTGTCCTTATTCGTGTATCCGTGTTTGTATTTCTTCAACATAGCATATCATCAATGGAACCCTAAGAAAAAGGAAGGATCTGAGGAAGATGAAATTTGTTCCCTCGTCCCTGTTATTGTATCAGGCATATATATTTGGCAAAGAATTGTTCAAAAGTTTCAGCATTTTACATGATTAACCAAGATATAAGAGAAACAGTAGCTGATGCAACTTTTTTATTCTTAGGCAACTATATGCACTTTGATATATATGCAATAATGCAAGTACACGCCTATGTCACACAATCACAGTCAGCAGTACCGTCACCACCCTGCCCGCAAACGAAGCTCCTGACATCATCTAACAGCGCGGCAGCACCTCTGCCTTGCTCCGGTCGAACAGCTCAGAACCGTGGAACCTTCCTCGTCGAGCCGGCCCACCACCTTCACCCCTTCCTCCTCCAGCATCCTCGTAAACTCCCTCTGCCTATATATTGATCATCGGGTCCACATATGTGCCTGTCGCTAGACACCTCGGCCGGCCCTTCCCCTCCCTCGCCTTGGCTGCGTTGCTCTACTCGTGAACCCTGTCCTTCCCTTCCGGGAGCGAGAGCTCCCATGTTGAGAGGCAAGGCAATAAAAAGAAAAAAATCACTCACACACACAAAGAAGAAAGAGGACACAGAACCTTAAATTTTGTTGTTAGTCCCTTATTGTTACTTTCATTCTGGAAAGTTTAAATACAGGGAAATAAACAAACTTGATCCACAAATGGTGCAACTAAACTCCTATTCTAATGCCACACAATACAACTAAAGAATAGGACAAAGTCCTAACAAAATTAATCCAACAATCAACCCCCTAATTTTGTTGTTCCAATTCATAGCAGCGCGGGGTGTTCATCTTCGCATACCTCTACGAGTAGAGTTTTCTTCTCATTTTCGGGGCATTCTGAAGAAAAATGACCATAATTATTGCAATTATAACATCTTATCCTTGCTTTATCAAATCTTCCAATCCTGCGGCTTTGGCCACGAGCAGCACCAGAGGAGCCCTCGGTTTCACACTTTTTCTCACGTGCCTTCCTTCACACGATCGGCGCCTAACTGCATCGTCTTTAACGCCTCCCACACATCTTTGGCTGTTTGCTTTTCGGCCAGTAGGAAGAGCGTTTCCTCGGGGATGCCCGCGTATATGACCGCCAATGCCATTTGATCCTTGCGCACGTCGATGTTGGTGTCCTCGATAGACCTTCATCTTGATTGTCCAGGCTGCATAATTGCTCGTCGTGAGCATCGGATAATGCAGCGAGACGGCGGAATTCCCCTTCGCCACCATACTCATCGGTACCTCGTCGCCGGTGGCACTACTTCCCGGAGAGCGCGGCATGTATTTGGGCATGAACGGATCAAGTGCTCGACCCTTCTGAACTCTGATACCAATTGTTGAGAGGCATGACAATAAAAAGAAAAAAAACCACTCACACAAAAAAAAAAAAAAGAGGACACAGAGCCTTACATTTTGTTGCTAGTCCCTTATTGTTACTTTCATTCCAGAAAGTTTAAATACAGAAAAATAAACAAACTTGATCCACAAATGGTGCAACTAAACTCCTGTTCTAATGCCACACAATACGACTAAAGAATAGGACAAAGTTCTAATAAAATTAATCCAACATCCCACACATGAGGTCGCACGCTACGGATGGCAGAACCCTGTCCTCGACCATCCTGATCTCCGACTAATTGGCCCTCTCTTTGCCTCCGAAGAAGGGCTGGTTGATGATCAAACCCGCTATCTTATCCGTCATTGTGTCAAGCTTAATAGCGCGAGGTGCCCTAGCCGGTACGTTATGTTCCCACCCGAGTGCTACCTGCAGTGAAGCAGCGTGAGGGGTCTGCATGGGTGGTGAGCAACAGGCCGGCCATCGCGTTTTCACGGAGCCAGAGGAGGGGACGGTGTTCGGGGGCGAGGCAGTACTCTACGGATACAACTAATGCAGGTAGTTATGATGAGATTTGGATGCAGCAGTCGTAGAAGGGGGCAGAAGCGGCGCTGTAGGGGAATGTCCTTGGTGAGGACTTCTAATGGTGTTTGTTGGTTGAGTTCGAAAGTGGCGGGAAGGAGAGGGAAGGTGGGGGAGCGCGGGTAAAAGAGCCGTTGGGGTTCAGAATGACCTTTAGGAGAAGGATCCATGTCTTTTGCTGCTAGCTGATGATGATAACATTAATGGTGGAGTATAGTATACTATAGTATGTTGGGAAAACATCATTGCTTTATGGTTCTTAATTTTTCGTAGTCCCGGTGTCTGCCATTTCTAATCTTAATAAAGCTTGAAAAGAAATGGAGCGTACTTTAATAGAACATCTACCTATAATCCTCTCTCTCCTTTAATCAAACTGGTCAGATGTCCAACAAACACACTCATTCACACGTGACCGTGTCGGAAGGTAATAGAAGGAGGAGAAAACTCTCAAACCTTTGCTCATTATCAGACAATTACTTATTCACAAACCTCTTGTGGGATTAATAGTTTTTATTTCGTATCCCGTGGAAAACTCTTTTCGTGAAGCGAGCCACCTAGAAACTGTTGTCCTTTTAGGGAGGCACTAAAATGGAACTTCGATGTGATGCGGGTATTGAATTATGCTATTGAGATTTCCAGCGGATTTCGGAGCCTTGACGAATGTCTAGCTGCTTTCTTCATCTCGCTTGTCGCGTCTAGCGTCTTTCGGAGCCCCGCGTTGGTGATAGGGCCTACAGCTATGCACTTCGGCTAGCTAAAACGTTTACATTTGGATTGAACTCAAGCGGAAGATATTTCATGTATTTCGGGAGACTATCTACTTTTTCTATCTCGGCTTCGAAAGAAATCAAGTTAACATCATTAGGAATATTTTGGTTGCTTTTGACAGATTCACTAGTTTTTCTAGGTTGGAACAAATGTCAACCTATACTTCTTTTTTTATTTAGGTAGGGTTCATCGTGACGGAAAGATTGAGAATATTATTGTTGAAGTGGAAAAGAAACTATATTTAGTAGCCTTCACACCCTCTAAATTGAAAAAGAAGAAGAAAAGAAACTATATGAAATTGATAAGTTGAACCATGTTTTGTGGATTGGCATGTTGGGGATATAAGTGTTGGAGTGGATGAGATTCTAAACCTATATAAAAAATACCCCGGAGTTGGATTGAGTATTCCTACATATAATAGGTATACCTCAATATATTTGGATTGAGTATTCCTACAAATAATATGAATATGTCAATGGATTTGGATTGGGTATTCCTATATATAAAGGAATACTAGTTGTGGGTTTGAGGCTATATATATTAGGTGCCTCTTAGCCCTAAAATATATCTCCATTTTTTTTTTTACAAAATGAGGCAATAGTTCTTTTACAATATTGGAAGGAGAGATGAAGAGATCGAAGGCTATTTCGAAGTGGAGATCGGTTTCAGATAATTCTTTTATCGTCGTCTCCGTTCTTCGTTTGTCTGTGATCTATTTTCTATTCCAAAGAGTTATGGTGATCCGTTTAGATCGGTGAGAAGTTTGTAAGGAGTCAGTGTATTTCTTATTCCATTAGTGGAGGCTTTTCAGGGTTGGACTCCGATCGTCCCATGGTTTTTTTTATTTAATTTTTCCACGTAAAAATTTTTGTCTATGATTTTTATTTGGCATTTTTAGTTTGTGTGCTTTTGATCGGTTCTCTTGCAGAGCTTCTTGGCTTGGAAAACAATTTTTGCGCTTTCGTTCCCAACAAAGTGGTATCAGAGCAAGGTTCTTGAGTTCAGAGAGGTGTCAGAAATTGACAGTTAAATTAGGAAATATAGAAGGATGCGAAGCCGCTGCGCATGATAAACCTGAACGGTACAAACTATCATTATTGGCGGAGCAAGATAAAAGATTTATTATTCATCAAGAAACTACATCTTCCAGTATTTGCGTCCGAGCGGCCTAGTGATAAGTCCGAAGAGGACTGGAAGTTCGAGCACATACAAGTGTGGGTACATAAGGCAGTTCATTGACGAGAACGTGTACATCCACATTGCCAATATTGAGCACGCGAAGACTCTCTGGGATAAGTTAGAATCTTTCTATGCGAAGAAGACCGGGATAAACAAGTTAATCCTAATATGAACGACAAAGATGGTTCGTCTATTACGGATTACTTCAGTGAGTTCTAGGGCGTGGTAGAGCAGCTATCCTCTATGAGAGTCAAGTTCGACGATGAAGTACAGGGACTATGGTTGTTGTGTACATTGCTATACTTGCGGGAAATCATACAAGTATTTATGATCGCTTATGCTTCGGAAGGTATGGTCAGTCCGGAGTTTGCCAAGAGCGGGGTATTGAATGAAGAGATGAAGAGACGGTCTCAGAGCATTCACTTAGTATATGGCTAGGGATTTTCCTAGATTGCATGCAGTCCTAGTTATTCATACAGCTATCTTGTGGAGTATCTTGTGGAGTATCTTATGGAGTATCTAGTGGTTTATCTTATGTAGTATCTTATAGAGTATCTAGTGGTTTATCTTGTGTACTATCTTATGTAGTATCTAGTAGTTTATCTTGTGGAGTTATCTTGAGGAGTATCTAGTGCTGGTTTGTGCGTATGGATATCTTGGACAGACTGCAGGGGGATGTGATCAGAAGAAACTTTAGTATCACTTTGCATTATAATTGTTATTAATTAGGATTGTGATAACCCTAGTTAGTTAAAATATCAAGCCGTATTTATATGATTTGCCATAATTTATGGATGATGGTTAGTCTAGGCTTTACATGATCACACCTTTATTTTTTATACTTGTTACTCTATTTGATTATCAGTTCAGGATATGTCTCATTACAAGGTTACAGTATTTCTTTTATTATCCTGATATTATTTACATTCAGTATTTACTTTCAGTATTTGTATTGCTTATTTTTGTTGGTTTAAGTTCCTAGATTGGCTTCCTTTGTGGTACTTGCTATTTGGGGTCTGACCCCACTAGTTTTGCATGGCCAGATCTAATAGCAGGATCAGAGGGTCATTCGTACTTTCCTGAGGATGGTGACCACTAGACCACTTGAGTGGATTTTCTTACTTCCCCACTCTCATGTATATTCTATTTTTGTTGGCATTTAGCCACCGAGCACGTGTTTAACTCGTGTTTTGGTTTGATCGGTTAGCCTACGGATAATAGCATGATTGACATATCCTAGGGTTGATCATGTATGACTCAGATTCTGGCTAGTTTATTCATTTTGTTTTTACTAGCATCATGATCATCTGTATATTATAGTTTGGGATGCTTTACTATTATATTTCAGTTGATCTTACATCTTGTTATTATTCATGTTGTTCTTGTGATTGAGATACTATGGTTTGTTGGACCTAGGCATGATTGTTGGTTTGTAGTAGTTATCCCTCATGTCTTACAGCTTCACCGTATATGCGGAGTACCAGTATGCTCTAAGTATACGTAGCTGGCCTTATCAGCCCTGCTCTCCAGTATTCTGGTTCTGGGGCATGACAATATGACATATTATTTATACTCGAGGGATTTTACGCCGAATTACTATCAGTGCACCTCACACGAAGAACTTGTGTCTTTAGTCCACGACCACGCTGATTACGACGACGGGTGCGTGAACATAGTTTTTGATACTGTTGGACCTAGTTTCAATCTGGATAATCATGATGCAGTTGAGGAGGCACCGAATGCCAATGCTGCAAAGTTCATGGAGTTACTAGAGAATTCAAGGACTCCATTATGTCCTGGTTGTGAGGATCATTCACTGTTGGAGGTGGTTACAAGATTGTTGAGCATCAAGCCCAATTTTAATATGTTGCAAGAATGCTACAACCGACTAATAGAGTTGATTATAAAGATCTTGTCGGAGGGTGCTAAGTTGTCTAAAGACTTATACTGATCTAAGAGGATGGTGAGATCACTCTGGATGGGATACGAGAAAATCTATGCATATTGCAACATGTGCATGTTGTACTACAAAGATGACAAGGATGAAGACGCGTGCAAATTCTGTGGTACTGATCGCTATAAGGCCACTGGTAGAGAAAGATTTGTCGGTGCAAGAAAGCCTACCGATTCGATGTACTATTTGCCTTTGATGCCACGGTTGCAGAAGTTGTTTATGGTGAAGGAGACTGTAGAAAATATGATTTGGCACAGGTGGAAACAGATCGAAAGAGTGTTGGATCATCCATCTGATGGAGAAGCATGGAATCACTTTGATCGAGAGTATCTAGATTTTGCTTCAGATCCACGTAATATCAGATTGGGGATCTTCTTCGACAGTTTTACTCCATTCGGACTTTCGGATTCCTAGTATTCGTGTTGGCATGTGATCGTCATTCCGTACAATCTACCATCTTAGATGTGTATTAAGACTCCATATATGTTCTTAACCGTTACTATCCTGAGTCCGAATAATCCGAAAAGGAATATCGATGTGTATTTACAGCCATTGATATATGAGTTGAATCAGATGTGGAAAGTATGTGCCAATACGTACGATATTTCTAGAAAACATAATTTTTTTATGAGGGCATCACTTATGTAGACCATCAATGACTTTCTGGCCTATGGAATGTTATCGGGATGGAGCACTCATGGTCGTTTTTCATGTCCATATTGCATGGACTGTCACCCCCACATTTCAGATTAGGGATATTTTTGTCTTTTCATAATTAATGTGTAAGTGATTGCATGATAATTAATTATATTTAAATTGTTATAATTTATTTGATTGTTGCACATTATCGTAGCTTCGACAATTAGAACACTACACTAGCCATTGTCTTCCAACTGATTTCACACCCTTGTCCTAGACGTGCCAAACTGTTACTTTGATGTCGGTATGACTCATAACCATGTCTTGTTGTGCTTCATTTAGTCGCACAGCATTCGTTGCGACCGACTACAATTAATTCCCTATAAATCAAACTTTGTATCCTTGCGTATTCCAATCAAAATTAGAGACACAATCTCAACCCATTTTGAATAACCCAAATTATGGTAATATGCTATTCTGAGTCTACTTTATTCATGATGCTTGGGTCCCACTTAAATTTAGTTCCTTATACTCCTAATTAATTTTAGAACACCACTTGCATTTATGTTTAATAAATTAAATTCATAAATCTCACTTTATGCAATTTTCTAATTATTGGGCACTTTTGTGCAAAAGTGCATCGAGTACTCCATCCTGTTGGACACGACACTTAAATAAACCCTATTTTTTTCTCTTCATGTGTATTTTCCATAATTTTCGGGAGTGTGCAAATTTTGACATTGATCCCTTTGAACCATGGCCTCAAACCTTGAACCAATGCATCATAGCGTTCCATTTTAATTCCATTTAAATCATAGCCCTTCCCAAGGGGTTGACCAAAGTCGACTTATAGGTCAAACCAACCCTATTTTTGTGTAAATAGTCCTTTACTTTTCCTTTCTTTTTCAACCTAAATCTAAAGCCACAGCCGACCCCTTCCCTTACTCATCTCCCTGCCGACTCCACCAGATTCCACGACGCCGGACTTCGTCAGTCGACCCACTGCACAGCACCCGACAACCCGACGAACTCCACGCTGAGCAAACACCTCCTGCAGCCGCCGTTTCCTCTACACGACGCTGTATCGTGGAACTCGCCTCGATCCTGACTCCCGTTCCCACTGAAATCGTCGCCAGAGCTCGCTGCACTCGACCAGACCGTCGATCAACCCATACGACGATCCCCTCCGCCTCGCCTCGACTCAGACCACCGGAGTTTGACCGAACAAACTCACCGCAACTTCCCGTTGAAACCGATAACCCGACTTTCCTCTACCCCGCCGGAGCCGACGCCAGAGTCCACTGATCCCTGCCGACCATTGTTCGATCACCTGCACGACACCGACTGAATTCAGTATATATTTGGGCCGACGGTACAAAGTAAGTCAATTAGATGGTTTAGTATATATTTGTATTTCTCTTTATTCATCGTATATTGACTTTTTCAGTATTCTAAATTATTATCTCTGTATAGATATCGACCATCGTCGGTTCAGAGATGCTGTAACACCCCGTTCCGTTCAAGCGGACTGCCGACTCAATCGGCAATAGTGCAACTGTCCCGACCCGTCTTGCCTCAAAAGAGAAGCAAAAGATATCCAGACTTGCCCCTACAGGAATTCAGCTTAGGCTTTCAGAGGCTCGCTCAGGCGTATCGCTCTACGTAGTCGTTCTGTGCCTGAATAAACCTACAAGTATCCGGGACCGTCAGGTCATCTAAGGCAATCCCCGAACCAGGGGAATGCACTAAGCAAGAATGAATACTGAACGTGAATCACACTTGAATGATAATCATGCTATGTATGCATCTGAACGAGGATCGTGTTATGTATTGATGGAATCCCAGCTCGTGGAGCAATATGCCTCGTTCAGACTAAGTTTAAGTTTTATGATTTTCATGTCAAGCTATGGAATATGGATAGACCCTGACCTGCATTGTCGCGGACAGCTTGTGCACAAGGTATGTTATGTTGAGTCCCGCGGACGGTCACTGGGGCACTGGGACCGATCCGATCCGGACGGGACGTATGAGCAGTCGTATGTTATGGGGCAAGGTGTTATGCAGCGGGGCTCGCCACCTGCGTTGCATATCATTCTGTGTCTTGAGACTGTGAACCGTCCATAATGGCTATGCCAGCGACTTTTGTTCATATAGATAAGTCATCCTCGCTTAGCGGCAATCCGCGTGCGAGTTATTGCATAACATCAATGAACTGAACACCTGAACGATATGAAAATAACGACCCTCATGTTTGCATATGCTATACTCCTGAATGTTTATACTTGCCCGTGCATGAATTAACAATGTTTGCCTTGGACAGGGAAGGACAAATGGTAAGTTGGTAAGTCTCGTCGTGTTTCCTCAAACATCGCACGGCGCACTGCCCGACACGATAGCTATTCAATGTTTGCATGAAACTGATCCTAAGACAACTAGAAAGACAACTTAATAGTTGTGCATGAAACCTGTATTACGTGTTTGGATTTGTCGAGCGGGCGAGTAGCTTCCCCACCAGTGCATTCAATGTACTGATAATCCACCAGTTTGCTTGCAGGGTGCGGGATAACCTCGTTCGGTGCGGATGCCTCCAACGTGCGTGCTAAGGTGTGGACATCACTCCGAAGCAACGGTGCGTCCGAAACTGAAGCACATATACAAGACATAAGTTGTGAACATCGCCTGAACATCGCCTCTACAATCATTCCACAATTGTAGCCACTTGGCACGCTTGTACTGTTTCAGAGAGAGGCTTGAGCGACTTGTAATATCGGCTATACACCGCCTGTAACACATATTCATATCAATAAAAGAGCTTGTCTTACTTCAACTTGTGTTTTAATGCTTCCGCTATATTTGTCAACTCAGAGAACTTGTTACCGAATCGCTATGCGTTCATAACTCCGCTGCACTCGGACAATCTGTACGACTCTGTGGCTTAGAACTCTTATCGCCAGCCAATGAATCACGGCCTTGCACGGGCGCGGTTCACGCTCGTGCGGCATCATGCCCGGATGGGTAAAGCGATCGTTCCGCGGGAGCGCTGGCGAGGGTGATTCCCGCCTAGCGGGAACGGTCGATTAGCCTGCGGGAGATCGGGGCGTGACATGTTGGTATCAGAGCCTGGCTTCTATGCCTTTGGAATTCGATTCGATATCTCTGTTTCAAAAGCTCGTTCGTGAGTTATGTGCACGCTCTCTCTCAATGCCTCGATGGAATGTTCCAACAATAAGTCTAAATACTTTCAAAATGCGTTTTGAATGATATGATTGCTTGTCTGGTTGTATGCTGCGAGTGGCCTTTGTGCCAACCTGTGCGAACCTTGAGAGTATCGCTAGTAGCTTGTCCGATTTTCACTAACTCTAAGTTTGGTTGAATGCATCTATTCGAGGGACGCCTTGAACTAGTGCACCATCCAAGACTTAGGAAAAGGTGAAACTCGAGTGCTGAGACTTCGCTATCACTGAGCTGGTTGACGTGTTCACGCTAGAGGGTACCTTCAAAAGTGCGCACGATCCAGTCTAAGCGATATGCTAATTTCGACGCTTGTGCAAGTGAAGATCCAAATGAACAAGTGCAACGACTTGTCTAGGATTGCCTCAAACCTAGATTACTGCTTGTCCTCAGTAAGTCTCGAGGATGAGACTTTTTCTGAGTTGGGTAGGATATAACACCCCGTTCCGTTCAAGCGGACTGCCGACTCAATCGGCAATAGTGCAACTGTCCCGACCCGTCTTGCCTCAAAAGAGAAGCAAAAGATATCCAGACTTGCCCCTACAGGAATTCAGCTTAGGCTTTCAGAGGCTCGCTCAGGCGTATCGCTCTACCGAGGCGAATCATCGCTAAGGTGGGTGGCTACGATGAACTTGTCTTTGCTTAGCCAGCACACATAAAATCTGGAATATTTATGCTAGTCGCTAGGTGATTCACTCCCTGCATGCTAATAAATCCAACGCACCTAGCTAAGGGAATAATCCCAACTTGTATTGCTTGCTAGAACATGGAAATTGAAATACTGCTTATAATCATACCCTCGCATGCTAAGTCCCTTAACGGTTTCATCTCTCGGCTTAACCTCGGGTCCGAGCAACGTGACTGTTTATGTTCCTTAGAAACGCATGCTTGTCTGCTTGAATGCTGCCATGTTTTCATCCAAACCTCGGAAGACTACTACGTAGTCGTTCTGTGCCTGAATAAACCTACAAGTATCCGGGACCGTCAGGTCATCTAAGGCAATCCCCGAACCAGGGGAATGCACTAAGCAAGAATGAATACTGAACGTGAATCACACTTGAATGATAATCATGCTATGTATGCATCTGAACGAGGATCGTGTTATGTACTGATGGAATCCCAGCTTGTAGAGCAATATGCCTCGTTCAGACTAAGTTTAAGTTTCATGATTTTCATGTCAAGCTATGGAATATGGATAGACCCTGACCTGCATTGTCGCGGACAGCTTGTGCACAAGGTATGTTATGTTGAGTCCCGCGGACGGTCACTGGGGCACTGGGACCGATCCGATCCGGACGGGACGTATGAGCAGTCGTATGTTATGGGGCAAGGTGTTATGCAGCGGGGCTCGCCACCTGCGTTGCATATCATTCTGTTTCTTGAGACTGTGAACCGTCCATAATGGCTACGCTAGCGACTTATGTTCATATAGATAAGTCATCCTCGCTTAGCGGCAATCCGCGTGCGAGTCATTGCATAGCATCAATGAACTGAACACCTGAACGATATAAAAATAACGACCCTCATGTTTGCATATGCTATGCTCCTGAATGTTTATACTTGCCCGTGCATGAATTAACAATGTTTGGCTTGGACAGGGAAGGACAAATGGTAAGTTGGTAAGTCTCGCCGTGTTTCCTCAAACATCGCACGGCGCACTGCCCGACACGATAGCTATTCAATGTTTGCATGAAACTGATCCTAAGGCAACTAGAAAGACAACTTAATAGTTGTGCACGGAACCTGTATTACGTGTTTGGATTTGTCGAGCGGGCGAGTAGCTTCCCCACCAGTGCATTCAATGTACTGATAATCCACCAGTTTGCTTGCAGGGTGCGGGATAACCTCGTTCGGTGCGGATGCCTCCAACGTGCGTGCTAAGGCGTGGACATCACTCCGAAGCAACGGTGCATCCGGAACTGAAGCACATATACAAGACATAAGTTGTGAACATCTCCTGAACATCGCCTCTACAATCATTCCACAATTGTAGCCACTTGGCACGCTTGTACTGTTTCAGAGAGAGGCTTGAGCGACTTGTAATATCGGCTATACGCCGCCTGTAACACATGTTCATATCAATAAAAGAGCTTGTCTTACTTCAACTTATGTTTCAATGCTTTCGCTATATTTGTCAACTCAGAGAACTTGTTACCGAATCGCTATGCGTTCATGACTCCGCTGCACTCGGACAATCTGTACGACTCTGTGGCTTAGAACTCTTACCGCCAGCCAACGAATCACGGCCTTGCACGGGCGTGGTTCACGCTCGTGCGGCATCACGCCCGGATGGGTAAAGCGATCGTTCCGCGGGAGCGCTGGCGAGGGTGATTCCCGCCTAGCGGGAACGGCCGATTAGCCTGCGGGAGATCGGGGCGTGACAGACGCTTGGGCCAATTTCTGAGGAACAACTACGGTGGCCCTTGGATCAACTACTCTGAGGCTCCGGAGGAGAGGAAGGCGTTCTGGTTTGTGCACTTCTAGGTAAAAGTATATTAAATAAATCCTCTAATTTATGCATATTATATAACTTATCTGTGATGCTAACTTACTAAATTATTTATTGTAGCAAACGTATTTTTATCCTCCGCACCGGGCCGAGTTGATCGAGCGGCTCTTTCCTACCGTTGCCGCCAAGCTTATCCGAGATGCTCTGGATGACCAGAAGGCTCGTGATCGTGCTGGAAAACCGATCCAAGGTTGGATCACGCCTGAGTAGTGGACTGCGATGAGGGCTAGATTCGACGATCCGAGCTACAAGGAAAGGTCTAAGAAGGCCAAGGCGGCTAGGCAGAATGCTGCCAAGTGGTGTGGTGGCTCGATTCTGATGACGGAACATTTCCATCGTTTGGTATGTTTTTTCTTTTAAAATATATTATTTTAATATAAGTACCATAAAATGGTACTTGAAAAAAATATTTAAGTTTAGTAATAAATAATATATTTTTAACAGGTACAGAGGGGTGAGGATGCAAACATGGTGACCGTCTTCTTGGCCACCCATCGCAAGGGCGGAAATCTTATTGATGAGAGGGCCTCACAGACCTATGTAAGTATTACTTTACTTTGTGTTAATTTTAATATAACTTTGGCAATTATCGAGTTTCCAAACCTTTCTAGGCCGAGTATCTTAGGCTGCGTGAGCGGGCCACTGCTAGTGCACCTACACCTGGAGAGGCTGGTACTTCGTCGCAGCCCGCTCCAGCTCCGTCGACGGATGACCTGTGGGTGACCGCAGCTGGTGGTCTCCAGAGGGGTACGTACTACGGTTAGGGCTCCTATGGCGCCCTGGTTGTGACGCAGTCATCTAGGGCCTCCCCGACAGCTGCACATTCCACACAGCCCTCGCAGTCGCAGGCCAGAGTCTAGGAGGCCGTCCAGGAGGCCGTTGACCATTAGATTGCGTCTCTCCGTGACGAGTTGCTGTAAAGTATGGAGGAGCAGCCCCGGTCCCAGCCGCAGGCGGACGATCCGATGCTCATCGCACGATTGGATATGCTCGACCGCAGCATGACGGAGCTCCGGGATTTGATAAATGATATTAGAGCCTCCAATGACCGCAACATCATGGAGCTGCAGGCGTCACAGCTATCGATGGGCGAGAAGCTGACGATGATGCAGGATTAAATGGTTCATAGCAGTACGAGGCTATTATCTACCATGGATTCTTACAACCAGCGACTCGCAGACTTGGAGCGGGCACGGCCTCCTGGTGCGCCTACATCGACACAGACTCCACCGACATTACTGCCTTCTCCATCGACATCGGTGTCGATTCCACGGGACGAGTACGAGGAGTTCTTATGCTTCAAGCACGCCGGTGGTCAGCCTCCTGCAGATCCGCAGTAGTATAGTTAGTTACTGGATATTTATATATTTTTTATTATTTAGGATGCGATTGTATGGCTATAAATTTGTCATATTGTTTACGTTTACGATGAGACTTGCTGGATGCTTTCTTTTCTTCAAATTTTATTATATTATTCATATTTTGGTTTACAACTGATGACTGATACTTGGCCTGTATTTATCCAGTGCACTAGAATTTTTTCCCTTGGTGCTGCTACTGTGTTCTTTATTCAATTATTTCTACTACCATCATATACCTGATAATGAACCCAAGGGGGTTGGTAAACCCAGAAATGTAATTTTTTTTTATTTTTTTTAAAAATTAGCGACATTTTTAGCGACGTTTAGCGACGTTTAGCGATGTTCTCTTAAGTCGCTAAATAAGTCACTAATTAGCGATGTAGTAACTAGTCGCTAAATACGTCGCTAATGACGTCGCTAAAAATGTCGCTATACGTCGCAAATTGCTGACATGGCAGTATTGCCAGGTCATTAAAGACGTCGGTGTAACGTCGCTATATAAGTTGCTAATCAGCGACGTTTAGCGACTTTAATAAACGTCGCTATTTAGTGACGCGGCGTCGCTAAACGTCGCTAAATTTAGCGACACATTAAAGTCGCTAAAAAACGTCGAATATCGACGTTTAGCGACGTTTTTTGTTTTAGCGACTTGGTTTTTTTTGACAACTTTAAAATATCGCTAATTACATCGCTAAACCAAATTAGCGACAATTTTTGGTTATTTAGCGACATTTTTAGACGTCGCTAATTTGACTTTTTCTGGTAGTGAAACCAAGGCGCTGTTCACCACCTCGATGAACTGAACTGCTAGAGCACGACCGGAACCTGCTGTCAACCCGCTTGACTGAACCAGGTACTCCGCGATGACCTCGACGCACACGACTCGTCCCACGTACCCAGGTTCGAATCCCCTCGCGTGCAAATATACGTACACGTATACGTGTATTCCTCGTAGTATTGCATACGTATTTAGCCGTGGTATATTTAGTATATGATGGTATATCGATATATGATTGGTATGTACGTATTTGCGTATGTATTCGTATATGTTAAATATATTTTGGTATATATACACACACACACACATATATATATATATATATATATATATATATATATATATATATATATATATATATAGTATATCTCCATTAATATATATACATATGTGTATGTCTTGTATATATATCCCTAAAATATGTTTAATATATATATGTACAAGTATTAATTCTATTAAGTATGTATATACATATGTCTATTATAATTGTAATTAATTAGTATTATTGTATATGATAGATAATATATGTATTATATGTCTATGTATTAGATGACTTGAATGTAGCAACGGATACACCGTAGTTACGTTGACCTGTGACCACGTAGCATGATAGCAGACTGCCATATGTACACTGACGTACTGGCAAGACCCGTATCATTGACTGTCTGTTATGCACAACAACTACAGACGTGAGACCCCCTAGCGTAGTTTCTGAGATCATTGTGTTTTGATTGTGTGTGTTAGTGTAATGTCTGATGTAATATTGTATTATATGATATGTCTATAGGACTGTTGGATCATTCAGACGATACTTTGGAACCAGGACATTGGTATTGCCAGCTAAGGACCACAGGCGAGTACATTCTCTGACAGTTTCTATTATATTGATTATCTCTATAACTCTTGTTGTATAACATACATGACTCTGACACTGTTGTTTACACAAGTTGGCATTATCGAGACCTGTCACGAGGAGTCGTGATTTGGAATCCATCATGCTAGTTGGGGAAAACGGGAAAATATTAGTAGCTTATGTGATCATACCCAAACTTTACATGCATCATAGCTCACCCACACCTCACGTCGGTGCTGCCTGACCATTACATGCCTCATAGCCTGTTATGTGTGACTAGCCTGACTATTGTTCACTTCATAGCTATCCGGATGGTTAGCTTGACCTTACATGAATCATAGCTAGTCATACATAGCAAGCCTGATCAGTCCCAAGCCGATCACATGATATGCTGATATTTTACACACTTAGTTAGATGTTCTTGACATGTATCTCTAGTATTTTGATATAGAATTCCTTATGTTCTAGTCATGATTCTAGTATTCACATATATACCAGTTCATTATTCTAGCGTGCACTTGTATTTATATTCTTTGCTAGATGTACATTGATGATGACATATGCTCCAGTATTCTATTTATTCCAGCATTTTTTTATTCTTTTTATTTCCAATATTTCTTATTCCAGTATTTCTTATTTCCAGTTTTATATCTGTCTTATATTTCTTTATACTATATTATAGTTTTTGTCAATATATGCGGAACTGCTGTTAGTGCTTGTACTTTGTTTCAATCCTGACTGAATATTTTTTCCAGAGGATCTTGAGAATTTTCGTACCACACACTATGGACCGGATATAGATGCAGATTATACACCAGAGATCTTAGAGGAGACTATTCCTTTAGATGAGACATTGCCTACAGCTATCTAGATAGTATTATATTATACATCTGAGACTTATTGAGGTTTATTTCAGTTTATATTTAGACTTATGTTAAGTTTAATTTGAGACTTGTGGAGACTTTAAGTTGGACAGCTAGACTGTGATTTATCAATATTTTGAGACATGGTGTTTGACTATGTCATTCTTCTTATCTTTTATCGTGCCTTATTACTCTTATAGTGGTTGTGATCGAGTTTATATTATGAGATATTGTGAGATGTATATTGTCCTCCTTATGGAGATGGATATCATTGACAGGTATTTAGTTATATAGTATTATTGTGACCTAGACAGCGTTCTACCGTCGATACTACGGCGTAGGCTGGACGTACCCACGCTCTCGTGCCCCTATACCGGGTGCGGGTCGTGACATGGACAGTACTAAAGTTTTTCGTTTGAAACACGAAAGCGAACCGTCCTTCTTCGATTATCATCGATAATTTCTGCCGAAGGATCATTTGTACTGGAGGACCATGAATGCTTTTTGTGCCGGTATTGTGGATAAGGCCAAACAACCACCGAGATGGCTCGGATACTCGATATGGGAAGAGGTAAAAGATTTACCAAGTGCTATCGAAGAACCTGCTAAGGGGTACAAGCGTGACAAATTTGGTCGCACTCATAACTAGACGAAGATGAGGATATTCTAGGATCTGTCATATTGGAGCACCAATCCAATCAGACATAACCTTAATGTTATGCATATCGAGAAAAATGTGTTTGACAACATAATTAATACTGTAGTTGACGTAAAGGGGAAGACGAAAGACAAACCGAAGGCCAGGTTGGACTTGGAAGAAATATCTAGACGTCTGTAAACCCCCTGATTTTTTAAGATTTTCAAAACTGGATTTTTCACAAATTTCTGAAAATTTTCTGGGATTTTTCTGTAATTAAAAACAGAGTTTTAATTATTAAATGATTTTTAATTGATAATAAACAGTATTAAAATATTATGAAAATAATATTTTTGAGTGTAAAATGAAAAACTGGACTTAGGACAATTTTTCTGGAATTTATTAGGCCCCGGACCTATTTTAAAATACCTAAAAACTATTATTTATTAATTAAATAATTATTTACTTATTTATTGATTTATTTATTAAATAAATATAATTAACCCAGAGCCCGGCCCGGCCCATTGGGCCCAAACCCGGCCCAGCCCGTTACCCTAACGGGTCGGATCGGATCCGCCCGACCCGACCCGGCTTCCCCTCTCCCTGACCACGTCCCCCTCCTCCTCGAGTCTTCCGGCGGAGCCGCCGCCTCCGGCCCGCTCCGCCCGCACCTCACCCCACGACCACCCCCTCTCTCCGCCTTCTCCGCTACCTCTCCGCCTCTCTCGGCCCCCCAGCCTCCTCCCCAGCCCTATAAAACCCTCTCCGGTCTTCCCCTCCACCGCCGAAGCCCCCACTCGCCACCTCCGCCGCCTCCCAGCGCGCCTCCGCCCCCGGCCGTCTCCCTCCCCGCTGCCTCCGGCCCCCTCCGCCTCAGCCCGGCCAGCCGCTCCCCGCCTCAGCGCCGCCCCCGCCGGAGCTCGGCCAGCGTGCCCTAACCCTAACCCTAATTTCCCCCCCGCGTGTCGGACACAGGACACGTGTCCTGTGTCGTGTCGGACACGATTTTAACTCCGGTTTTTGAGTCACGTTCAGGTGCGTGTATCTTCTTGCTCGTAGCTCTGATTTCGATTCCGTAATTTGCGTTACGAAGCCTGTATGACCCTCTCGGTGCCCGGACAAACCGCTCGGGGCATCGCGTCCTGTGGTGATCGCGAACCGCGATCCAAAAACAGGAAAACTAACACCCTGATTCACCCTGGAACTGGGTACGCCCCGCCAAACGGGACAACTTGGTCGCGTGCGATCTTCACGGATACATGCGCGTCGTCGATACGGACGTGTAGGATTTTGCAGAAGTCGATTCAGGTGTGCGTGCACACCGAAATTAACGCGTATCCGCGGACACCGTCTCGTATCCGTCAGTTCTGGAATGTGTCCTAACTTTGTGTACACATGTCGGATCAAAACAAAACTTACGCCATCAGACTCGTAGCGATACGTTGGTCCTGTGACCCAAGTTTGGTTCGATTCTGAGAACGTTGACGAAATCGCGTGTCGTGGGCCCCATAGGCTCCACTCGACGGGCGATTTTGTGATCGGCTCATCGGAATCCAATTCTGGAAGTTCCGTTGGGTTCGTATCTTCGTTCCTGACCTGCTGACACTAAGTTTGGTAAATTTGGAGACCTTTGACCCTGGCACATTTTTCGGTGCAAAGCGGGCCCACATGTGGACCCCGTTTTGACCCAAAATTGCCATTTTTGTCCTTGTCTCCAAATTGGACTCAAGGACAGGCATTTTTAGCTGATTGATATTTTCTGGATCTGATGGTGATATTTATTTAAGCAACCGGAGTACCGCCTGCAATTCCAGTTGAAGTCAGAGCCACAATCGGAGCCTGAACCACAGGCAAGTGTACCTCGCCAAAACTTGCAGTCTTGTTAAATATTCCTTGGCTTATTTATACATCAGCAGACAAGTGTACCTTGCCAACCCTGCAGCTTGCTTGGCTTAATTTTGCATCAGTGGGAAAATAGAGCTTGTCAACTCGCAGTGTTTTTTGTTGTAGTATTTTACTTGATTTCTTGTAGATTCATATGTAAACTTGTTTAACTGCTCAACCCAGGACACCTGACACTATTCATGTGACGGGATTTCCCTGAGATACACAAGGTGATTCCGTATAGGATATATATGCCTGACATATACAGTTTACATGCTTAGTTTATATCCTGACTTGTTGCATTAGCTTTGATCCTGCGTGTCATTGACATGAGACGTGAGATTTCATTGGGTGGGGAGAGTATTACCATAACAAAGGCTGATTATATTATATATATTGACATCTGGATGTGTCTTAGTCTCTGACACAGAGCTATGGCACCAGTTCTGGCCCTTCGAGAAAATACTGCTATGGGTTTCTCCGACACTGATCCTGTAGTAGCCTCAGCCTGAGTATGACTAAAACTCTCAACTTGCATATCACTTAGCTGGTTATATAGTTTATCCTATGGTTTCATTTATTGCTGCACTGCATTTATTTTGGCTTGTATTTTCTGTACCTTGTTATGTCCCCTGAGGACCTGGAATGGACTATGTCCCCAGGTATAGCCGAAGAGATCTACCCCGAGGTGTACGGAACAGGAGCACTTCTCGGAACAGAACAGGAACCTGAGGACGAGATCGTGGCAGAAGACTTCTCCTGAGTACCGGCTTCATATACTCAGTATTTCTATTTCCAGTTCATTTATTTCCTGTCTATTTGCATTGATGTACCAGACATATTCTCGGATTGTTCCCGAGACACTTATTTGAGATTGTTTATTTATTCTATTGCATTATTTCTGGCATTTAATCTGTGATTATCTGTTGTGGATGAGATTAGAATAGTCTGTGACTTGTATCATTGGTTCTATTTCCTGTTAGACTACAGCTTAAGCATGCCCTGATGGATCCATTAAATTGGGATGTCCATCGGTGCGTGCTGCTGGCCATTGTCGCGCATCCAGTCCCTCGGCATTTTAGGACTGGGACGTGACAACGTCCTACGTTGTATTTGATAAAGGAGGAGAATGGAAAGTTAAAGCAGCCTAAGACAATTTTTTTACTAGAGAAGGAGGATAAATGAAGACTTTGTAGGTGGATTAAGGGCCAAATGTTTTTAGACGGGTACATGTCGAACTTGAGAAGATGCGCCGACCTCAAGGAGAACAAACATACGGGTATAAAGAGCCACAATTTTCAAGTATTCATAGAGAGATTAATTTCGATTGTATTTCGGGAGATCTTACCGCATATCGTTTGGGATCCATTGACAGAGCTTAGCATATTCTTCTGAGATCTTTGTTCTACTAAGTTGCTCGTCGATCATCTAGAAAAGCAAGAGAAGGACATTGCGGTAACACTGTGCAAGGTCGAGAAAGTATTTTCTCCTAGATTTTTTGACTCCATGGAGCTTTTGGCAATTTATCTTTCCTATGAGGCACGTGTTGGTGGGCCTGTCAGTTATCGGGGGATATACCCGTTCGAGTGACCTCTGAATCAACTAAAGAGAAAGGTAAAAAATAAGGCATGGGTTGAGGGATCTATTTATAAATCTTATGTTCTCGAGGAGATTACAAAATTTTGCTCGACGTATTTCAAACCTTATTTTGCTACTAATAGAACGAGAGCTCCGAGAAACGATGACAGATATCAGGAATATAATGATGCAATACTGAAAGTATTCAATTCGTCCAAAAAGTCTTCAGAGAAAATAAAGAAGAGATCTTTGAATGACGACGAACTAAGGGCTGCTCAATTTTATATATTACTCAATTCCGACGAGGATGAAGTGGAGAAGCTAGAGGGGTACGTAATTAATACGTCCATATTTATGTTATCTCAATGTAATAGTATAAGCTAATATTATGCTACTAATCGGCTGTTGCTTCATTGTTTTTCAGCACATATAATGATGAGTTGAGGTCGGTTAGACCCTACATAACAGACGAAGAAGTAGAACAAGAAATAAGATGTCATTTTTCTTCTTGGTTGGGCGCATAGTAAGGAGCTCGGTAATTACTTTTTCTATATGCACTTGCACAATAAATAATTTACTATCACTTCTTTGGTATTTAGGTCGATCGTCTAATAACACCCGAGACTGAATCTATTAGAACTCTACCAAGGGACCAATTACTGCCATCAAAATATGGCCAAGTTACTGTGTGAATGGGTTTAGGTTCAAGTCAACAAATTCTCCGATCAGAGACAACTTCCTGGATCTTGATTCCAGTAAAATAGTTGTTTGTGTATCAAATCTTTGAACTACAAAGAAGTCGATCCAAGCAATAATTTTTTTGGCATCCTATAAGAGATTGTGGAGTTGACATATAATTATGGCACAAAACCTGTTAAGATCATGTTATTCAAGTATGAATGGTTCGATCCGATTGAAGATCAAGCTTAAAAAATTGACAAGCATGGTCTTGTGGATATAAACTACAAGCGTAGATATCAAGGTTATGAACCATTTGCCCTATAAAGTCAGGATCAGCTCGTGTACTTTATAACTTATCCTAGACGGAGAACAGTGAAGTCGGACTGGTGGACAATATGCAAGACTAAAGCTAGAAATATCTTTGACGTTGACGAAATAGCTTATCAGGAGGACGAGATATTTCTTGTAACAAATATTGTAAATATAGACTCAACGAAAGTTACTCATTACATGAATAATAATGTAGAAGAGGTAGAATTATTCGAAGAAAAAAACGAAGAGGAGGAGGAGGACAAGGAAGACGAACAAGATAAATTTTTGAAAGATGATTGAAAATAAAATAAATCCATTTGGACTTGTGATATGTATTATATTTTGACTGTAGAATGTACTATCCATTTAGACTTGTGATGCTACTAGTTATTTACTATGCAATTCTATTAATACTATGAGACATGTATAATATTTTGACTATAGAATGTACTATATATCTGTTTATTTGTTCTATCATCATATTTTGTTATCAGATATGAAGGACGACGTGGAGCGTTCGACAGGTCCTGAGGTAGATGGAGTGCTCCTCCGGTACTGCCTACTGCTGGATCTGGATCCTCGTCGCCAAGTACTCCAGTATATCGACTAGCCACATCTCCGACTGCGACGACGTTACGTGGCAGCACTCCTGGGACAAGTATTTCCAAGCCAGAGACTACTCCCTCGTCTAGCGTTCCTCCTGCTGACAAAATATTTTTAGGTACATACTACGGTAAGGGATCCTATAATGCCCTTATTGCGATGCAAGCCTCTATGGCCTCCTCTACAAGTGCGCATTCCCGACATCCCTCGTAGGCGTCTGCCTGAGTCCAGGAGACCGTTGACCGTTAGATTGCATCTCTCGGTGATGAGTTGCTGTGAAGGATGGATGAGCAGCCAATGTCTCAACCGCAGACGAACAATGTGAGGCTTATCGCACGATTTGATACGCTCGAGCACAGCATCATGGAGCTCAGGGATATGACCTAGAGGACGGAGCATGGCGTTACTGATCTTAGAGCGTTGATAGAGCGCAGCATGACGGAGCTGCAGGCATCACAGCTGTCCATGGGAGAGAGGCTGACGATGATGCGGGATTCAATAGCTGCTTGTAGTACGAGGTTGTTATCTACCATGGATTCATACAACCATCGACTAGTAACATTGGAGAAGATAAGTCTTCTTGGTGTGCCTTCATCGACACCGACTCCACCAACGTCACTGCGTTCTTCATCGAAATCAGTGTCAATTTTACTAGAGCAGTATGAGTTGTTCTTATCCCTGATGTGCGTCGGTGCTCATCCTCCTCCAAATCCGCAGTAGTCTTAGTTAGGACAGTTTACTGGTTGTTTGTATTTTGACACCATTATATTGGATCATTTATGAATATTATACATTTATTAAGGCTTTCAGACTTTATTTCTTGCACTTAGTTGTGTGGATATTTATTACATTCTTTACAACAAAATTTTTTTGAGACTAGGTTTGTAATTCCAATATGTCATTTTTTTCAAATTTTACTTTATTATTTATATTAAATGTATGTGAATTTACCGGTGTTGAGTGTTCCACCGAAGGGGTCGGCGAACCCAGAAAATTCAACGGAGGGTTGCTCCGGGTTTGTCTATTTTTATGAACTGTGATATTGCAAGGATATATGACAAATTATATGACAAACAACAAGCATAGATTTATTTCAGATTTATTTATTTATTTTTTACAACTTAGCCACGTTTAGGCGACGTATCTAAATACGTCGCTAAATACGTTGCTATTTTTGTCGCTAAACGTCACTAAATGGCTGACATGGTAGTATTTAACATGTTAGCAAAACGTTGCTAAATGTGTTGTAAAATGTCACTAAATAGAAAAAAATTAGCGACGTTTAGCAACAAATGACATGTCGCTGATTTAGTGACGGAACGTTGTTAAACGTCGCTAATGTGAAAAAAATTAGCGACGCCTAAACGTCGCTATAGAGACGTTTTGCGACGTTTTTCCTGTCAGCGACTAGCTAAAATGTGACTTCACTGAAACGTCGCTAAAACTTTTTAGCGACGTTTTTATGTCTTTTAGCGATGTTTTCAGACGTCGCTAATTTGACTTATTCTAATAGTGATGTCTTTTTTCCATCTTAGAATTTAAATATTAAATGTTTACTTTGTCTTCTACATGTAAATGGTTCGAAGTTCTACTAAAAAGAACAAGTCAGTTTTACTAAAAACTCGTATTAATTGGGTTGTTTCAGAGGTTTTAAAAAGAGGGATTTATAGCTTTGATAACTCTAGAGATTGTAAGGTCATCTATTTCTTGATGTGATAAAAAATACACGGACACTTCTACGACTCCCAGAGTACCCTTCAAGTCTCCAAATAATGTCGATATCACAGTTCAAGTGGTAAGTTGACACTTCAAAATTAAACTTCTTAAGAGTATGCTTTGCAAAGTCTCCATACATCATGTGAATTTGATGGAATTTTTTTTTATTTGAATGGACAAAGGAAAAAAATATTATGTTACAATTTTTAACAAAGTATGTTGCCTTTGTGATTTTCAAGGAAAAGATGGTGGAATAGTGGTTTACCTGTACAGGGTTTTACAATGTTCAATTGACTTCATTTTAAGTAGGAATTGCTAATGTTATTATAATGTTCAATTTACTTCCATTCCAGACTTGGTATACATAAAAAATTTCCTACACAAGGGCGATATTGCTAATGTTATTAAATTGATATAAAGATGTATCTACAATTATATCATAGACCAAGTTGCTTATACTTTCCTTGACTAGAACTTGTTTTCAGTTTGATTAAAAGAGTTGCATTGAGTTAACATTTGGTTATAGAAGTCAATTGTGAGTTTGACTGGAGGAGTTTATGTTTTTGAAAAGTTTAATTGCTACTAAGTGGCTCATATAGGAAATGACAATATAGATGTCCACTAATCTTTGTATCCAGTACTATCTGGCCTCGAATGAGGAATATTGTTGGGGTCATAGGGGCATGGGCGACTACTTTTGGGTGACCCCTTGCTATGCGATTCTACAAGGTGAGGTTTCTTTGTTATGTGTCCCATTAAAATTTGCTTTTATAGTATGTATATATTTTAGATTTTCCATAATTGAAGGTTAGTCTTGATTTCTTATGTTGGTATTGTTTTACAGCCTGCCAAAGTATGAATCCTCCCATGAGTTCCAAACAAAGAAGAGCACCAGAAACAGGTGCAATATTACTTGGGATGTGGTAACTATTGAACCATGCAGTACTATAAGCAGAAGAAAAATAAATATGTACATGTTGGTAGTAAATAGAAATCTCATAATATAAAAGTGGGTAGAAATTTAACCACACCGATCACATGTATAGTTTTCTTATTTATAAAAGACAATATTAACAATAAAATATAAACAGAACAACCAAAATAATAAGAATATAATCAAGGAATATTATTCTTATTCATGATTATTGAGGTGGATGAGTTGAAAATTTGAATTGATAAATCTGAACTTGAATTTGTAACTGGCTTCATCTTCTAATATAAGCCTCTCTCAAACATGCCAGCCCCATCATCGAATTCTACAAGGACCCATCTAGCCAATGTATAATCCCAGCAATAGATGGCAGTTGGAGGTCCTGATCACCACTAGGAGAAGCCTTGTGGTCTTGGCGGTGGCCCAAATACATAATTAACCCACTTTATGCTGCAGGGAAGCGGGATGCTTGGTACAGGTGGTCCTAGAGGTGGTATCAATAGGCAATGAACAGGTGGTACTAAGATATGCACCTGTGAACCGACATTCGCAACACTATAATGATGAGTGATTTTTGCAGAAAATAAAGATCACAAAATACAATTACAAAGACGCAAGAAATATTCACAAAAATTCTAACCAGTAAATAATCTACCGAGAGAGCGATATCACTACTAAATAAGATTACAAGATTGTTATTCCCGAGGCTTAATCAAAGATGGTAGAACCAAAAGTTATAGCCGAGATCAGGAGTTCAACCAAAAAATTTCTCACTGCTATACCTCGATCCAACGAACAACTTATAGAAAATACTCTGATTACAACTTTCTGCTACAAAATCAATAATCAGAAAAATACTTTTTGTTCTTCCTTGCAATCGCAGTTGCAGACGGACAGAACATATTACAACGAACAAAAGAGAAGAGGAAAGAGAATAAGGAGAATGATCTCTGCTTGCTAGGGTGATGAAGATAACCGTTGCTCAAAGCAAGATTCGTCCCACACGATCTGCTTCTAGGAACCAGCAAATTCACGTAGAACTTCTGAAACGCTCGCTGTCACCTCTTTCATGGACTCGCAAGAACTCTTTGGACACCAATTACGGCAGGAACTGAATCCCTCTTCATCTTTGTCTTTTTCGATGTAAGTCCTCAAAGAGGCTACAAAGAGAGATTTTATAGAGATATGGTGGAAACCCTTGCCCCAAATCAATTACGAAATGATATGAACGATTTAAATTCAAATCCCACAAAAATTGGATATGAATAACTGATCATGCGCCCACGTGCCCACGACTCAAGTACCCATGCGCGCAATAGCGTATAGCCGCGCATGGTCGCGCAACGCCAGTGCATGCGCCCATGTAGCGCCCTCTCAATACCCGCTCAGGCGCCCGCTCAACACCCTCTCATGCGCCTGCGCATCAAATGTGCATAAGTGCCATGCGTCGATGGTTACGTGCAAAGTGCGCTAACAAAGCGCCACTTTGCACCCATGGGCCCGAGTCTGAGTCCGAGTCTCTAAGCCCCTCTGGGGGCTTATCTCCTGTGAAAATAATTCCAAGAGCATGCCAAAAAGCATAAATGCATTCATGAAAGAGTTAATCATTTTTTTTCCTACTAATATACCCCCACATGACACCCATGTACCCCACCACACCCCATGTACACACCTCAACATATACAAAGTATTAAATTGAGATACTTACTTGGTAGTATAGCCAATATGAGGCTATATTTACTAGTCCAAAGTGAACAACACCAAAATCCCCCACATATCTCAATATATATGGGTTGAGCGTTGTTATGCCCAAGAACCAGAATATTGGAAAGCGGGACTAACAAGGCTAGCTACGTATACTTAGAGCACTCTGGTACTCTGCATATACGGTGAAGCTGTAAGACATGAGGGGTCACTACTATAAACCATCAGTCAAGCCTAGGTCCAACAAACCCTAGTATCTCAATCACAAGAACAACAGGAATAATAACAAGATGTAAGATCAGCAGAAATATAATAGTAAAGTGTTCCAAACTATAATATACAGATGATCATGAATCTAGTGAATACAAAATGAATGAACTAGCCAGAATCTGAGTTATACATGATCAACCCTAGAATATGTCAATCATGCTATTGCCCGTAGGCTAAATGATCAAACCAAAACACAAACTAAACACGTTCTCGGTGGTTAAACTCCAGCAAAAGTAGAATATACATCAGAGTAGCAAAGTAATAAAACTCACTCAAATGGTCTGGTGCTCCTGGTAGCCACCATCCTCAGGAAAGTACGGAAGATCCTCCGGTGCTACTACTGGATCTGGCCATACAAAACCAGTGGGATCAGACCCCCAAATAACAAGTACTACAAAGAAAGCCAATCTAGGAACTTAAACCAATAACACAAGCAACACAAATACTGAAAGTAAAATCTGAATGTAAATGATCTAATGATAGTAAAAGAAATACTGTAAACCTGAAATGAGACTTATCTGAACTAATAATCAATAGGGTAACAAGTGCAGAAAATAAAAGTATGATCATGAAAAGCCTAGACTGTCCATCATCCATAAAATACGGCAAATCATATAAGTACGGCTTGATACTTTAACTAACTAGGGTTATCACAATCCTAATTACTAACAATTATAATGCATGAATAACTGTATGAGTTCCTTTTGATCGCATGCCCCTGTAGTCCGTTCGGGATATCCATACACACAAACCTGCATCGGATACTCCTCAAGATACTCCACAATATAAATCACTGGATACTCCTTAAGATAACTGTATGAATAACCGGGACTACATGCAATCTAGGATGATCTTTAGCCATGTACTAAGTAAATCTCTAGTTATTAACCCCTAGCAGTTTTTTTTATAAATCCGGGTGTGGCATTCCGTAGAATTCATCCTAGACATGATGTAACAAAACAAGGTCTAATAGAAATATAAACAAGTTTAATATATACTACACAAAAGAACTCATGTAAGCCATGACAACAACCAAGCTACGTGTAACCAGGTGAAGCCACGTAAAGCCTTGTGAAGCTAGGTAAAGCCAATTGAAGCCATGTCAATCCAGATAAAGTCATGTGAAACCATATACAACCATATGAAGCCATGTTAATCCAGATGAAGCCAAGTGAAACCAAGTCAAGCCATGTCCAATAAAGCCATGTAAAGTCATGCCAAGTCAAGTATAGTAGATCATGTCATCACGTGTAGCTGGGCAAAGCCGGATGAAATCGAGTAGCCAAGTCAAGTCATTTGAAGCCATGTAAGTTCATGTCCAAATTCAGGTCAAGTCATCGTATATCCAAACAAAAGCTAGAAGTATCAAACAAAATCATGAAAAACCAAAAATTCCTAAAGAAAGAGCATAATCGATATACCGTCGGTAGAGTCCAGTACACTATCAGTACACAGGTCTAGAGATAAAAAAATACAACAAGTTCTGGATTCCAATAAATTAGTATACCGTTGGTATACTGTAGTATACCGTTGGTATACTGTAGTATACCATCGGTATGTTGTTCCAAGTAGGCAAAAAGTTACTCAAAAATAAAGTTGCACAAATCTGTATACCGTCAGCACAGTCTAGTATGCCGTCGGTATACTGGTCAAGACAAATATTCTGAAGTCGGTCAACAATGTCTGCAGGATCGTATACCATCGGTATACTGTAGTACACCTTCGGTATGCCGATAGTGTTCATAAAAAATATCTAGAAATCAAGTCGGTCGAAATCGGTATACCGTCGGTATACTATAGTATACCGTCGGTATGCCGATTTCTAAGGATAATCATGGTTAAGTCAAGTCTGATTTTCGGGACGCAAATCAAACCCCAAAATTATTAGAACCAAGTCTAACAAGAAGTCAAGTATAAGATAAGTCTCATATTACAATATGGACAAAACCTCACGGTCACAACTCCGGTACCATTTTCGTTACCGAGTTACCAAAAAGGGACGGAATAAGATTATACCAAAAATCAAAATCGAGAAGGTCACTAGTCTAGAAATTATGATATGAAAAATAATAATAAAACAAGTTTAAGCTAAAAAGCAATAACCAAAGCTTCAGGAAATAAAATGACATGAAGTAAAAGAAGTTCACGAAATCGACAAGGTGTACTTGCCTAACGCGAGCTTCCAGCCTAAACATTCTAGTCTATCACTTCGAAGGGGTTCAGAAACCACACGCCAGGTCTCAGGACCACGCTGTCAAGATCGAGAGAGAAATGAAGAAGAGAGAAGAGAGAAAAAAAGAAAAAATAAAATGAAATAAAGTAATATTTATATAAAAATATCTCGAAAATATCTCAAAAAGTAAAACAAATATCTGCTGGATAGTATACCATTGGTATATTATAATATACCATCAATATACTGATTATGTAGTAAAGTTTTAATTTTAAGAATTTTTGGGCTTCCTAGAGATCCAATAAAATGTAATAACTAGCACAAATATACGTATCCGCATAAAATATGAATACTGTGAGACGAGTCTCACAAGCATTATCCATAGTGACTACCCATCATGTATTAGGATAGATATCGCTTCGACTTGAATCTTCCCGTATGGGTCGAATAACAGTATGATACAAGAATGGGCTAAGCCTTGAATTATGCATCATAGCTATAATTTTTTCCACTCACATATTGACGTCAATTGTACTTTCGGTTGCACATTAAAGGCCCTTTGTATGCCTGGTTTTATTATGTGTATCTTGGGCGTCTACATGCTTACCCTCAAAAGACGGCTTATATCTCTTACCACACACTTTAGGTGAGTTCTTTTAAAGAGTCATTGGCATGAAGCCTTGCGTTTTCTTGCGGTGCTACTCTGTTATGACATGGTCCAAAGCTGAGGCTACACCTCATCGTGGTGTCATGCCACTGTAGCATAAGGTTCGAGCCTCTTTGTAGTGCCATACTACCCAGCATGAAACCTTGCATTTTCTTGCGGTGTTACATCGCTGTGACATAGCTCACATAGCCGAGGCTTTAAATCTTTTACCACTTGGTGGTGTCACGCTACTGTAACATGAGGTCACCAGCCTATTTATAGTGTTGTCTACCACTCTTTATTCTACTTTATTAGGCTGCATTAGGCTATCTGCCTATGTGCGGTGCTACGCCACCGTGACATGGCTCGTAAAGTCGAGGTATTACCCTATCGAGGAACTTCATCATGGTGTCACAACATTGTAGCATGGATTCCTTGTACTTCTTTGTAGTATTATACTACCGTGCTTCCCGTAAAGCACAAACGATATTCAAAATTCCTGAGAACTCATTACGATGTCTAAGCCATCCTCCCACATGACTTATTCTACATAAAGAAAAAATAGTAGACAATGGTGGTTCTAGGTTCGTAATCCCTCAATGTCTCAAAGGATTATCTACTATTCCTGATATTCTCCTAGTCAATGATCATTCTTTGAACCAAAAGCTAGATGACTAGTATATTTCTCTTTGAACTAATAACATAAAATTTTATGGTAGTACAAAGACACAATATCAGAATATGTTCAAGCCCATTTTGATTACTATATCATCGACCAGCTGGCGGTTGATACCTTTGGTGAAAGAATCCACAAGATTCTTCTATCTTTGAACCTCAATTACGATAATGACTCCAGTCTTTATCAGATCATTCACTGCCCCGTGCCTCAGCCGTATAGTCCTCTTCTTACCATTGAAGAGGTTATTTGATGCCACCTCTACAGTCGCCTGGTTGTCTCAGTAAATCAGTACCGTCGAAATCTGCCCACCAACCAATAGAAGATAACATATGGGCTCCCGAAGCCATTTTGCTTCGTCTGATGCAGCCGCTAGGGCATAGAACTCAGATTCTATCGAGAAATAAGAGAGTATTGTCTACTTCTTTGACTTCCATGATATAGTAGCTCCACCCATGCAGAAGACATATCCTCTTGTGGACCTTTTGCTCTCTACTTCTGAGTACCAACTTACATCACTGATGCCTTCTACCACTGTTAGATAACTGTTGTAGTGCAGTGCATACTTTTGAGTCCAATTGATATATCTTATTACCCTCTTCACATCTTTCTATTGCTCCACACTTGTGTTGCTCGTGAACAAACTCAGTATCCCTACGGCGAAAGTTATGTCAGGCCTTATGGCAGTGGTTGCATACATCAAACTTCCGATGACGCATGAATACTCCAGTTGCCTGACACTTTCCTTTGGATTTGGCTTCAGCTTCTTGTCACACCTGTACGGAGTATCGATCCCTGGAAGATTTTGATATCAATAGCGTGTGAGCATCCTTTCAATATAATGAGACTATGATAGCTCCACTCCAGTATTCGTCCGAACGATTTTTATCCCCTTCCGGATGATCTTTATCCTCAGGATAACATCAGCTTCCCCCAAGTTCTTCATACTGAACTTGGATGAGACGAACTTATTTGTCTCAGTGACACGTGCTAGATCCATGCCTAGGATCAGCATATCGTCCACGTATAGACAAACAATGACTCCTCTCCTATAAATGAACTTTGGGTAAACACACTTATCAGTCTCACTAAATCTATAGCCGTTTGATCTTATAACTTTATTAAACTTCTAATGCAACATCTTGGGATCTTACTTCAGACCGTATAACAATTTTACCAACTTGCAGACTTTATCTTTAATTCCTTTAACGACAGTTCCTTCTGATTGTTGCATATAAATCTCTTTGGTCAACTCTCCGTTCAGAAATGTTATTTTAACATCCATATGATGAATAACTAGCTTATGAATTGCACTCAGAGCAATCAATATCCTGATAGTTGTCATTCGTACTACAAGAGCATATGTGTCAAAGTAGTTGATCCTCTGCTTCTGAAAAAATCCCTTGGCTACCAGTATTGCCTTGAACTGGTTAACAGTTCCATCAGCCTTCATCTTCTTCTTGAAGATCCACTTGCATCTGTTTGGTTTAGCTCCTTTAGGTAGATCGACCAACACCCAAGTATTGTTGGAGGTTATTGAATCACACTCATTATCGATAGCCTTTCTCCAGAAGACAGCGTCACTGGTCTTCATTACCTCATTATAGGTAAGCAAATCTGCTTCCACATGATAGATGATGAAATTATCTTCGAAGTCCTTTTGTCTCCTCACTCGCTTAGGCACCGATTCTGCGAGTTCTGGTTCGATCATTGTTTTTGGAATATTAACTTATGTTTGTACTACAACTTTATTGGAATTGTTAGCCTCCAGTGCACTCACACTATTCTTCGGAATATCCGCGATAATAATGATCTTGTGCCATACAAAGTTGTCTTTAAAGAATTCTGCGTCACGAGATTCGATGTTATGATTTGATTTAATATCAAAAAATCTCCGAGCATCACTCTCCTCAGCCTAACCCATGAAGATAGCCTTTGTAGTCCTCGTACCCAGCTTCTGAATCTTTAAGTCCGAAAGCTTCACATATGGTAGGCATGTGTCATGACCCGCACCCAAAAAATCGGGCATGAGTCGTGGGTACGTCCAGCCTACGCTGCAACATCGGCGGTAGAACATTGTCTAGGTCTACTATCTAGCTAACAATCTCACGCAATCAATATATATACCTGTCAAGATCTCAACTCCAAACGGAGGAGCAATATCATAATGATAACACAAGTACTCAATCACGAATCTAAGCACGATAAGATAACACAAAAATCTGACAACTACAAAGTCTAAACAACTACTACTAAAATAACAACAACATCAATAATAATAATAATACAATAACCTATCATATATAATACAAGGTCTTAATCCAAAACTGGGGACAAATCCGGTACCAAAAGCTAATAAAAATAATAACAGGTCCTAGTGATCCCGGCTACCAACCCGGAAATCACTCCTGAACTAGGGGGTCCCCGTCTGCACCATCGACAGGCTGAGGTCCATAAAACGTCGGACACTAATCCTCCGGATCCTCTGAAAAAATATGTCCAGTCAGGACTGGAGCAAGTACACCTCTAACAGCAGTTCCAGTTAAATGATAAAAACTATAAAACAGTTGTAGCAAGTAGCAATGTGAAGGAAATAAAGTATGAACAAAAAATATATACATATCACTGGTGCATAAAGGTAAAGATGCATGAATATCAGAGGCAAGATAGTAATAACTATAAGATACAAGAAATCTAAACTATGAGTAAGTCTGTGCACAAGAACGTGTAGTGAGTCCAACTAGAGTATACGTAATGAGTCAAGTCCAGAAACTATAAGTGAGACCAGCAAGAAATGCAAGAGAGTCCAGACTAGAAAGAATGAACTCGTGTCTTTGAAATACCTGTTTCGACATATAAATGGCTAGGGGTAAGTACGGCTCACCGCGCACTGGGTGTGCGACTTCTATCATTCCAGATTAGACCAGAGGGGGTGATTGCAGTAATTCCAGTTGGGAATATTTACATGTCTACTCGAGTATTTCTTCGCCCCGACTAGTACAAGTGAATCCAAGATCCGACACGTAAATCAAGTATGAGTCTAGCCAGAAATATGAGTGATGCCTGTAGTGATGCCAGTAGGTGATTCCAAAATAGAGGCCAGAAACAGGAAATATACGTGTCACAAGTAAATGAATCCAGAAATACTAGTCCGTATCCTGCCAGAAAATCAGATCATAGTATACTAGAACTAAATCATAATAATCATCAAATAATGAAAACTATCAGAGAATGTACTCGCCTGACGTCCTGAGCAACTAGCGATCTGAACTGGTATCGCAAGGACCTATTACGAAAAGCAAGGTTAAACATGGTTCTAATAAGTTAAATAGATATAAAATAACTAAAAATAGGCTTCTATGGTCGTTCTAGGTCAAACGGGTCAAACCGGTAAAATCTGGGTCAAAAAGTCAACTCTGGGTCCAAAAAGTCAACTCTGGTTCAAATCTAGGTCAAAAGTTAACTTTGGCGGTCAACTGGGGCAACTACGGTCAACTCTAATTCAAACTAGGGTGCCCCTAAAATTCTAGGTCAAAACTAGGTCATTAAGCTAATAAACCCTCAAACTCGCCTCCTTGAGATATCGGGATACCCTCGGTATCCGATACCTCAACCTACGCTATACGCCCCGTCTATACCCTCTATAATATATACTAGCACGTATATATATATACAATTATACATATAAAACTAACTCTAACCTTAATCCTAGGCCAAAACTCAATACCTTGTCCCGACGCTCAATACCTTGAGTATCTCAAGGTATTGAGATACTCAAGCCTTACCCCTCACTAACACTAGCTAGCTAACTAACTGCACCCCCACACTCGAATGATATTCAAGTTGGGTCTGACTTTCAACCAGAGTTCATGAGGAGGGACATCAGAAGTTGAGTATGGCACTCTTTTTAGAATGAGCGTTGTCGTCAGCGCAGCTTCTCTCCAGAACCAGTTTGGAAGGCCCACAATCAACAACATTGACTTCATTATTTCTATCAACGTTCTATTCTTTATTTCAGCTACTATATTTTATTGATAAGAATATGAAGTAGTCATATCATTGACTATTCCATTTTCCTTTCAGAAAGATGCGAATTCAATATACCTATACTCTCTGCCTCGATCACTTCTGAGTCTCTTGAGTTATTGTCCAGTTTGATATTCAGCCTCAGCCCTCACTACTAAAATATAGAGGAATAGCGATGTCATTTTTTGTTGCCAAAATATTTCTATTTACTATTAGCGGCTACCCGGCGACGGAATTTAGACGAAAAATACCCGTCGATAAACGCCACGTCGCTAAAAGATTCTGTCGCCAATCAGTCGAATTTTTGACTATAAACTGGCGTAATTGTGACTTCGATTTAGTTGACTTCTATGCGATATTTCAGCGACGGATTCATTAAATGGCGCTTTAGCGACTTATATATGATAGTAATTAAATTTATAATGACGTCTAGATAGCGACATATTTGCGTCAAAAACGGTATCGGGTTAGCGACGTTATAGCAACATTATTTATGTTCCTGATACTGAAAAAAAGTCTAATACTCAACTTGGCAACGGAATAACAATATTACTTACTGTCGGGAGGAAGTCGCATTTTCTTCGACGTGTATCGATAATCTGTCGCCAAAGAATAAAAATTTACTAGGCGACGGTTGTATCCGTGGCTAGCGTGTCGCAAGTACATCATAGGTAGCTGCTAAGTCGATGGATGTACGTCTCTAATATGCATAAAACTACAAAAAAACTTTTAAATACAGATATCCCAGCATGTTCGGTTTATATAAAACCTGTTAAACACTATCAATATATCAACCATCCAGCGCAACCCGATGTAGAATTTCCATCCAATCGGACCTTCAACGACACAAACGCATACTGGAAACACACACGAGACATAATTCTGAAAATACATATAATTAAGATAATAAAATTAATCTCATATATGAACAACATCCACAAGTCCACGACCACAAGCCCAAATAAAATAATCAAAGTACATGAACAACATCCACAAGTCCAAGTCCACGACCACGACAACACAAATAAATAATATCCACAAGTCCGCGATTACTACAACACAAATAAATATCAAATATAAAGAAAATCACCGATCTGGCGGTGTTTTTTGGTCACGCAAACGTTCGAGGACAGCCAAAGAAATTTTATTCACTAATTCAGATGGTAGTGAACCTAACGCCTCCGACGACAATAAACTTAGGAGTCTCATCTGTAAAACCCCTAATCCTAGAAAATCATATTTACCTTTTTTTATTAATTATTAATTTAATTTTCACAATTAGTGTCTAATTAGGAGAAATAGATTTTTATTAAATTTTATTTTAGGTGTTGGTGCACTTGGGGGATTTAAGGAGCCATCAGGAATTTTTCTGAATTTATTTCATGTAGGAGACCCTTGAGTAGTTGCTAGCTTAATGGTACGTATTAATATAATTCTAGAAATTTTCTATGAGTATATATATATATATATATATATATATATATATATATATATATATATATATATATATATATATATATATATGTTTAAAGGAAAATATAAAAGATTAGAAAAAGAAAAGATTAGAAAAGAAAAAGAATGAAAAAAAAGAAAACATTTATCATTAGCTAAAGCCCCCTCCTCCTCTGCTAATGAGACAACCCAAGCCCCTTCTTTACACCACAGCAAGCCCACTTCCTACCCGCGCATAAGCACAGTAGACCCTTTGACCCGCGAACACGAACGGAATTCCCCCTCTCCTCTCTTGTATACCTATATATATTCTTATTTCAACCAAACCCTAACCCTAGATCAATCCAATCCCCTCCTCTTTCCATCTAGACTTAAGGAGCGCCACCACCACAGCAGGAGAACCGTGCCACGCCGTCCAAACCGACCCCGACAACCGCGACCCCGTGCACCCCGCGTACTGCAGAATTCAGCAGCGAGGTACCTGTGTTCCCGTACAGTTTTTTGTCACCTCGCTCAACCAAACTCGACCCCGTCTTCTCCGGTATGATCTTCACCTATCCCCCTTCCATAACTGTATGATAGTTGACCTCGAACAACGCGTAACCAAAGGCAAAAATAATGTCAAAGTTGGCAGAAAAAGACAACTTTCTGGGATCGCAGAAAACTGCGGTGATCACCTATGTTCCTGGATTCGTATCTTCCACCACATAGATCCGAATCCGATGATTCTTTTTGGTATGCGGAGACCACTTGACCTAGTTTAATTTCTGTTAAATAACCCTAGATTATTAACTGTTGTAGGTAAAATTAAATTTATTGGAAAATCCCGTAAACACACTTTTCCCAGATTTCTAAAAGTTGTGAAAATAAGCGCGCCCCACCAAACAGGACCCCCCGCCATGAACCAAGTGTACAAAATGGTGCATACAGCGTACCCGGACACGTAAGAGTCAGCAGAAACTGATTCGGATGCGTGTGCGTGCCGGAATCAGCCCGTATCCGCGGACAAACTCCGTGTCGCAACTTTTATGAAAGTCACGCGTATTTTGTGCACGCTCGTCAGATTGCGACGAAACTTATGCCACTGAACTCGTGGTAATGAGCTGGTCCTGTGACCCAAATTTTACGTAATTCTGAGACAGTTGGCCAAGTCGCCAATTGGCGGGCTCCACGGTTGACTTTTTAGGCAAAATTGTGTTCGGCCCATCGGAATCCTCATTTGGACGTTGGGTTCATATCGACATCTTGAGTTTGTTTGACCTATAATTTGTCCCATTTAGAGACTGTTACCCTTGGCACATTTTTTGGTGCAAAGTGGGCCACACGTAGACCCCGTTTTTACCCAAAATTACCGTTTTGCCCCTGTGTCCAAATTGGACGAAATGAAAGTATTTCTAGCTATTTTTCTTATTCTGGGAACGTTGGTGATATCTATTTCAGTATCCGAAGATATTTGTTCTGAGGCCGTAGCTTCTGATCTTGTGTGCTTGACTTTCGGACAGTACACCTTGCAGCTTTCTTACCAGGCAAGATACCTTGCCAAATTGCTTACAGTATTTTGCATGCTTAGTATATTTCTATATATTTATTGTATTTTTATTTATTTATTGCATATTTAGTTTCTTTCAGTCATTACTATATATTAGATATATTGACACACACTTGACACTTAGTATCATAGAGGGCAATCATTAGGCGTATGGGCTTTTAACCACTCTGGTAAACCGTAGTATATAGCTCGCACTATGGGCGTGTGTCACGCTGGTCGCTACCCCCGTGGTATGTCAATTTCTGGAGTCTCGCTGGTCGCTACCCTCGCGGTATGTCGATTTCTGATGTCCATTGACGGATGTGTGAGTTGTGAGGTAGATCGAGTAGCCTACCCTTGCCCATACGTCAAAAAATTGTCCTCATTTGCATTCATATAGATTGTCTTGTACAGCGTACTTATATATTTTTAAATATTATGCATGTTTACTGTATTCAAATTGGCTTGCTTCTATGTATCTTGTTACGTCCCTCTGAGGACTTGGTCCCTTTTCAGGTGTATCTGTTCTTGAGTATTCGCAGGAGCGCAGATTCGGAGGGTTACATATATTTCGAGGATGTATTCTCTTCTAGCCCAATGGTTGTTAGCTGGCATTCTTATATTGTGTTTATTGTGTTATACTTTTTCATTCGAGTTGGTAGTGGATTTGTTTCCATCCAACTACCATATTTAGATTCTTCTTATTGAGATCTAGTTCTATAGATGTCGGTTAATTATTTATATTGATTTTCTGTGGATGAGATTTAGATTGTATCCTGTGACTTGTGATAAATTTTATACCACTTGTGGATTTGATATTCATATTACAGCGTACGTATGGGTTATGGTTTCCATATATTGGAGTTGTCATATCCATGCGGCTGGCATGCTTACGTGTCCTAGTCCTATGTATTTTTGGGACTAGGACGTGACATGTTTTTGTGGTGGCCCATGCAGGTCGAGAGCATATTGTCTCGGTTACGTTACTGTACCGAGCAAGCCTGCACCTAGGAATAGAGTATAGGATCTCATCCACAATTGACTATGATTCGTTCTCCTTCCAGTCCATTCTATTTGAATAATTGTATCCTGCTTGATTCCTGTACTTCCCTGATAATTCTTTGAGTATAGCCCCCTCCTAGAATATAGAAGTCCCTGTTGTTAGATGATAAGTAGGGTAACCTTCCTATTAAGAATACGACTAGAGTATTGACACATTACTAAGTTTAGAAGATCTAGTGAACCCTAGCATTCCTTAACTATAGATTGGTTTACCATTATCCCTTGAGATAATTATGAGGACTTGAGAGTAGTATAAACACTACTAGAGTTAGTTAGAGATTTTACCATAATGTTTGACCCTAGTATTGAGGAACCAATAGAAATCCAAGGTTCAGTATTAGGACTAATCTAGCTTTTCGTGGTGAGATAGTACTAGAGAACTATAAATTTAGCTTTTGTCTTAATAGTAGCAGACAGTACCATAGAAAGCCAAGAGCAATGCATAGAATATTTTCTTGATCATACCTTAAACGCAGAGATTAGCATAGCATCTTCCCTTAGAAAACTATACCATTATCTAGAGTCTTTCTATTTAGTTTTATGACTTGTTCCTCTGAACCCTTAGCACTCGCTATTAGTGAGACGACTAAATTTTTTTCCTTCATCTTTCAATTCGTGCCACCTAAACCTCTCTGATTATAAACCAAGTGATTTTATTCTATGTTAGGATATATAGCTTGCTAGGATTATAGTTGTAAACTTGAATTTTGAATTCCTGTGCTTAGTAGTTAGAACTTGATAGTTTTAAGTATTCTTGTAGATTGTGACCTGATGATTATCCCTTAGTTTTTAAATTGCGTAACATGTACCCCACCTCAATACGATTTATATCCCCTTCCCCTTTGAAGGCCAATAACTTTCCATTCTTACTATGGACACTTGTTCCATAAGAACTATGACTAAGACTTAAGATGACCAATAACTATATAATGTAAGAGGATACCCTAATAAGTACTAAGACCCCTTCTCGTAGACCTTAATAGGAGTTTCTACGGTATCCTTAAGATAATTACAGTATTAGTTTATTGTTATAAGTTGGATAGTATGTCTCACAACCTAGTATCACATAGTCTTTTGACCTATTATTGAAGTGTAACCGAATGACATTACCTGTATGCTAGCATAAGAAGATAATGTTTCATCAGACTATAGAGCTTAGAAGCCCATACCCCTATTTGGTCGACTATCGACTTAGACAAGGATTTAGTATGACAGCTGTAGAGATTATAGAGTCTTATCTTTTTGTGAACTAGAATTATTTTGTAACTTCTCTCATCATAATCTAGCGTACTTATATTTTCTATACTACCTTGACTTATGCTGCTATTATAGCCTAGTTTTTGCAAGCTTATTCTTTTATCAAGCTTGCTCATGACATATGTATTATTGGGTGCACACAATGATACAATTGCCTAATCAAAATCGGTGTACTAAGGTCTAGCTAACCTTAGTGCACTTGGTTTGCTCTTCGCATGACTACTTTACGTGGATTGAGATATATGGTAGTAGACGAATATACTTGCCCCTAGACATGTCTGACATATCGTATCTGTTACATAACCGTACGGATACGAGCATGTAAATAGAAAATTACCAAAATAGGATTTCAATCCACAACTGCCCTAACAAATCTCTTTTCGAATTCCTTAATCTCTTTGAACCTCGTACTTGTATTCTATCACCTTCACCTTGAATTCTTTATTATTTCTCTCCGTCTTCCCTTATTTCGAAAAGACGAAACCTCGTGCTTGGTATAAGTTGACACTAATAGTACTAGATATACCCCATAAAGATAATCACATGACATAGTGACTCTCTTTTATAATTGATTAAGGGCATATCATAGGTGATATGTTTGGTGTTAAAACTTTGAGGATTGAATAACATGATTAAATAATTGAGGAATAGTTTTCCTAGATGTATAGCCTTAGGTGATAGATGGGTAAATTTTAAGTTGGGTAGATTGTAAAACCCTCACCCAAAATTGGACCTACTTAGCTTAGATAGTGAGACTAAGGCTAGATTGAGTCCAGTTAGAGATAGAACACGGTATTTTTATTTTTGCAATAATTGTATCACTTAGCGCACCTTACCGTGCTTCGATAATTGGAGCACTACACTAGCCACTGTCTTTCTATAAATTCCACACCCTTATCCTAGACGTGCCCATCATCCATTCTGATCTTTGTAAAACTTTTCAATTGTTGGGCGCTTTTATGCAAAAGAGCATTTAGGTGTCCACACCGTTGGACATGACACATGAAGAAACCTATTTTTCGCTCATGTGGATTTTTCTATGATTTTTCGGGATATGCAACGCGCAACATCGCCCACCCCTTTAAACCTAGCCTTGCATTTTAAACAATACAAATCTTATACCATCCTTGACGTGCTACCGTGGCTTAGTTTTAATTTCGAGGACGAATTTTTATAAGTTGGATAGAATATAAAACCCCTAATCCAAGAAAACCGTATTTATTTTTTTCTTAATTATTAATTTAATTGTAGCAATTAGTGGCTAATTAGGAGAAATAGATTTTTATTAAATTTTATTTTAGGTGTTGGTGCACTTAGGGGATTTATGGAGCCATTAGGAATTTTTTCGAATTTATTTCATGTAGGAGACCCCTTAAGTAGTTGCTAGCTTAATGGTATGTATTAATATAATTCTAAAAATTTTCTATGAGTATATATATATATATATATATATATATATATATATATATATATATATAAAGAAAAATATAAAAGATTAGAAAAAGAAAAGATCAGAAAAGAAAAGAAAAAGAATAAAAAAGAAAATACATTTATCATTAGCTAAAGCCCCCTCCTCCTCTGCTAATGAGCCAACCCACGCCGCTTCTTTACACCACAGCAAGCCCACTTCCCACCTACGCCCAAGCATAGTAGACCCTTTGACCCGCGAATGCGAACGGAATTCCCCCTCTCTCCTCTCTTATATACCTATATATATTCTTATTTCAACCAAACCCTAATCCTAGATCAATCCAATCCCCTCCTCTTCCCATCTAGACTTAAGGAGCACCGCCACCGCAGCCGGAGAACCGTGCCAGGCCGTCCAAACCGACCCCGACGATTGCGATCCCGCGCACCCCGCGCACTGCAGAATTCAGCAGCGAGGTACCTGTGTTCCCGCGCACTTTTCCGTCACCTCGCTCAACCAAAATCGACCCCGTCTTCTCCGGTATAATCCTCACCTATCCCCCTTCCATACCTGTATGATAGTTGACCTCGAACAATGCATAACCATAGGCGAAAACAACGTCAAAGTTGGCAAAAAAAGACCACTTTCTGGGATCGTAGAAAACTACGGTGATCACCTATATTCCCGGATTCGTATCTCCTACCATAAAGATCCGAATCTGATGATTCTTTTTGGTATACGGACACCACTTGACCTAGTTTAATTTCTGTTAAATAACCCTAGATTATTAACTGCTGTAGGTAGAATTAAATTCGATGGAAAACCCCGTAAACACACTTTTCCCAGATTTCCAAAAGTTATAAAATGGAGCACGTCCTGCCAAACGGGACCGTTCCGTCGTGTACCAAGTGTACCAAATGGTGCGCATAGCGTATCCGGACACGTAAGAGATTGCGAAAACTAATTCGGACGTGTGTGCGTCCCGAAATCAGCCCGTATCTGCGAACAAATACCATATCGCAATTTTTATGAAAGTCGCACACATTTTGTCACGATTGTCAGATTATGACGAAACTTATGCCACTGGACTCGTAGTAACGCGCTGGTCCTGTGACCCAATTTTCACGCAATTCTGAGATAGTTGACCAAGTCGCCAATTGGCGGGCCCCATGGTTGACTTTTTGGGCAAAATTGTGTTCGGCCCATCGGAATCCATATTTGGACATATCATTGGGTTCGTATTGACATCTAGAGTTTGTTTGACCTATAATTTATCCCATTTAGAGATTGTTACCCTTGGCACATTTTTTGGTGCAAAGTGAGCCACACGTAGACCCCGCTTTGACCCAAAATTATCGTTTTGCCCTTGTGTCCAAATTGGACGAAAGGGAAGTGCTTTCTAGCTATTTTCTTATTCTGGAAATGTTGGTGATATCTATTTCAGCATCCGGAGATATTTATTCTGAGACCGTAGCTTCTGATCCTGTGTGCTTGACTTCTGGACAGTACACCTTGCAGCTTTCTTACCAGGCAAGATACCTTGCCAAATTGCTTACAGTATTTTGTATGCTTAGTATATTTTTGTATATTTATTACATTTCTGTTTATTTATTGCATGTGTAGTTCCTTTCAATCATTATTATATATTAGATATGTTGACACACACTTGACACTTAGTATCATAGAGGACAATCATTAGGCGTATGGGCTTTTAACCACTCTGGTAAACCGTAGTATATAGCTCGCACTACGGGCGTGTGTCACGCTGGTCGCTACCCCCGCGGTATGTCGATTTCTGATGTCCATTGACGGATGTGTGAGTTGTGAGGTAGATCGAGTAGCCTACCCTTGCCTATACGTCAAAAAGTTGTCCTCATTTGCATTCATATATATTGTCTTGTACAACGTACTTATATATTTTTAAATATTATGCATGTTCACTGTATTCAAATTGGCTTGTTTCTATGTATCTTGTTACGTCTCTCTGAGGACCTGGTCCCTTTTCAGGTGTATCTGTTCTTGAGTATTCGCAGGAGCGCAGATTCGGAGGGTTACATATGTTTCGAGGATGTATTCTCTTCGAGCCCAGTAGTTGTTAGCTGGCATTCTTATATTGTGTTTATTGTGTTGTACTTTTCCATTCGAGTTGGTAGTGGATTTGTTTCCATCCAACTACCATCTTTAGATTCTTCTTATTGAGATCGAGTTATATAGATGTTGGTTATTTATTTATATTGATTTTCTGTGGATGAGATTTAGATTGTACCCTGTGACTTGTGATACATTTTATACCACATGTGGATTTGATATTCATATTACAGCGTACGTATGGGTTATGGTTTCCATATATTGGAGTTGTCATATCATGCGACTGGCATGCTTACGTGTCCTAGTCCTACGTATTTTTAGGACTGGAGCATGACATCATCACTGCGTCAGCAGATAGAATAGGGCCAAAAGTAGAAGCGGGAGGAGCAGAGGCACCAAAAGGACCAAATATTGTAGCGCCAGGAACGACAACTGGAGTTACACGAATACCGAAAGAACCATGCTCCATGGAGGCTTGTTTGCTGCTGATCGACTCCTGCATACCCACTGCTGTGGCCTGCAATATGGTTATCGTCATAAAAATTTGCTCTATCCTATCAGGTTGTGCCGCAGCAGAAGACATCGGTGGTTGAGGTCTCGAGTATACCGACATCTGCGATGCCAAGAAGCCGGTGACGTAGACACGTCCGTCTTTTCCTCTTCCGCCAGCAGCCAGTACAAAAAGGTCGTTCGGCCAAGCGTCCATGGAAGAGGACGTTATGCGAGCGAAGACTCAATGACACTCTCTTCTACCACATCATTAGTGGCCCGATAGGCGCTTTCAGTCTGCAGAGACTGGAACGCAGCCTATCCAATGACCCATGCTTAATTTTCTAATGGACTTCTAATTTATAATATAAATTCTAAAGCTCATATTATTCTAACTTATAGTATAAATTAAAATACTTACAACAATCTTGCTGGCCTTCTCGTCCACGTAGCTCCCGTCCTTCCTCCTCTTGTGCGTATACTAAAAAATATCGACAAAACTGATACTAGAGGGATCTCCCCCTCCTTCGCCAGCTTCTCCGCCTGTGTACAAAACATTAAGAAAACATATTATATTGATAATTAATTTAATTTAACTATATAAAATAAATATTTAAGTACTTTGCGTTATCTTACCCGGTTTTGATGGTGCATAGCTATGGAGATTGATCCACAAGTATGCAGACTCCTATGAGATCGTGTCTTCTTTCCTTGTTCGAACTTCTTCTTGAACTCAGGAGTATCGATCTCCTTCTGCATCTTCTCCCAAAAATTATCACAGATCCAGGGTTTCTTGCCCTTTCAAGCATTTACCCTTTTTTGCAAATCATCATTCACATCCCGCATCTTCTTGCTACAGGCATCGTGATATGTCTTCCTAATCTCCGCATCGTAATGCTTGGGCCACAAGTAGGTTTTATGACATACAAATTCAATTAACAAATTAAAAAATAATTAATAAATAGAATACATAAAAGATGGCATATACCTTCATCTGATCAAGCCATATATACTACATGTTGGGCGATACATCAGAGAATCTAAGGTAGGGGACATGGTAGTTCCCCGTAATGATTCCCCCAAGTGCTGGAGTAGCACTGTAGGAAAAAAATCTACAAAAATATAACAACAGATTATTTAGTTGAATAAATAAATAAAACATATAAAATTAACTACATCAGATGAAACATATAAATTTACTTACAGCTCTTTGGTCGTGGACCAAAGCTCCTTTTTGAACTTTCCCTCTAGTCACTCTGGTTGTGTCAAAGGACTACCCGGTCGGGGGATATACCGACCACTAGCATCATATTTTAACTCTGGATACTCCGAGGCCCATAGTATAGCTGCCAGAGTATCTAGTGGACGAACTGACGATGGGGTGCCAGGATCTGCATCTGATGATGATAGGGGCATAAATGCCAATGATGTAGCACTAGGGACGTATGCAGCAAATGGCGGAGTGTCTGTGCCTGTAGCCGATGGCAGAGTAGAGGTGCCTACGACCACGAGGGGGTATCAGGATCACGTAATCGAGGAGATAATCCATCTACGGGTAGTATAAGATCACGACCACCTCGATCACGTCCACAACCAAGATCAAATATGAAGTATCCATCAAGCTCATCGTCAAATACTGACGAGGTGGTATCGGGATCACGCCATTGTCATTGTCATTTTCATTGTCATTGTTGTCATCATCCTCATCAAGCTCTTCTTAATCTTCTTCCTCTTCTTCTTCTTATTCTTCTTCTTCTTCTTCTTCTTCTTCTTCTTCAGAGACGTCTTTCTGGTCGGGGACAAGGCCAATTATCTGGTTGTGAGCTAGTTCTTGTATATCAACCTCTTTCTTCCCTCTATTTTCCTCGAAAATAAAATAAACATCAATATTATCTACGACATCTTCTTCCGACTATTATCCCAAATATTGAGGCTCTTCGCCCAGGTAATCCATAGCCGTCGAAAAATCATAAACTGGATATCTAGATGCATATTATCAATCTATCTTCCCTGATTAATGTGAATAGCACTATTGGCTTCACAGGTCCACTAGCTCCTTTTATATTAAGTTTAATTGAGGATGCTTGCATATCTCGGCCATGTCTTGTCGTGCTTTAGGATTGTCCTTCGTCTTTCCTTTAATATCCATAACGGTATTAAAAATATTATCGAACACATTATTTTTTATATGCATGACATCAAGATTATGTCTTATAAAATTATCTCTCTAATAAGGTAAGTTCCAGAAGGTACTCCATTGGTCCAATTATGTCTATGTCCAAATCTTTCGACATGATTGTTCGATATTGGATCTTCTATCACGGTCGACAAATCCTTCACATATTCCCAAATATCGTATCCCGATAATCTGGTAGGTGGACGAGAAAGTTCTTGCTTTCCAGCTCTAAATGGCTCATTGTTCTTTCTCCGAGGATGTGACGTGGGTAAAAATTGACGGTGAAGTCACAGAATGAGGCTTTCCCTCCATGTTTAAGATGGAACGTCTTACTCTTTCCCATACATATCGGACAAGACTTAGTATCGTGGGTACTCCACCCCGATAACATATCATATATAGAAAAACTATTGATAGTCCACATAAGTGAAGCTCTTATCTGAAAGTTCTATTTTCTTGAAATATTGTAGGTCGTGACGCCTAACTCCCACAGTTGTTTCAGTTCATCCACTAACGGCTGCAAATGTATGTTGATATTCTTCGTCGGATTTATGGGACTGAAATAACTGTCAAGAACATATAAGAAGTTTTCATACATATCCATGGTGGTAGATTGTAAGGGATGAGAATCACCAACCAATAGGAGTATTGAGATCCCGATTGTCCGAAAGGAGCGAAGCCATCAGAACATAGCGCCAATAAGATATTTCTAGGCTCCGTACAACATTCACAACAAAAAAAGACTGTCTTTCCGCATAAAGTTTACCTTGTGATGTACATAGGTTGTAATCACATACAAAGTCCTTAAGGGTCAGATGCTTCCTCACAATAACTACTTCTTCGTAACGTCTATTACGACAATGAGCACATGGACAGTTGATTTTTGGACCATCCATGTAATCAGGTTTGCTTATGGCATACTTAAGAAATACTTCAATGTCTGCCTTAAAATCGTCACTCAGACCAATCCTGCTCTCGTGTTGCGGCATGTACATCTGCATACGATCAACCAAGTAACGATCCATTGCTTGGTGGGTGTAAAAAATTATTCATCGTAAGATCAATTACACAAAAGCAATTAGATGTACATATAACCTTAGATGGGCATTCTAAAAGTATTGTAATTCCTACTTTGCGTATTCTACCATAGTGGAAAGTAGAGAAACATGTAAAAGTTACAACATCGACATTTGTTCAATATAATGCCTTTCCACATAGTATTGACATGAATTCGGTAATCGATGGCTCAGAATACTAACCAAAATTTATTCTAGCATACATTAGTGTGAATCATCTAAGTTCTGTACATCAATATAGTATATGTTCTTATCAAATATAGTATCTGAATGATAGAACAAAATTAAGATGAACCCACATAATGTAATGCTAAGACATTATCTCGTAATATAAAATATAGTGATGGGTTGTGGTATCATCATTGCTGATGATGGGGGTTGATGAATAGTCAATGTTATCTACGGCTGAATTGTCTCTTCCTGGCAAGTCAAATGGCTGCATGGACTATGCCTCGTCGTTATTGGGCCAAGTCCTTGCTTACCCATACCTTGGTATCCCAACTCTAATACCTATTACCTATTGGTATCCTAACTATGATACTCTCATACAAACCTTTATGATACTCATAAAAATACTATGACATCCTAAATTCTATGAAACACTAAATTCTATAAAAATCCCACACAAATATGAAGTATCCATACTCATGATACTCAAACCAATATGATATTTACCAAATCCTTAATGATACTAAAGCCAATAAACTCCATATATGGAAATGAACTTGACATGAAAATAACTATTATAGATCTAACCCAGGCCTGATTCTTCTCTTCCAGTATGCACACAGGAAATTCCCCTACTCACAGACACTTGCACACTTGAAGTTTAAAGAGTACAAATTTGGACACTATTCCAATTTGGTGCACCCAAAGTTGCTGATACAGGAAATCTCCCTACTCATAGACACTTGCATATTTAAATATTCTATGATTTTGCTAAGAAATAATTTGGACATAGTTCAGATTTGGGAAGTTCAGATTTGGACACAATTCAGATTTATAGAGCACCCCAAGTTACAGAATATATATTTGGATACCATTCAGATGTGCAAATGCACATACCAGTGCAAACCGAAGAGGGAAATGGAGGAAGAAGAGTGCAGAAAGACTTACAATAGAGGGAAATATAAGAGAGGAGAACGCTGTAGAGGGGAACGGAGGAGAGGGGAGCAGCTGAAGAGGGGAACGTCGGCAAAAGGGGAAAGGAGAAGAGGGAAGCACGGGCCGGAGGGGAGGAGAAAGAGGAGAGAGAGGTATTTTGATCGACCGCCTAATTAATATAACCTAGGGCACAATACTTGGCGACGATATGCGGTATCCAAATCCTTCGCCACAAGTAAACTATCTAGGTGACGTATCCGCAACTCAATATCCATCGCCAGATTGTCGCCATATTCACCTGAGTTATTCCTGTGATTTTTTGCGCAAGATGGTGATGATTGAGCGACTAATTGGAGATGTCGTAGTGACGAATAATTATTTAATTCGTAAATGGTGGTTATTGGTCATCCAAATCGACGGTGGACCGTTGCTACTTGGCGACGGATATTGACCGTTGCTAATATTTTGTCGCTAAATTACTTTATTTTAGTAGTGCTAGAACTCCTTGAACTTCTCGAACATTTCGTCTTTTGACTTGAGCAGATAGGCGAACGCATTCTTCAAATAGTCTTCGATGAATGTAATAAAATATTTAATCTTGGCCTTTGTGGAGAACTGTTTGAAGTCATAAATATCTGAGTGCACCAACTCCAGAAGATCTGTACTTTGGTTAACCCGTTTGAACGATTTTCTTGTGATCTTTGTCTACGCACAGATCTCACACTTCTTTACCTCTTTACCCCCCATATTTGGAGATAAGACCAAGACTAGACATCTTGTTTATTCTTTTAGAATGAACATGACCTAGTCTATTATGCCATAACTTAATAGGGTAGCCAGAAGAAGAGACTGTATTAATATTATTTGCAGGAGTTACAAGCTGAAGTTTGAACATCCCTTCGGTACAAAAGGCTTTTTCGAAGTATGTTCGTTTATATGACATCATCATCTGTCCATCATCTATGCCCATCCTCAAGCTTGCGTTGCAGAGAAGACTTCCCAAGACCAGGTTCTTGGTTATCATGGATACGTGTTTCACATCCTAAAGCGTCAGTGACTTCACCAAAGTCAGATTCAGTACCACCGTTCCGGTCAGAAGTACTTCAGCTTGTGTCTGATTCACCAACATGACCTTGTCAGATGTAGGCTTATAGGTGGTAAATATAGTGTCTTGTTCTGCGATAGCACTATATACAAGAGATCGGTTTGCTAACTCAAAAAGAAAATCTTTCTGAAGAGCTCCTTGTTGAACTAGAAGACGACTGATCTAGGTGAGTGGGTAAAACTTTATTCTCTGATTTATTCACGCCTTTATAATGAATCTAAGTTTTGTAATGCTTGTTGCTAAGAAGATTAATGTTTCCTTTACAAGAATGATAGATCATGACCCTATATGCTAACTAAAGAACTTATATGGTAGTAAAAATATATGAACCTTGCCATGCTATGTAAAGAATAGTATGTTGCATGCTAGGTTACACTAACATGGCTATAGAATGAACCTTGTCCATTCTAGAAGAAGAGTAATAGAATGATTGAACATGTCAATATATGGTATGCTAAATAAGAGTAGTATTGCATGCTTAGCTAGAAGAGATAAAAAATCGTGCCATGATTGCTTAATTAGAGATCGTTTATATATTTGCTTGTCATTTATGCAAAATATAGAATTATAGCATGCTAGATTCTTAGAACTGTTACTGGTTTCATGTTAAAAGAACTTCTGCTTGTAACGTAGACTTGTTAACGAACTCGTTCAAAGAATAGATTGATCACGTGTTAAAGCAGCTAGTATGAACGTATACTAGTGTAGTATTAGAGCGTGAATAGAACCTATCGATCTATTGATAAAAAGAAGAGAGAAGTTTGCTAAATTATTATTTGTGTCATGCCTCGGTTTCGCAGAGCCGATTCATCCTCGCATTCGTTTTAGCAGAACTGATCGTCCTCGCTGGGCGTGATGTCGTACAAGTATGGGGTTGTACTTGTACAAGACAAGAACATACAGATTGTGTCTTTTGTAAACAGTTCCACAACACAGCAGCAGGTTATAAAACACACATTTGTATAGGAAGAAAATAATTCATTTATTGATTTATTGCAACGAAGTACAATTTTTTCAGCACCGAAATAGAAATGCCTGAATGGCTTAAATAGCTTTGCATAAAAGAAAGACTAATAGGCTGACATGAAATAATATTCTTATCCTATACATTATGCCCCTTTATTACTTCTTGGAAACTTGAAAGCAGCTACAAGAAATCTTTGAAATACTTAGGAAATAGAAAGAAGCTTGAACAGACTGCAACAAAAGCTTTGATTTCCTTGAGCGCCCCCGGTATCTCGTTCACCTGGTTTGTCCATAGAGATGTGGGTCAGTAGTTAACTTATACTAGTGAGCAAAATTGGCCCACTCACCTAAATTAACACTTCTTAATTAAGGCAGCAATTAAATAGGCAACATTATAAATGCAATATTTTAATAGGCAACAGTTCATGCAGTAAGATATATATATATATATATATATATAAGATATAAGATTTTACGTATGGAATCCTTACCCCGACCAAAAGTCATTCCCATATAATTTACATGAGTGTTCTTACCGCAGCAGCAAAAGACATCATTAGTATGCAACTCATTCTCACTGGGTCATTTATGGTGTAGCACCACAATGGAAATGCCTTATAGGACTTTGATGGACATGCGATGCACCATTCAAAGAAGGTAGCAAGCCTCAATGAATGTCTCGCTTATATCCGGCGCTACCAATGCGCTACTATTTTCCCCGGGCCGAACGGTCCCCAGTGCCCCATGTTCCATTCAAAAAATTTACTACCTTATGCACAAGTTGTCCATGACCATACAATGCATCTACGACTATATGATAAGCATAAATAGCAGTGTAAGGTATTGAAACATTTAGAGCAATAATGCATATTTCCCCATTCTTATTTCAGAATACTTATTTATTTGATTCGATTGTGTCACGCCCCAGTCCCAAAATATCGAGGGACTAGCCACGTGGCAATGGCCAGCAGCACACACTGATGGACAAACCCAATTTAATGGATCCATCAGGGCATACTTAAGCTGTAAAACAAAGTCTACGACAATCATGGCACAACTAATCTCATCCACACAAGATATAAAATATGATCCACAGAATAATAAGGAATATAAATCATCAGCTAGTCTCAACAAAATACTTCGGGGAACAATCCGATAAATATCTGATACAATGGTTCAACAGACCAGAAATAAATGACAGAATAAAGTAAATAAATACTGAGCATGGAACATAGATGCTCAGGAAAAATCTTCGACTAACACCTCGTCCTCGGATGGCGGTACAGCTCCTGGATCAGCTCCTGCTGCGGTCCCGTATACCTCGGGATAGATCTCGTCCTCAAATCCTGGGAACATAATCCGGATCCAGGTCCTCAGGGAACATAGCAAGGTACAAGAAAGCTCATGCCAAAATAAATATAGTGCAGAAAATAAATGGAATAAATAGGGCAAGTAAGTAACCATCTAAGTGAAATGCAAGTGAGAGCAGCACGAGTACTCAGGCTGAGCCACTACAAGCTCTGTGTCGGGGAGCCGGTAGTGGTAATAACACGTAATATGCCTAGCTCTGCTACGAGAGTCTACGGCCTCACAATAGTAGTAGATATATATAGAAACAGCCTGTAGCCTGTGTGTCTCTTCTCACCCAATGTAACCACGCATATCATGACCATAACGTCTCATGTCCATGTCAAGCGGGATCATAGCTAATGCAACAAGTCATAAAGTATCTATGAATATAATATCTCTGTCAAGTCCTGTATCCTATACAGAATTACCATAAATATCTCAGGAAGATCCTGTCTCATGAATGGTGTCAAGTGTCCTGGGTCATAGTGTACTTGGTAAGACAAGTACGAGAGTATAAAGTGTCACGAATGTCCATCTCTAGATGACAATACACAATACCGCGTACGGTGTTGGCACCCGACTAATAATCGGACGCTAAGTAAGTCACACGGTCCTAGGTTGAGCATGCACAGCAATATAAATGAAGCAAAGAAAATATGTAACAATACTGCAAAGTTTGGCAAGGTACACTTGTCTGGGGTCCTATTGCTGGTATGAATTAGAGTCCAAGTCACAGTCCAAATAGCCTATGTATTACAAATTTATCACGTCAAAAGATAATTTATTTTAATTTATTTAATTCTGGAATAATTACTCTAAAATCTTATTTTAATCTTATTATTCTGATTTTTATGTTAATTCCTAAATTTTGTCCAAAAAAACTGAATTTTATCAACTCGAGACTCATGGCACGCAAATCGAGGCGATCTGTTGACCAAAAAGTCAACCGACACAAACTCGACTTTCATGCATGATTTCCTATAGATTTCAGCATCAAAAACATACTAGAATTTATGGCTCGTCCGAATTCAAATTCGTTTGGGAATTATGGCACATACAAATTTTGTATTGTGCACCGATGGTTAAATTCTAACCAAGAAGTTCTACAGAATTAGCAGTATGAAAATACATCGAATTAAATTCTGGGAAAAACATATATCAATAATCTCGACATTAGCTTTCCAAAACTTTAAACGGTTCATGATTCTGATTCCTGGTTCTCTCGAAATAGCGAAAACATTGAAACATGTCTATTTTCGGACATGCTGTGCTCTACGAATTTTCTAGAATTTAATACTCATAATTTTGTAAAACAAATTATATAATCAGAAAGCTAACCTCAATATCATTTCTAACGCAAGAAACTAGGCCTCATTTGGAGTCCGAAGCTATGCGCAATGGCTTCTGGAAGATAAAGGAACCCTAGATGGCAATTCTCCAAAATCTCTCTCTCTAAAAAGTAATGGGATAATTAGGGTTATAATAATATATATATATATAGGGATATTGAGAGGCTGAATGAAAGTTGATAGGGTGACACGTGTCATAATTTGATTGGATGGTTTTGGTTATATTATTTGTTTTTTTGATTTGCCTTTATCAAAACATTATTTAAGTCGTTTTAAATCTAAATAACTCAAAATAAACATTAAAAATAATCAAAAAAATCTGGAAAAATTACAAAAAATATATTTTGAACCTAAAAACCCTAGAAAAATATTTAAGATAATTATATATTCATATATTTCCTACTATAATTAAGAGAATCTCTAAAAATTAGTTTTATCATAAAACTAAAAATAAATACTAACATTATTCCAAAAATTCTGAAATAATTCCAGAAAATATATAATAATATTATAAACCTTAGAAAATAACGTGGGTCCATTCTATATTCTTGGGTTTGTACCATAAATTCTACAAGTCCTAAAAATTAGTTATTAGCCTAAATAACTCCCAATAAATACTAAAAATACTCAGAAAATTCCCAAAAGCTTCTAGAAAATATATTTTATTATTTAGAACCTAAAATAAAAGTTTGGGACATTTTAATTATATTTGAATCTAAAATACATTCTTGAAAATCCTAGAAAATTATAAAAAATTGTAAAAAATCTAAATTAAAAATTTCTGAAAAATCAGGGGGTTACAATCTACCCAACTTATAAAAAATTTGTCCTCGAAATTAAAATTAAGCCATGGTAGAAGTCAAGGATATTCAAAGATTTGCATTGGTTAAAATGCAAGGCTTGGTTTAACGGAGTGGACGATGTTGCATGTTGCACATTCCGAAAATTATGGGAGAAATTCACATGAGTGAAAATAGGTTTCTTCGTGTGTCATGTCCAATAGTGTAGAAACCTAAATGCTCTTTTGCATAAAAGTGCCCAATAAATGAAATATTGCACAAAGATGGAAATGGAAGATGGGCGTGTCTAGGACAAGGGTGTAGAATTTGTAGGAAGGCAGTGACTAGGGAAGTGCTCCAATCAAAATTCAACCTATGGTTATCTCTTCTCCCTTGTTTCAAATTATCCATATCCAAATTTAAATTAAATCCATATAACATCTTCAAGATTTAAATACGCAATTAAATTTTACCTCACGATCTCTAATTATCATAATCTCCTCTAGAAGTAATTCGAGTCCAATATTATTCCTACTTTTACTTATAAATTTTTGTATGCTTCAATTTTTTTTAAAATTCCATTCACATCCTCAATATTTCAGATAGGTAGTCCAACCATCAAATTTTAATTCTTAATTCAAATCATCAAGTTGAAAATAATTTAAATGCAGTCTACCAATGTTCAAGTCTGAAATTCTATATTTTTTCTCCAATATTCAAATTGATGATTCCACCTTCATTGTTCAAAATTTAACTCATGTACTTAAGGTATAAATATCGGGTCCTCAATATCAATTCATTAATCCTCATCATCTTAGTCATTCTTCTAAATTTCTCAAAATTAAAATGGCTTGAACCTCTCCCAATTTAATCTTACTCGATCACAATCTAAAAGAAATTCCTCTCGAGTTGACAATACACTACTACCCAACTTAGAATTTACCCATCTATCACATAAGGCTATATACCTTAAGAAAATATTCCTTAATATATATTACTCATGTTATTCAATCCTCGAAACTTCAACGCCGATCATATCACATATGATATGTCCTTAATTTCGAAAGAATAATCCTCAAGTATGTGATCGGCCTATGGGGTATATCTAGTATTCTTTGTGTATCAAACTTTACCAAGCACGAGGTTTCGTCTTTCCGAAATAAGGGAAGACGGAGACCAATAATAAAGAGTTCAAGTGCAGAGTAATAGAATAGAAGTATTGGGATCAAGGCGTTTAAAGAATTTAATTGGGAATTATCAAAGCAGTTGTGGATTAAAATCCTATTTTGGTAATCCTTTGTTCGCCTGCTCGTATTAGTACAGTTATGTAACTGATACGATATGTCAGAAATGTCTAGGGCAAGTATATTCGTCTACTAATCACTACATATCTCAATCTACGTAAGGTATTATTGCGAGGGCGAATCAAGCACACTATGGTTGATTAGACCGTAATACATTGATTCTGAAATATATTATTGTGGGCCTCCCCAATAATACATATGTCATGAACAAGCTCGATAAAGAATAAGCTTGCAAAACTAGGCTATAAAATAGCACAATAAGTCAAGGTAGTATATGAAATATAAGCACGCTAGATGATGATGAAAGAAGGTACAAATTATTCAAGTTCACAAAACGAACAAAAATGAGCAATAATAACAAAAGACTCTACAATCTCTACAGTTATCATACAACTTCCTTGTCTAAGTCGCTAGCCGACCAAACAGGGGCAAGGACCTCTAACTTCTATTGTCTGAATAAACACTGTCATCTTTTGCTAGTATACAATTATTGCCATTCAGTTACACCGCCTTGATGGGTCAAGTGGACTATATGGTACTAGTCTCAAGGGAAAAGAAATATAACTTGTATCGAGGTGGGGGTACAAATTATGTGATTTAACACTAAGGAATAATCATCGGGTCACAATCTACAAGATTAACTCAAACTTATCGAACTCTAACTATCAAACACAAAATTTTCAAATTCAAGACTACAACTATAATCCTAGCAAACTATGGGTCCTTAACAAGGAATAAAATTACTTGGCCTACTATTAGAAGTGTCAGGTGGCACGAATTGAAAGACGGAGAAAAGAAGAACATATTTTAGTCGTTGCGCATTAGCGAACGTTAAGGTCGCAGACGAACAACGTATAAAATTAAAATATGAGGCTCTAGATAATATCATAGTTTCCTAAGGTGAAGTTGGCGAGCAATTCTCCGTGTTTGAGGTATGATCTCATGGGGAATGTCATACTCGTTGCTCTGGGCTTCCTGAGGTACCGTCTGCTAATATCACGACAAGAACCTATATCCTAACACTATCTCACTATGCACACTAGGTTCTGTTCTAACATTCGATCTTAGATTTCTATTGGCTCCTCAAAACTGGGGTCAACCACTAGGGTCAAACATTAGGGTCCAATCTCTAACTAGCTCTTAGCAGTGCCTTTACTACTCTTAGGTCATTCATGACTATAACAAGAAATAATGGTAAATTATTCTATAGGTAAGGGATGCTAGGGTTCATTAAGCGTTCTATTTAAGGGTGTGTTAATATCCTAGCTATACTTTTAGTAGAAAGTTTACCCTACTTATCATTCTATCAACAGGGACTTCTATATTATAGAAGAAAGCTACACTCAAGGAACTAATGAGAAGGCACATGAATCAAGTAAGATACAAATTTTCAATGGAATAGATTGGAAGGAGGAGGAGGAGAAGCCATAGTCTGTTGTGGATGAGATCCTATACTCTAATCCTATTTGCAGGCTTGCTCGGTCCCTAAGTTGAAACCGAACAATTTAGTCGTAGACCTGCATGGGCCACCACAAAAACTATGTCACGCCCCAGTCCCAAAATATCGAGGGACTAGCCACATGGCAATGGCCAGCAGCACACACTGATGGACAAACCCAATTTAATGGATCCATCAGAGCATACTTAAGCTGTAAAACAAAGTCTACGACAATCATGGCACAACTAATCTCATCCACACAAGATATAAAATATGATCCACAGAATAATAAGGAATGTAAATCATCAGCTAGTCTCAACAAAATGCTTCAGGGAACAACCCGATAAATATCTGATACAATGGTTCAACAGACTAGAAATAAATGACAGAATAAAGTAAATAAATACTGAGCATGGAACATAGATGCTCAGGAAAAATCTTCGGCTAACACCTCGTCCTCGGATGGCGGTACAGCTCCTGGATCAGCTCCTAATGCGGTCCCGTATACCTCAGGATAGATCTCGTCCTCAAATCCTGGGACATAATCCGGATCCAGGTCTTCAGGGGACATAGCAAGGTACAAGAAAGCTCATGCGAAAATAAATGCAGTGCAGAAAATAAATGGAATAAATAGGGCAAGTAAGTAACCATCTAAGTGAAATGCAAGTGAGAGCAGCACGAGTACTCAGGCTGAGCCACTACAAGCTCTGTGTCGGGGAGCCGGTAGTGGTAATAACACGTAATGTGCCTAGCTCTGCTACGAGAGTCTACGGCCTCACAATAGTAGTAGATATATATAGAAATAGCCTGTAGCCTGTGTGTCTCTCCCCACCCAATGTAATCACGCATATCATGACCATAACGTCTCATGTCCATGTCAAGCGGGATCATAGCTAATGCAACAAGTCATAAAGTATCTATGAATATAGTATCTCTGTCAAGTCCTGTATCCTATACAGAATCACCATGAATATCTCAGGAAGATCCTGTCTCATGAATGGTGTCAAGTGTCCTGGGTCATAGTGTACTTGGTAAGATAAGTACGAGAATATAAAGTATTACGAATGTCCATCTCTAGATGACAATACACAACACCGCGTACAGTGTTGGCACCCGACTAATAATCGGACGCTAAGTAAGTCACACGGTCCTTGGTTGAGCATGCACAACAATATAAATGAAGCAAGGAAAATATGTAATAATACTGCAGAATTTGGCAAGGTACACTTGCCTGAGGTCCTGTTGCTGGTATGAATCAGAGTCCAAGTCACAGTCCAAATAGCCTATGTATTACAAATTTATCACGTCAAAAGATAATTTATTTTAATTTATTTAATTCTGGAATAATTACTCTAAAATTCTATTTTAATCTTATTATTCTGATTTTTATGTTAATTCCTAAATTTTGTCCAAAGAAACTGAATTTTATCAACTCGAGACTCATGGCACGCAAATCGAGGCGATCTGTTGACCAAAAAGTCAACCGACATAAACTCAACTTTCATGCATGATTTCCTGTAGATTTCAGCATCAAAAACATACTATAATTTATGGCTCGTCCGAATTCAAATTCGTTTGGGAATTATGGCACATACAAATTTTGTATTGTGCACCGATGGTTAAATTCTAACCTAGAAGTTCTACAAAATTAACAGTATGAAAATACATCGAATTAAATTCTGGGAAAAACATATGTCAATTATCTCGACATTAGATTTCCGAAACTTTAAACAGTTCATGATTCTGATTCCTGGTTCTCCCGAAATCGCAAAAACATTGAAATACGTCTATTTTCGGACATGCTGTGCTCTACGAATTTTTTAGAATTTAATACTCATAATTTTGTAAAACAAATTATATAATCAGAAATCTAACCTCAATATCGTTCTAACGCAAGAAACTAGGCCTCGTTTGGAGTTCGGAGCTATGCGCAATGCCTTCTGGAAGATAAAGGAACCCTAGATGGCAATTCTCCAAAATCTCTCTCTCTAAAAAATAATGGGATAATTAGGGTTTTAATATATATATATATATATATAGGGATGTTGAGAGGCTGAATGAAAGTTGATAGGGTGACACGTGTCTTGATTTGATTGGATGGTTTTGGTTATATTATTTATTTTTTGATTTGCCTTTATCAAAACATTATTTAAGTCATTTTAAATCTAAATAACTCAAAATAAACATTAAAAATAATCATAAAAATCTGCAAAAATTACAAAAAATATATTTTGAACCTAAAAACCCTAGAAAAATATTTGGGATAATTATATATTCATAGATTTCCTACTATAATTAAGAGAAGCTCTAAAAATTAGTTTTGCCATAAAACTAAAAATAAATACTAACATTATTCCAAAAATTCTGAAATAATTCTAGAAAATATATAATAATATTATAAATCTTAGAAAATAACGTGGGTCCATTCTCTATTCCTGGGCTTGCACCATAAATTCTACAAGTCCTAAAAATTAGTTATTAGCCTAAATAACTCCCAATAAATACTAAAAATACTCAGAAAATTCCCAAAAACTTCTAGAAAATATATTTTGTTATTTAGAACATAAAATAAAAGTCTGGAATATTTTTAATTATATTTGAATCTAAAATAAATTCTTGAAAATCCTAGAAAATTACAGAAAATTGTAAAAAATCCAAATTAAAAATTTCTGAAAAATCAGTGGGTTACTGATTGGTAGTCCGTAGACTCCAATTTATCGCTAAGTCATGGGCACCAAACCACGACACAATAATTATATCCTTCCCTATGTTACATAATTAAACTTTCTTCTTATCAATACAATTCTATTGATTTATAGTAGTAGTATAAAATTTGTGGCATTAGTGGCTTTATCGATCATTGGACTTAGCAAGGTTAAAAGAGAACATTATTGATAATTGGCATTAGTGGCTTTATCCGTAGGGTCTTCTCTTTCCTGTCTAGGATTTGAACAAGTTTTTCCGAGTAATATAGGTCGGCACTCAGCTCAAACTGATCGATGTTCACTACGTGACTCAGGTCATGCACGTATCTCCTTAGTTGGGAAATATGGAAGACATCGTGCACTTCCGCGAAAGCAGGAGGTAGGGCAAGTCGATAAGCTACTGGTGCCATCCTATATAGAATCTCGAAAGGTCCGATAAATCGTGGACTCAGCTTTCCTTTGATGCCGAACCGCATAACATCTCGTATAGGTGTCACCTTTAAGAACACATGATCACCCTCCATGAATTCCAAAGGTTGCCTATGTACATCCGCATAGCTTTTCTGATGACTTTGAGCAACTCGAAGAATTTTTTGTACCATGCAAACTTTCTCGATGGCTTGTGCAATATGTTCCGGTCCGAGTACTTATCGTTCATCGGCTTTCTCCTAATATATTGGTAATCGACACTTGCGTCCATATAGTGCTTTATATGGGACCATCTAAATACTCGCCTGATAAATTTTGTTATAAGCAAATTCTGCCAGCGATAGATAGGTATCCCAACTTTCCTTCAATCTAGCATGCACAGTCGCAATATGTCTTCTAGGATTTGTTTTACTCTCTCGATCTGTCTATCAGTCTGTAGATGGTACGCCGAGCTAAAATGTAATTTGGTGCCTATTACCGCCTGAAGGCTTTTCCAGAATCGAGACAAGAATTGCCCATCCCTATCCGACACAATTGAGATTCACACTCCATGTAATCGAATAATATGATCTAAATAAATTTGAGCCAAACAGTCAACGTTCCATGTATTTTTTATTGCTATAAAATAAGATGACTTTGTCAGTCTATCCATGATGACCCAAATCGTATTATTTTGTTTTTGGCATCCTTGGTAAGCCCACTATGAAATCCATTAAGATGTCCTCCCACTTCCACTCTGGAATGGCAAGGTTCTACAACTTTCCACCGTATCGCTGGTGTTCTGCCTTCACACATTGACAATCCAGACATCGTAACACCAACAATGCCACATCTTTCTTCATGCCATGCCACCAAAAATATTGTGCGAAGATCTTTGTACATTTTGGTGCTTCCTGAATGCAATGTGTACTTAGAATAATGAGCCACAGTCAGTATTTCTTTCCTAATTTCATCATCCTTAGGTGCACATAATCTGCCCTTAAGCTACAATATTCTATTCTTGCGTTCCACGAGATCGATTGCCTTTCCTGCTGAAATTAACTCGCATATCTTCTGTAGGAATAGGTCATCCTTTTGTGCAGATCTGATCTTGTCGAGCAATTTTTATTCTAACTGCAATTGAGCCAGCTGCGCTCCCTGTGTACAAACTTTGTATTCGATGCCCATTTCTTCCAACTCTCGAAGTAACCTACTTGATACAAATAATAATTCTACAAATTTCTGACTCAATGCATCTGCCATAATGTTTGCTTTTCCCGGCATATAAGCAATCGTCAAGTCATAATCCTTTATCAATTTTAGCCATTATCGTTGCCTCAAGTTTAATTTCTTTTGCGTGAATATATACTTAAGGCTTTTGTGATCCGTGAAGATCTCGCAGGATACTCCATAGAGATAGTGTCACCATAATTTCAATGCGAACACAATTATCGCAAGTTCCAAACCATGCGTTGGATAATTCTTTTTATGTTATTTCTGCTATCTTGAGGCATACGTAATTACTTTCCCACGCTGAGTAAGAACACATCCCAATCCGAGCCGATATGTATCGCTGTAGATATGAAATCTCTTAAGTCCATCTGGAAGAGTAAGAATTAGAGCTAAGACGAGCCACTGTTTTAGTTTCTGAAAACTCCTCTCACAGTTGTCTGTCCATTTGAATACTACTTCCTTTTGGGTGAGGTGAGTCAAAGGCAACGCAATTTTTGTGAAGTTCTTTACGAATCTCCGATAGTAGCCAGTCAAGCCGAGAAAACTTCTGATCTCACTAGCCGATATAGGTTGTTTCCAGTCCACAACTGCCTCTATCTTCTTTGGGTCAACTGATACACCATCTGCTGAAATAACATGCCCAAGAAAAGTACTGCTCATTCAGAAATCGCACTTGCTTAACTTCGCATATAACTGATGTTCATAAAGTGTCTGCAGTACAGTCCTTAAATGTTCAACGTGAGTTTCTCTATTTTTTGAGTAGAATATGGTATCATTGATGAATACGACGACGAACTTGTCTAAGAAGGGTCATAATACTCAATTTATCATATCTATGAAAGATGCTGGAGCATTGGTCAAACCAAAAGGCATAACCAAAAACTTGTAGTGTGTATATCTTGTACGAAAAATTAACTTTGGAATATCCTCTAGTTTGATCTTCAACTGGTGATACCCTGAACGAAGATCAATCTTTGAAAATATTGTTGCTCCCTGAAGTTGGATCAAACAAATCATCAATTCTTGGCAACGGATACTTGTTTCGGACTGTCGCTTTGTTTAATTCCTGATAATATATGCAAAGATGCATTGTGCTATCTCTTTTCTTCACAAACAGCACTGGAGCTCCATAACATAAAATACTGGGATGAATGTAGCCACGATATACTAATTCTTGTAGTTGTGACTTCCGGTCCTTCAATTCGGCAGGAGCCATCCAATATGGAGCTTTTGATATTGGCCGACTATCTGGAAAGGTGTCAATACTAAACTCAATTTCTAGCTCTGGAGGCATTCCAGGTATCTCCTTTGGAAATACGTCAAGAAATTCTGCTACGACTTTGGTCTCTTCCGAGTTTGCACCCTTCATCCGAGTGTACCATATAGAAGAAAGGTATCACACCCCGCACATAGCATATGTCTTGCCGTCACTACCGACACCACCATCATTATTTTAGCTACCGATTTACAAGAATAAGAGAACTCTACCTCACCAGAAATACGAAAAACAACTCTCTTCTTCGCACAGTCAATTATCGTATTGAACGCTCTGAGCCAATCCATGCCTAAGAAGATGTCGTAATAGGCGATTTCCAGGACTATTGAATCTAAGGACAAGTACTTTCCTCCAATGCAAATGTAACCATCCCTGCAAATTAAACTTGCAGGAAAATCTATTCCGGATGGAGTGTTGACACTAAGATTCATATCTAATGGTGTCTTACAAAATTTATATTTATTAGCAAATGCAGATGATATGAAGCTATGTGTAGCGCCAGAGTCTAATAGTACACGAGCAGGTATTTCTCTGTAAAGCAATATACCTGTTATGACAGTGTTTGAGGCAAGCACTTCTTCTTGAGTCACTGCAAACACTCTACCCTGTCCTCCTGGTCGTGGGTTCTAAGCATTTACAACTGCTGCCTGCGGAGCTCGTGGCGCTTGTCCACGATTCTGATTGTACTGTTGATCATGATTCTAATTATGATATTGATCGTGATTCTGATTTCTTTCGCCAATATTGCCCCAGCCTTGTGATCCAAACTGCCACACTTAAAATATCCAGCCTGACACTCATCTTGATGGTGTCCAATCCATTCGCACCTGTTACAGTACAGTCGCTAATAAGGTCCCCTGTTGTCATTTGTGTTTTGACGCTTGGAAGCATCAAACCCGCTTGATGCCATGAGTTATTTGTAACTATTTCCACGGTTGTATTATGTCGTCCATCAAGGATAAAATTTCTCCATCTCGAGAGTTGCTTCATAGGCTTCTCGGTATGACGCACACTTTCGATTGAAAATATCATGTTGTAAGCCTTCATTCAAACCTTCAATGAATCGAAGTCACTTTGCCTCATCATTAGCTATCATGTTGCCGCTGAACTTGGATTGCTTTAATAACTCTACTTCATAGTCGTTGACGGACATATTGCTTTGCTTGAGCGCTACGAACTCTTTTTTCTTCCTGTGATGGACAGCTGGTGGAATGAACTGGGCGATGATTGCCTGCTTAAAAGTCTCCCAAGAGACTTTGGCTTCTTGATTGGCACCGCATAATACTTGTCTCTTCGACTTCCACCAGTCTTCTGCTTTGATACGTAGCTGCATAGCCGCACAAGCCATACTTTTGGTGCCTTGCACATCCAACATAGGGAAGATTCTCTCTAAAGTCTTTAGGAAGCCCGTTACTTCCTCTGATTCTGTAAAACCCCCCTTCCTAAAAATCGTATATACCCTTTATTTATTAATTATTAATTAAATTGTAGTAATTAGAGCTAAATAGGAGAAATAAAATTTTAATAATTTTTTTATGTTAGGTGTTCGGGCACTTAGATGACTTATGGGACCATCAGGAATTTTTCAAAATTTATTCCATGTAGGAGACCCCTTGAGCTGTTGCTAGCCTAGCGATGTGCAATACCCTAATCTATAAATTTTCTTATGAGTATATATATATATATATATGTATATACAAATATATATATATATGTATATATATATTTTATAAAGGAAAAGAAAAGAAAGCAAAAAAATTTAATAAGAATTAACTAAAATAATAATAATATAATAATAATAATAATAATAACACAGCTAAGTATTACATTCCTTAGCAACATTCAGCAACTTAGCATCACAAAGACCGCCCCTTAGTATAACTTGCTGCAACTACTTTAGCAAGTTCAGCAAACTTGCTATTGACCCGTAGCAACCTATCAGCACCTTTGTTTGCAAAGACCCGCTAGCCTATTTACTTCAGCGACTTGCCCGACCCTTTGCACCCTTCCAAATCCGCTCCTTCTCTATCTCCCTATAATATATAATATATATATATATATATATATATATATATATATATATATATAGATATATATTTCTCTCTCAAACCCTAACCTAAATTTCCAGACCTCCTCTTCCCATCTAGAGCCGTCACTGCAGCCAGAGAAGCCCCACCAAGCCATCCAACCATCCCGACGACGCCGACCTCGCATCCTGCAGAATCCCACTCGAAGCACCTTCGCTTCGGAGTGATTTTCCGTCGACTCGCTCAACTAAATGCTGTTTCGTTTTCATAGGTATGATCATCCCTTAACCCTCTCCAATATTTATTTTATAGCCAACCTTGGAAAACGTATACCCCTAGGTGAAAAATAGCGCCCAAGTTGGGCGAGCAGACAGAATTCTGGAATCGCAGAATTCCAGAATGACCACCCATATTGCCGAGTTCGTATCTCCCCCCACAGAGATCCGAATTCGGTAATTCTTTTTGATACCTGTAGAATACCTGACCTAGTTTATTTTCTGTTAAATAACCCTAAGCTATTAGTGGCTGGGGACATAATTATATTCGTCACAAAACTGCGTGCACCCACTTTTTCTAGATTTTTAAAAGTTGGAAAACGGAGTGCGTTCCGCCAAACGGGACCGCCCCGTCGTGTACCAAGTGTATCGCATGATGCACGCAGCGTAATCGGACACGTAAAAATTCGTGGGGACTGATTCGGACGCGTGTGTGCGCCGAAATCAGGCCGTATCCGTGGACACATCTCGTATCGCAACTTTTATGGAACTCGCGCATATTTTGTGCACGTTTGTCAGATTGCGACAAAACTTGTGCCACTGGACTCGTGGTAACCCGCTGGTCCAATGACCCAATTTTCACGCAATTCTGAGAAGGTTGACCAAATCGCCAATTGGCGGGCCCCACAGTTGACTTTTTGGACGAAATTTTGTTCGGCCCATCGGAATCCACATTTGGATATACCGTTGGGTTCGTATTGACATCTAGAGTTATTTGACCTATAGTTTGTCCCATTTAGAGAATGTTACCCTTGGCACGCTTTTCGATGCAAAGTGGGCCACACGTGGACCCCACTTTTGCCTAAAATTACCGTTTTGCCCCTGTGTCCAAATTGGACGAAAGGGATGTGCTTTTTAGCTATTTTGCTCATTTCGGAAACGTTGGTGATGTTTATTTCAGCATCCGGAGATGTTTGTTCGGAGTCTTTAATTCCAGGTTTTGTGACCTTGACATTTGGGCGCGTACACTTTACAGATTTCTTGCCAGGCAAGTATACCTTGCCATTGTACTGTTTTTACATTCCATATGAGGCATGCATGTTTACTTTCTATTATTTAGTTCATTTATTTTAACTGCTATATAAACTGCGCGTCCAAGGAAACTTAGGTGCAACGACGGTGTCGTCGTACTATATTTTTATTTATGTATATGCATTGGACCTACTTTATGAGACTATCCCATTTTCATGAGGCATTTATGTTTCATTGTTCATGACACTATTCTTATACGAGTGTGAGTCACATGTAGGACACGGACTTGCGTACTCGGCTGGCCACCGGTACGTATAGGTCGTGCGACGGATAGGGGATAACTGCCAATAAAAACTTTGCATGCTAGTAGACCTGGCGGTTATTAGAGGTATTATCGTGTCATGGACATGACATGCTTAGAGCATTGGGTGGGAAGAACAACAAGTAAGGCATTTGGGCTCCTTTGCACTTTCCTTGTGTAACCCGTACGCTCCGCCGGAGATACGCGGTCATGATGACACCTATACTACTTGGCGGGCCTCCGCCGTTCAAAAGACGACGTGCCTTTGTAGGCCCCTGGATCTCCAAGAGAACCATGTCAATCCTATTTATGGCCAGATAGCCCACTTGTTAGAAAGTTATTCTCAAACTGCATTCACATAGATGGTTAGGCGACCCCGATGGATGTTTATTTTCAGTACTTTATTGGTATATGCTTTTTGTATCTTGTTACGTCCCTCTGAGGACCTGGTCCCTTCCAGATATAGGTGAGCAGGAGTACCTGCAGGAGTATGGACCTGGACTTGACGCTACCTATCAGTCTGAGGAGATCTCACCTTCTGATTATATGTGATTCATTGCAGCTGTTTAGAGATTTTAGTTGCTATTCTTTTCTAGACATTTATTCTTATATTAGAGTTATTCTCTTCTCGCTTTAGTAGTTTATTATAGTCGATTTGCAGTGGATTTGTTTCCACCCGACTATCACACTTTGAGATTACTATTTGAGACTGCTTCTTTGATATTCATTTATTGATTTCCATTTTTCTATTATTTGTGCTGTGGATGAGATATAGAACTGCGTGTGACTTGTTGTGACATATATTACCACTGTTGATTGGATATTCATGTACAGCGTACGTGTGTATATGGTTTCCATATATTGGAGTTCGTATACATACGGCTGGCGTGTTACGTATTCCTAGTCCTACGTATTTTGGGACTGGGGCGTGACATATTTTTGTGGTGACCCATGCAGGTCAAGAATATATTGTCTCGGTTACGTAACTGTACCGAACAAGCCTGCGTATAGGAATAGAGTATAAGGATCTCATCCACGCTTGATTGAAACTCATCCTTCCTATTTAATACTTGTATCCTGTTTGATTCCTGTACTTTTTCTAATCGTTTCGTACATCAACTGCAGAGAGTTGGATTTGCAGAATGGATGTACTGCCGCCGATGGCGACACAACTTCTGGAGTCAATGGTCAGACTCAAGGAGGGACCCCAATGATTCCTAGGCTTCCGGGACCAGATGGACAGACTCACACCCCAGTTCCATCTGATCTTCCCGCTTCACCTATTGGGAACCTTCCACCTGCCCCAGTACCGCAAGATGGCCAAGCGCAGATGTTCCAATTCTTTCAGATGATGATACAGGAACAGATGCAGCAGGCAGCCGAGCAGAGGCAGCAGGCAGTTGAGCAGAGGCAAGAATTTTTGGCAGTACTAGAGAGGATGGCTGCACATGCTACTGTACCAGCCCAAGCACTAGCTCCAGTACCTCGAGCTAGGGTTGGATCAGTAAAGGATTTTGTTCAGATGGGTGCAAGGCAGTACAAGGGCACTGAGAGCCCGGAGGAGACCACCAACTGGATCACTCACACGCAGAAGCTACTGGAGGCATCACAGTTACCTACGGACCTATGGATGACGGGTGTACGGACGTTTCTAGATGGTAATGCCCATCACTGGTGGGAATCCATGGAGCGCCAGTTGGGTACTTACCAGACTTAGGAGCAGTTCTTGGAGTTCTTTGAGGGAAAGTACTTCCCGGACACTGTCAGGGACACCTTGTATGATCAGTTTCTTCACTTAAAGCAAGGGAACCGAACAGTGGATGAGTATGATGCCGAGTTTAGTCGACTCAGCAAATATGGTGCTGCTTTGATACCAAATGACTTGGCTAAGGCTAAGAGATTTCATCGAGGACTGACCCAGGAGCTACAACATTATACAAGCTCGCAGTCCTGAGTCTCTTATGCTGAACTTCTGACAGAGGCCAGATTTCAGGAAACCATTAGCAGAGGAAAAGGAGGTCAACTGAGGACACAACAAGGATCAACAAGGATACAGCAGGGACCAGCCAGGACACAACAGGGAGGACCTATCAGACGTTCCTTGGCACAGCAGCATCAGCAACACAGAGCTGGACCATACCAAAATCCAGAGAAGCCCTACTGCAATTATTGTGGAAAATACGGACATGTATCGAGAGATTGTCGGACTCGCTTGGGTCAGTGTCTGAGATGTGGCTCCGGGCAGCACATGGCGAGAGACTGCCCAATGCAGACATCGACACTCCCTCCACTAGTTCAGAGATTAGCGCTTCCAGCACCGAAGCTAGCCCAGCAGATGACAGGACCGGGAGCACCCCGTCCTCCAGCAGCAGGAGGATTTCAGAGAGGACCACCGCTACCCACTCAGGAGGAGCAGTATATGAGGACCGTACATGGACAACCACAAAGGAACGGACGAGCTTTTGCATTGGAGGTAGATGACCTGGATCATGAGGTGGATGTCATAGCAGGTATTACCCTTGCTTTTATTTTTCCTGCTGTGACATTATTTGATACGGGAGCCACCCACTCATTCATATCATCTAGTTTTATTACAAAACACAACATTGCTTCTACACCATTATCTAGTTGTGTTAGAATTCTAACCGGAGGAGGAGTTATACCAGTTAGTCGAGTTTGTAGAACGAGTCATATAGTGATACGTGGCAGAGAGATGAACGTCCAACTCTTAGTCCTTCCTATGCCATCTTTTGATATTGTGCTTGGAATGGACTGGCTAAGCAAGTACCATACTTTCTTCGATTGCTTTGGAGGAAGCATTCTTTTTAAGGTACCAGGCCAGCCTGAACTTGAGTTTGCCCGAGGATCCACAGAAATCCTTGATGGTATGCAGCTCGCAATGGACGATGTTGTCTATCACCCTATTATTTCAGAATTTCTAGACGTCTTTCCAGAAGATTTGCCAGGACTACCCCCAGACAGAGACGTAGAGTTTTCAATTGAACTAGCACCCGGAGCAGCACCTATAGCATCACATGTTTACAGACTAGCGAAGAAGGAGATGGACGAGCTGAAGGCACAGTTAAAAGAGCTAGAGGAGAAAGGTTTCATCCGACCGAGTGCATCACCCTGGGGAGCACCAGTGTTGTTTGTACCCAAGAAGGATGGGTCAGTGCGTATGTGCATTGACTACAGGACCTTGAATGCAGTGACAGTGAAGAACAAATATCCATTGCCACGCATTGATGACCTGTTTGATCAACTCAGTGGAGCTAAGGTATTCTCGAAGATAGATCTGAGATCGGGATATCACTAAGTGAAGGTACGAAAGCAGGACATTCTGAAGACCGCATTCAGAACAAGATATGGGCACTACGAGTTTTTGGTCATGCCATTTGGATTGACCAATGCTCCAGCGATCTTCATTGACTTGATGAATCGAGTCTTCCACCAGTACTTGGACCAGTTCGTGGTCGTCTTCATAGATGATATACTTGTCTATTCGAAGAGCCACGAGGAGCACGAGGAGCATCTGCGGATTGTTCTAGAGACTTTGAGAAGAGAGCAGTTATATGCTAAACTCAGCAAATATGACTTCTTCTTGGACAGAGTTTCATTTCTTGGACATGTTGTTACAGGAGATGGTATTTCTGTTGATCCAGAGAAGATCTCAGCAGTTGAGACATGGCCTGTTCCTAAATCAGCAGCAGAGGTGAGGAGTTTCCTTGGACTTGCGGGATATTACCGACGGTTCATGGAAAACTTCTCAAGGATAGCGGCACCTATGACTCGTTTGACTTGTAAGGATCAAGAATTTATATGGACCGACGAGTGTCAAGCCGCCTTTGAAGAATTGAAGAAACGACTGACTACAGCACCAGTATTGACGATTCTGTCAGGATCAGGAGGTTATATGATCTACAGTGACGCATCAGAAAAAGGCTTGGGATGCGTATTGATGCAGCATGGCAAGGTAATTACATATGCATCTAGGCAGTTACGAGTACATGAGAAGAATTATCCGACTCATGACTTGGAACTTGCAGTCGTTGTATTTGTTCTGAAGCTATAGAGACATTACTTATATGGGGAACGAGTGGAGATCTATACAGACCACAAAAGCCTCAAGTACGTCTTCACGCAGAAGGAGTTAAATATGAGGCAACATCGATGGCTCGAGTTGATGAAAGATTTTGAGATAGAGCTACATTATCATCCAGGCAAGGCTAACGTGGTAGCAGACGCGTTAAGCTAGAAGCCAACAACTTACTTCTTGACAGCACAGAGGGAACTATTGGAGGACTTGCAAGAGCTTGGCATTGAAGTGATATTACCCGGAGCAGATGGGACACTAGCCAACTTACAAGTTCAATCATCATTGGTAGAGAGGATTAAGGCAGCTTTGCCTACAGATGCCAGATTCAGGAGACTAAAGGAAAGAACAGAGGCCGGAGAGCAGACAGGATTGCGCATTCACGAGGATGGAACATTACGATGTGGTGATCATCTTTATGTTCCAAATAGAGAGATTCGACAAGAGCTGATGACAGAGGCTCATAGTTCAATTTATTCTATTTATCCTGGAGGCACCAAGATGTATCGCGACTTACGACAACACTTTTGGTGGCATGGGATGAAGAGAGAGATAGCTCGCTTTGTAGCTAAATGTCTGGTATGTCAACAAGTGAAGGCAGAGCACTAGAGGACAGCAGGATTATTGCAACCACTTCCGATTCCATAGTGGAAGTGGGAGCACATCACTGTGGACTTCGTCACGGGTTTTCCAAGAGTCCAAGTGGGAGAGATGCAGTGTGGGTAATAGTGGACCGACTCACCAAATCAGCCCATTTTATACCTTTTAGAGTGGTTCAGTCTACAGAAGCTTTAGCTGATTTATATATGAGGCATATCATGAGATTGCACGGCATACAAGTCAGCATTGTATCGGACAGAGATTCGCGCTTCACATCGCACTTTTGGAGGAGCATGCAAGAGAGTCTTGGTAATGGTCTGAAGTTCAGTACATCTTACCACCCGCAGACAGATGGGCAGTCGGAGCATACTATTCAGACCTTAGAGGACATGTTGAGTGTCACGACCCGCACCCGGAAAATCGGGCATGAGTCGTGGGTACGTCCAGCCTACGCCGCAGCATCGGCGGTAGAACGCTGTCTAGGTCAACTAACTAAATAATAATCTCACACAAAAATCGGGCATGACCACTCCAAAAGGAGGGCAACCACACAATCAAAATATAAACCTGTCAAGATCTCAACTCCAAACGGAGGAGCAAATATCATAATGATAATCACAATATACTCAATCACGAATCTAAGCACGATAAGATGGCAAAGAAGACTAACAACTATAAAGTCTAACCACCAACAACTACTACAACAACCACAACATCAATAATAATAATAATACAACAATACATCATCCAAAATAATATATAAACAAGGTCTCAATCCAAAACCGAAGACAAATCCGGTACTAAAAACTAATAAAAACAACAACAAGATCCTAGTGATCCCGGCTACCAACCCGGAAATCACCCCTAAACTAGAGGGTCCCTGTCTGCACCGTCGACAGGCCTGAACGTCGGACACCAATCCTCCGGATACTCTGAAAAATATGTCCAGTCAGGACTGGAGCAAGTACATCTCTAACAGCAGTTCCATTTAAATGATAAAAACTATAAAACAGTTATAGCAAGTAGCAAGAAGAAAGAAGTAAGTATGAAACAGGAAATAAACATGTATCACTGGTGCATAAAGGTAAAGATACAGGAATATCAAAAACAAGATAGTAGTAACTGTAAGATACAAGAATCTAAGCTAAGATCAAGTCCGTGCACATGAACGTGTAGTGAGTCCAGCATAAAAAACATGTAGTGAGTCAAGTCCAGAAACATGTAAGTGAGACAAGTCAAGAAATGCATGAGAGTCCAGACTATAAAGAATGAACTCGGTGTCTTTGAAATACTTGTTTCGACATATAAACGGCTAGGGGTAAGTACGGCTCACCGCGCACTGGGTGCGCGGCTACTATCATTCCAGATTAGACCAGAGGGAGTGATTCCTGATGATGCCAGATAGGAATGTTTACATGTCTACTCGAGTATTTCCCTGCCTCGACTAATACAAGTGGATCCAAGACCCGACACGCAAATCAAGATGAGTCCAGCCTGTACATGAATGATGCCTGTAGTGATGCCTGTAGGTGATGCCAGTAGTGATTCCAGAATAGAGGCCAGAAACATGAAATGTACGTGTCGCAAGTAAATGAATCCAGAAATATCAATCAGTGTCTCGTGTTGTGCCAGAATAATCATATGATACTATACTAGAAGCAGAATCATAATAATCATCAGATAATGAAAACTATCAGAGAATGTACTCGCCTGACGTCCTGAGCAACTGGCGATCCGAACCGGTGTCGCAAGGACCTAATGCGAAAAGCAAGGTTAAACAGGGTTCTAATGAGTTAAACAGATATAAAATAATTAAAAATAGGCTTCTAGGGTCGTTCTAGGTCAAACGGGTCAAACCGGTGAAATCTGGGTCAAAAAGTCAACTATGGGTCCAAAAAGTCAACTCTGGGTCAAAACTAGGTCAAAAGTTGACTTTGGCGGTCAACCGAGTCAACTACGGTCAAGTCTGGGTCAAACTAGGGTGCTCCTGAAATTCTAGGTCAAACCGAGCTCATTAAGCTAGAAAACTCACAAACTCGTCTCCTTGAGATACCGGGATACCCTCGGTATCCGATACCTCAACCTAGGCTACGCACCCCGCCTAAACCCGCTAAAACCTATGCTAGCACGCGTAAATATATACACATAAGCATATAAAAATCACTCCAATACTATTCCTAGGCTATTGCTCAAAAACCCCGCTCGAAACCCAATACCTTGGTTATCTTAAGGTATTGAGATACCTCGGTATCTCAAGGTATTGAAATACCGCTCTCAAACCCCTCTAACTAGCTATCTAGCTACTAATTATATACCTAGATATTAATCTAGGCTAGGTAATATAGATATCTACCATAATTATATATATCTAAGTATGTATTTACCTATATATATATATATATCCACACATATATACATTTACCCATTTACCTTATCTATACACACATATATATATATATATTACCTTACCTTACCCAACTCATAAATATCTATGTATAACTATCTAGATATCTATAGATATGTATATAACTATATGTATGTACATCTATATCCTAGATAGATATAACTATCTATCTACCTATCTATTATCAACCTATCTAGTTATCTATCTATCTATCTATCTAACTAGATATCTAATATCTAGTATTTACCTAAATAACTATCTATCAAATTATCTATCTATTTACCTATCTATATATTTAATTATCTATCTATCAAACTAAATACTTACCTATCAATCTATCTATCTAGCTATCTATCAACCTATCTAACTATCCAACTATCTATAAATCTAGCTAGCTATCTATCTATTAATTCTAACTATTTACCTATCTAATCTATAGTTATATCTATCTATGTAACTATCTACCTAATATCTATCCACCTATTTAACTATCTAACTATTTATTTATATATCTATCTCATATATTTATCTACCAATCTAACTATCTATCCATCTAGATATATCTAACTATCTCTCTATCAATCTATCTCTCTATCCTATCCCTCGCTACGCCTCGCTGCTACTCAAACCTGCTGCTGCTGCTGCTCTCAAACCTGCTGCTGCTGCTGCTAGCTTTTGCTGCTGCTGCGCTGCTAGCTTTTGCTGCTGCCGCGCTGCTATTTGCTGCTGCTGTGGTGGCTGCTGCCCCACAGCAGCAGCTGCTGCCACTGCTCGCTGTTTCCAGTCCCCTCCCCTCTCTCAAACACACACACACACACTCCTATATATACATATATATATCACTCTATATATATAATCATACATATATATACATATATATATAACTCTCTACACACTCTAACACACACACTAGCACACACACGCACTAATACACACACACACTCACAACACTATCAACACACACACATAAGCACACACACATATATCTATACATATATAAACACACATCTATATATATATACACACACACATATAAACATATATATATCTATATATATATATATATCCTCACTCACACACACTCACTCTCACACACCCTCACACACACACTCTCACACACACTAGCACACTCTCTCACAAACACACAACCTCACACACAAACCCTCATACATATATATACATATATACACACAACTCAAACTCATATATATATATATAGGCACTCACTCACACTCACACACACTCACCTACGCACTAGCACACACTCACACAAGCACTCACTAACACACATACACTAGCACTCACTAACACACTCACAAACACATAACCACACACATATATATAAATATATATACATAAACACACATACAAATATATATAAATATATATATATATATACACAAACACAACACTCACACAACCACGCACACAACACTCAAACCACACGCCCCACTCACGCCCAACGACCCCGACACTCACCAACACCCTAAAATATATATAATATAGCTCAAAAACTCTAGCACACACTCCCCGATACTAACCCAATGCGCGCACAAGCCCGAAACGAGGAAACCAAGTCGAAATGGCCGTTCGGTCATTTCGACGAACACGTGGTGCGCGGTTCGGAAAACCTCCTGAAACGCACACCAAACGAACTCGGAATCGGCCCAAAATTTACCCACACACTCTAAACGATATCTAGATCCTAGAAAATGTGCTCCAGCGTCGATTCTAGGCCCGTGGCGGAAACGCACACGCACTTAGAATTGGCGACGACGAAAAGCCCTAATTTCGCCCGAAATGCCCGTTTCTCCGCGACACGACTTCCCGTGTCCAAACGGAGACACGCTCTCACCCTCAAGACTCCCGACAACGTCTACCTAGGTCCATCTAACCTAGGATATCACCCAAAATTGGGCCAAATTCGGATTTCACCCGAAATTGACACAAAACCTAGTGTTAAAGTCTCTAAACCTAACCAAACTAGTTCCAACTTCCTCCTACGGGTAGCCTAAGGGTCTAGAAAGGTTCTAAACTATTAATTACACTATATAAAAAATAATTACAAGGGAAAAAATTAAGGTTTACCTCTTGGGAGTTGGAATCCCAAGCCAAAATCTCCAAATCTCTCCAAATTCACCTCCTACAAGCTCCAAGCCTCAAATCCAAGCTCCAACACCAAATCTAGGCTCTACCCACCTAGGTTGGGGAAAGATCTAGGGTTAGGGTTACATAAAGAAGAAGGAATGGAAGAAAGAAGGAAGAAAAGTGAACTTACTTGAAGTAGGAAGGAGAAAGGAAGAAGAAAAATGAGTGGAGAAGAAGAAGAAGTGAAGAAGAAGAGTGGGGGGAGAAGAGGCTGCTGGTTCACGGGTGTGGGGGAAGAAAAATAGGGCCGGCCACTTAATAAAGGGTTCCACTAAGTCCAAATGACCAAAATGCCCTCCCGTAACTCGGTTTTGGGTTTCGGGGCTCCAAATGCACTCAAACTAGTTCCAAATCTCTCCAACTAACTTCCTAAAAAATAAAATAAATATTCTAAGCCCCAAAATAAGTCTCACAGGGGGGTGGGCTGGGTCGAACATAGGTCCACTAGGGTCTGACATGGGTCCAGGCTAGCCAAAATCCTAAAACATACAATAAAAATATAATAAAAAATAATGCAATCACTAATTAAATATAAATATAATTAAATATAAATAATACACAATTAACTAAATTAAAAATAAAAAAAATACCCGGATCTGAAAATGGGGTGGTGACAAGCCTATCCTCCTTAGAAAATTTTGTCCTCGAAATTTAAAGTCAATCACACTCCTCTAGGTCAAACCCCCAACAATCACAGTCAAGAAATTCTACCTAAACAACATACAAGATCAGGGTCCTACTGGTCGTATTATTACAGTCTCAATCGGGGTCACTACACTATCTACCACAGCACAAAAAAATCTAACAGGTACTAATGAAGCATACCACAAGGAATGGAAAGGACACGAAGAAGAAACAAGAGACAGACCTGCTAACCCGACATCCGTAGCATCGGCCTCCTCGACCGTCAACGCATAAGCCCTGCCCTGCTGGGGTGTATCCCTCTGCTGGTGCGGGGCATGATGTTGTGCCACAGATGGCCTAGCTCCAACTCTCTGATCCTGTGCTCCACCCAATGGAGGTGCAGTGGAGCAATCTCGCATCTGGTGAGCAGCGGATCCACAGAACAAACACACCTTCAGCCTCCTCCTACAAACATCCCAAGTGTGTCCTGCCTTCCTGCAGTAGGCACAAGTGGGCACCCTCTGATCCTGACCCTGTTGCGCTGCCTTCTGCACAAAGGGACGCTTAGCTGGTCCCGCACTGCCACTCGCACTGCCTGAATCATCTCTGCCTCTCTTGGACTTAAGCTCCAAGTCATCCTCTGCTCTCTGAGCATCTCCTACTATCTGCTCGAAAGTTGCCTCGCGGTCGCTCCTGGTCAAAGACTTGACCGCCATGACCAAGTCCTTGCGAAACTTTCTCGCCTTAGCTGCCTCACTCAAGCCATCCACAAATCTGCCCAAACGGCAGAACTCCGCTGCGTACTCATCCACTGTCATGCTCCCTTGGACGAGTGCCTCGAACTGGCTCTCCAAAGCACTGAGCGCCACATCTGGGAAAAACTTCTCCTTAAAAAGCCTCTTGAAAGCCTCCCAAGTAAGCCCTGGCGCTGTGATCCTCGTATCTGTGCGATACCACGTCAAGGCGAGGTCGAACATCTGACTGCCCGCTGCCTCTATCTGTATGCTGTCTGGAATCTGTGCCAGTCTGAAGATGCCCTCAATCTGCTCTATCCAGTCATCCGCGTACAGGATCCCTTCTGTACCACGGAACTCCTTGGGCCGCATCCTCTGAAAGTCGATAATACTGCCCGGCCTCGGATGCTGAATCTGATCTGCCTGTGGCTGAACCTGTGCCACCCTATCCACTGCCGTCATGGCCACCTGGTGGGCGTTCTCAATGCCCAGCCTCATCACATCCACCTGACGGTGCTGCGCGTCCATCATCTCCCTGAAGAACGCAAACAACTGCACGGCATCTACGGGAACAGGAAGTGGTGGAGGAACCACCGGAACGACTGGGGTAGTCCTCGGATCGACAGGTGAAGGAGGATCCCCGAGAGAAACAGAGGCTCCCTCAACCGCAGGAGTGGTGAGTGGAGCGGTAGCAGCTGCCTGAATATGAGCTGGACGAGAGGTAGCAGACCTCTCAGTGGCAACTACTGGAACGGTATGACGAGATCGTGTCTTCGGAGGCATCCTGAACACAGATCAAAAGAAGTCAATATGGTACAAGATACGATATCATCAAAGAAGGACAGTAATATTTCAAAGAAGCAATTTTAGAATAATTAGAATAGAATTGTTCCTAGTCGTGATTGAGTACACTCTCATCCTAGATCCTAGATCCTATAGCAGGCTCGCAGCAGTACAACTAAGTTGTTGTACCACCACGACATCGCACTAATTGCGAATCGAGACCTGCATAGGCCACCACCAAAAACGTGTCACGACCCGCACCCGGAAAATCGGGCATGAGTCGTGGGTACGTCCAGCCTACGCCGCAGCATCGGCGGTAGAACGCTGTCTAGGTCAACTAACTAAATAATAATCTCACACAAAAATTGGGCATGACCTCTCCAAAAGGAGGGCAACCACACAATCAAAATATAAACCTGTCAAGATCTCAACTCCAAACGGAGGAGCAAATATCATAATGATAATCACAATATACACAATCACGAATCTAAGCACGATAAGATGGCAAAGAAGACTAACAACTATAAAGTCTAACCACCAACAACTACTACAATAACCACAACATCAATAATAATAATAATACAACAATACATCATCCAAAATAATATACAAACAAGGTCTCAATCCAAAACCGGAGACAAATTCGGTACTAAAAACTAATAAAAACAACAACAAGATCCTAGTGATCCCGGCTACCAACCTGAAAATTACCCCTAAACTAGAGGGTCCCTGTCTGCACCGTCGACAGGCTCAGGTCCATAAAACGTCGGACACCAATCCTCCGGATACTCTAAAAAATATGTCCAGTCAGGACTGGAGCAAGTACATCTCTAACAGCAGTTCCATTTAAATGATAAAAACTATAAAACAGTTATAGCAAGTAGCAAGAAGAAAGAAGTAAGTATGAAACAGGAAATAAACATGTATCACTGGTGCATAAAGGTAAAGATGCAGGAATATCAGAAACAAGATAGTAGTAACTGTAAGATACAAGAATCTAAGCTAAGATCAAGTCCGTGCACATGAACGTGTAGTGAGTCCAGCATGAAAAACATGTAGTGAGTCAAGTCCAGAAACATGTAAGTGAGACAAGTCAAGAAATGCATGAGAGTCCAGACTATAAAGAATGAACTCGGTGTCTTTGAAATACTTGTTTCGACATATAAACGGCTAGGGGTAAGTACGGCTCACCGCGCACTGGGTGCGCGGCTACTATCATTCCAGATTAGACCAGAGGGAGTGATTCCTGATGATGCCAGATAGGAATGTTTACATGTCTACTCGAGTATTTCCCCGCCCCGACTAATACAAGTGGATCCAAGACCCGACACGCAAATCAAGATGAGTCCAGCCTGTACATGAATGATGCCTGTAGTGATGCCTGTAGGTGATGCCAGTAGTGATTCCAGAATAGAGGCCAGAAACATGAAATGTACGTGTCACAAGTAAATGAATCCAGAAATATCAATCAGTGTCTCGTGTTGTGCCAGAATAATCATATGATACTATACTAGAAGCTGAATCATAATAATCATCAGATAATGAAAACTATCAAAGAATGTACTCGCCTGACGTCCTGAGCAACTGGCGATCCGAACCGGTGTCGCAAGGACCTAATACGAAAAGCAAAGTTAAACAGGGTTCTAATGAGTTAAACAGATATAAAATAATTAAAAATAGGCTTCTAGGGTCGTTCTAGGTCAAACGGGTCAAACCGGTGAAATCTGGGTCAAAAAGTCAACTCTTGGTCCAAAAAGTCAACTCTGGGTCAAAACTAGGTCAAAAGTTGACTTTGGCGGTCAACCGAGTCAACTACGGTCAAGTCTGGGTCAAACTAGGGTGCTCCTAAAATTCTAGGTCAAACCGAGCTCATTAAGCTAGAAAACTCACAAACTCGCCTCCTTGAGATACCGGGATACCCTCGGTATCCGATACCTCAACCTAGGCTACGCACCCCGCCTAAATCCACTAAAACCTATGCTAGCACGCGTAAATATATACACATATGCATATAAAAATTACTCCAATACTTTTCCTAGGCTATTGCTCAAAAACCCCGCTCGAAACCCAATACCTTGGTTATCTTAAGGTATTGAGATACCTCGGTATCTCAAGGTATTGAGATACCGCTCTCAAACCCCTCTAACTAGCTATCTAGCTACTAATTATATACCTAGATATTAATCTAGGCTAGGTAATATAGATATCTACCATAATTATATATATCTAAGTATGTATTTACCTATATATATATATATCCACACATATATACATTTACCCATTTACCTTATCTATACACACATATATATATATATATTACCTTACCTTACCCAACTCATAAATATCTATGTATAACTATCTAGATATCTATAGATATGTATATAACTATATGTATGTACATCTATATCCTAGATAGATATAACTATCTATCTACCTATCTATTTTCAACCTATCTAGTTATCTATCTATCTATCTAACTAGATATCTAATATCTAGTATTTACCTACCTAACTATCTATCAAATTATCTATCTATTTACCTATCTATATATTTAATTATCTATCTATCAAACTACCTACTTACCTATCAATCTATCTATCTAGCTATCTATCAACCTATCTAACTATCCAACTATCTATAAATCTAGCTAGCTATCTATCTATTAATTCTAACTATTTACCTATCTAATCTATAGTTATATCTATCTATGTAACTATCTACCTAATATCTATCCACCTATTTAACTATCTAACTATTTATTTATATATCTATCTCATATATTTATCTACCAATCTAACTATCTATCCATCTAGATATATCTAACTATCTCTCTATCAATCTATCTCTCTATCCTATCCCTCGCTACGCCTCGCTGCTACTCAAACCTGCTGCTGCTGCTAGCTTTTGCTGCTGCTGCGCTGCTAGCTTTTGCTGCTGCCGCGCTGCTATTTGCTGCTGCTGTGGTGGCTGCTGCCCCACAGCAGCAGCTGCTGCCACTGCTCGCTGTTTCCAGTCCCCTCCCCTCTCTCAAACACACACACACACACTCCTATATATACATATATATATATCACTATATATATATAATCATACATATATATACATATATATAACTCTCTACACACTCTAACACACACACTAGCACACACACGCACTAATACACACACACACTCACAACACTATCAACACACACACATAAGCACACACACATATATCTATACATATATAAACACACATCTATATATATATACACACACACATATAAACATATATATATCTATATATATATATATCTATCCTCACTCACACACACTCACTCTCACACACCCTCACACACACACTCTCACACACACTAGCACACTCTCTCACAAACACACAACCTCACACACAAACCCTCATACATATATATACAAATATATATAAATATATACACACAACTCAAACTCATATATATATATATAGGCACTCACTCACACTCACACACACTCACCTACGCACTAGCACACACTCACACAAGCACTCACTAACACACATACACTAGCACTCACTAACACACTCACAAACACATAACCACACACATATATATAAATATATATACATAAACACACATACAAATATATATAAATATATATATATATATATACACAAACACAACACTCACACAACCACGCACACAACACTCAAACCACACGCCCCACTCACGCCCAACGACCCCGACACTCACCAACACCCTAAAATATATATAATATAGCTCGAAAACTCTAGCACACACTCCCCAATACTAACCCAACGAGCGCACAAGCCCGAAACGAGGAAACCAAGTCGAAATGGCCGTTCGGTCATTTCGACGAACACGTGGTGCGCGGTTCGGAAAACCTCCTGAAACGCACACCAAACGAACTCGGAATCGGCCCAAAATTTACCCACGCACTCAAAACGATGTCTAGATCCTCGAAAATATGCTCCCGCGTCGATTCTAGGCCCGTGACGGAAACGCACACGCACTTAGAATCGGCGACGACGAAAAGCCCCAATTTCGCCCGAAACGCCCGTTTCTCCGCGACACGACTTCCTGTGTCCAAACGGAGACACGCTCTCACCCTCAAGACTTCCGACAACGTCTACCTAGGTCCATCTAACCTAGGATATCACCCAAAATTGGGCCAAATTCGGATTTCACCCGAAATTGACACAAAACCTAGTGTTAAAGTCTCTAAACCTAACCAAACTAGTTCCAACTTCCTCCTACGGGTAGCCTAAGGGTCTAGAAAGGTTCTAAACTATTAATTACACTATATAAAAAATAATTACAAGGGGAAAAATTAAGGTTTACCTCTTGGGAGTTGGAATCCCAAGCCAAAATCTCCAAATCTCTCCAAATTCACCTCCTACAAGCTCCAAGCCTCAAATCCAAGCTCCAACACCAAATCTAGGCTCTACCCACCTAGGTTGGGGAAAGATCTAGGGTTAGGGTTACATAAAGAAGAAGGAATGGAAGAAAGAAGGAAGAAAAGTGAACTTACTTGAAGTAGGAAGGAGAAAGGAAGAAGAAAAATGAGTGGAGAAGAAGAAGAAGTGAAGAAGAAGAGTGGGGGGAGAAGAGGCTGCTGGTTCACGGATGTGGGGGGAGAAAAATAGGGCCGGCCACTTAATAAAGGGTTCCACTAAGTCCAAATGACCAAAATGCCCTCCCGTAACTCGGTTTTGGGTTTCGGGGCTCCAAATGCACTCAAACTAGTTCCAAATCTCTCCAACTAACTTCCTAAAAAATAAAATAAATATTCTAAGCCCCAAAATAAGTCTCACAGGGGGGTGGGCTGGGTCGGACATGGGTCCAGTAGGGTCTGACATGGGTCCAGGCTAGCCAAAATCCTAAAACATACAATAAAAATATAATAAAAAATAATACAATCACTAATTAAATATAAATATAATTAAATATAAATAATACACAATTAACTAAATTAAAAATAAAAAAAATACCCGGATCTGAAAATGGGGTGGTGACATTGAGGGCTTGCATGTTAGACTTCGGAGGATCATGGGAGGACCACCTACATCTTGTAGAGTTTTCTTACAACAATAGTTATCAAGCGAGTATTCAGATGGCTCCGTTTGAAGCATTGTATGGAAGAAAATGTAGGTCTCCTGTGTGTTGGAGTGACGTGGGTGAACGTCAGATTCTGGGACCCGAGTTGGTGGTCAACACCGTAGAGACAGTCAAGAAGATTCAGGGACACTTGCGAGCAGCACAAGACAAGCAGAAGCAGTGGGAAGACCTTCATCGTCGTCCCTTAGAGTTCAAAGAGGGCGATCACGTCTTCTTGAGGATATCACCGACCAGAGGCACCATCCGATTCGGAGGGCGTGGCAAGTTGAGTCCAAGGTATATTGGACCATTTGACGTGCTCGAGAGAGTTGGAGAGGTGGCATATCGACTTACGCTACCATCTTCACTGGAGGGAGTACATGACGTATTCCATGTATCGCAGCTCAGGCGATATGTGGCAGACAACAGTCATGTTCTCGACCATTCAGAGATCACCATTGGGCCGAGCTTGTCATACCAAGAGCAACCCGTGGAAATCCTTGATCGTCGAGAGAAGGTATTGAGGAACCAGTCTATTCCCTTGGTTCGCGTAGCATGGAGGCATGGCGCGCCAGGAGAATCAACTTGGGAGCGCGAGGACGACATGCGCAAGCGTTTTCCAAACCTATTCGCAGACCAAGGTATGAATTTATATTGTTAATTTATATCTTATACCATCATTGCATTCTATCGTGGCTTAATTTTTAATTTCGAGGACGAAATTTTTACAAGTTGGGTAGAATGTAAAACCTCCTTCCTAAAAATCGTATATACCCTTTATTTATTAATTATTAATTAAATTATAGTAATTAGAGCTAAATAGGAGAAATAGAATTTTAATAATTTTTTTATGTTAGGTGTTCGGGCACTTAGATGACTTATGGGACCATCAGGAATTTTTCAGAATTTATTCCATGTAGGAGACCCCTTGAGCTGTTGCTAGCCTAGCGATGTGCAATACCCTAATCTATAAATTTTCTTATGAGTATATATATATATATATATATATGTATATACAAATATATATATATGTATATATATATTTTATAAAGGAAAAGAAAAGAAAGCAAAAGAATTTAATAAGAATTAACTAAAATAATAATAATATAATAATAATAATAATAATAATAATAATAATAATAATAATAATAATAATAACACAACTAAGTATTACATTCCTTAGCAACATTCAGCAACATAGCATCACAAAGACCGCCCCTTAGTATAACTTGCTGCAACTACTTTAGCAAGTTCAGCAAACTTGCTATTGACCCGTAGCAACCTATCAGCAACTTTGTTTGCAAAGACCCGCTAGCCTATTTACTTCAGCGACTTGCCCGACCCTTTGCACCCTTCCAAATCCGCTCCTTCTCTATCTCCCTATAATATATAATATATATATATATATATATATATATATATATATATATATATATATATATATATATATATATATATATATATTCTCTCTCAAACCCTAACCTAAATTTCCAGACCTCCTCTTCCCATCTAGAGCCGTCACCGCAGCCAGAGAAGCCCCACCAAGCCATCCAACCATCCCGACGACGCCGACCTCGCATCCTGCAGAATCCCACTCGAAGCACCTTCGCTTCAGAGTGATTTTTCGTCGACTCGCTCAACCAAACGCTGTTCCATTTTTATAGGTATGATCATCCCTTAAGCCTCTCCAATATTTATTTTATAGCCAACCTCGGAAAACGTGTACCCCTAGGTGAAAAATAGCGCCCAAGTTGGGCGAGCAGACAGAATTCTGGAATCACAGAATTCCAGAATGATCACCCATATTGCCGAGTTCGTATCTTCCACCACAGAGATCCGAATTCGGTGATTCTTTTTGATACCTGTAGAATACCTGACCTAGTTTATTTTCTGTTAAATAACCCTAAGCTATTAGTGGCTGTGGACATAAATATATTCGTCACAAAACTGCGCGCACCCACTTTTTCCAGATTTCCAAAAGTTGGAAAACGGAGCGCGCCCCGCCAAACGGGACCGCCCCTGTCACTGCCATATTTTAGGAAAAAGGATATTTTAGTAATTTCCTATTTAAATAAATATTATGCATGGTAAATAATTTTTGTTGTATTATTTAATTATTGTTGGATGTTATTTAATTATTTTGGACTTATTTTAGTGGACCCAACTAGTGTAGTTTGGACCCATGGACCAACATGAATTAAATAGTTAGATTTGGCCCATTTAGAAAGCCCATAGTTAAGGAGATGGATTAAATTAATTAAGTGATTAGACTAGAAGCTTCCTTCCTTAATTATTTCTTCATGAGAGGCCCCAAGGGGTACATTGGACATTTTATAATTGCTTGGGAGAGGGGCAAGGCCGGCCTATTAAAAGAGGGGGGAAATTTCTCTCTCCTCTCATTCTCATTCCAAATCTAGATCTAGAATTCCCCACTCCCAAATTCCCTCCATTCCCATTCCAATTCCCTACCAAATTCATTCCAAATTCTTCCTAATTCACCATTAGAGAAGGAGGAAGCAAGGATCTAGAAGAAGGAAGCAAGGATCTACAAAGAGGAGCAAGGATCTACAATTTGGAAGCAAGTTCTTCTCAATTGGAGGTTTTATTGGAAATCCATCTCCCAATAGGTATAATTCAGATTTTCCCATTTAAATAGCTTCTAAATCTGAGATTTAATCATGTAAAATCAACCTATATGTATGTACTACCCATAAGACTTTGTTTTGTGTTCATAGGAGACCCATGGAGAAAGTTATGGTACTTTTTGTGTTAATTTTGTTGGAATTCCGAATTTACATTTTGTTGTGTGTATCAATTGATCCTATAGATCAATTGGACATGAGCTTATGTGTTTGGAGCTAGTGTCGTGTCCATAATTTGGTACATGTGGTTCGTATTCCAACTATTTGGTGATACGTGTCATTTTGGGGGTTTTTTCTCCGACATAGGGCTTTGAACATGTCGTATTTTGACACGGACACATAGATCTACTTTTGACACTTTGATTTATTCATAAATATTATTTGTGATTTGTTTGTATCCTTCGGGGTATAATTGGTTGTGTGTTGGACTCGTGTCACATGCGTATCCTAGATCTAGTGGGATACGGTATGATACTCTCCAATTGTGTGGATTTTTGAATAGATCTAATTATGTATGGTTTAAATTCTTCAATTATAATTAGTAAATATATATAGATATTATATATTTATTTTGTGTATTTATTATAGTAATTATTGTAGCATAGATCTATATATTTTGTGTGTGCTAATATGATGTACAAATATAATATGTAGCTTTCTTGCATGTAATTATATATGTACTTATGTTAATAACATAAATTATACATAAATGTTTTATAAAATATATTTATGTGTTTAATTGTGTAATTATATTATTTATAATTATTATGTAATTATTTGTATATTAATGTATATATTTTAGGTGTGCTTCTAGCCATGTAAAATATGAACATTAATATGTGCATGTGTTGTAACTATTCGTATTTAATTATAAGTTTATATGTGCATATATATATATAAGTATATAATTATTTATTTATATATATGTATTGTGATTATTATTGCATATATATATTTCTGTGTTTTAGTGACAGTGGGTTTGTGACAGTGAAACTGTCGCTAAATAGGCGGGTCAGCAGCAGCCGCTGTAGCCCACTGTGCATTAATGACAGTTCTGTCATTAATGCTGCGGGCGGAATCTTAGCAGCAGTGGCGACAGTTTTCGGTGGCAGTTGATTAACTGTCACCAATGCAGCAGCAGTGGGTTTTATTACACAGTGACTTTTGCGACATTTTCTGTGACAGTTGAGACTGTCACTATAAGCTGTTTTAATTAAATTATATTTTTAACTCCCTGTTTTCAGTGACGCTTTGGCAGTTTTAAATTATATTTTATATATTATTATTGTATATATATATATATGTGTATATATATGTGCTTTGTGAGTTATAATATTTGTAATAATATATTATTTTATTTGTATACATATTGGTTTGTATATATATTATTTTAGGGTATATATTATTTGTATTAGTAGTATACGTTGTGTGAGTATGATTTGGGATCTAATTTTTATTCCTAAATTGTTGTATTTTATTTCTATATTATTTATATAGATTTCTTGTGAGGTTGACCTTGGTTTGACTTTAGTTGACTTTAGAGTTGACCATAGTTGACTTTTGACTTAGAATTTATTTATTGACCTAGGAGTTGACTAGTTTGACTTGTTCTCTTTCCGGGACCTTGTTTTAATGTGGTATTCCATATCTAGGTCTTTGAGGTACCGAGTCAGACATCTGTGAGACTGTTCATTGGACTTCAGGGAGTACATTCTCTGATAGTTTCTTATTTATGATATCCTCTATGTTCGTTGTATCTAGTATAGATTTACATATTTCTTTCGACACTATGGTTACACGGATTGGTATATCCGGATCTCGTTATGAGATGTTATTCCTTGGTATATGGTGTATATGGTGAAAGTATTGTTTCATTGGTTATCTTGTACATGTACAGACACCGATTCTCGGGGAGACTAGCTATCTTCTTGGGGAATCTAGTGCCATAGCATACCGTGGTTGGATCTATTATACCAGTTGGGGGTGGGGAGTATTAGTATAGATATGTGATCAAATCCCTATTGAATAAAGTATTGGTAAGCGAATAGTGTTGATCATGCACCGCACGTATGATTAGCCAGGCCGTATTGTATCTTGCCCAAGCCGATCACATGTTAAGCTAGTACTCACATACTTAGTCATTAGTATTATTGTTTCATTGGCATATTGTTCATTATTGTATTTCTTTCTAGTATTTCCTTATTGTCTATATATCTCTTGTATCTATTTTGTGCATCTTGTTTATCCACAGCTATTTACTGTTACATAGTTTTTATCATGGATTAGAATTGCTGTTAGAGATGTACTCTGCTCCTTTTCCGACTGGATATATTTTTCCAGATGACACTGAGGAGTACCCTACCTATTATGGACCCCAGGATGTTGTGGGTTTAGATTCGGAGACCCTGGCTCAAGAGGGACTTATCCCAACTGAGACAGTTGACCCTGGAGTGTAGCTTGTAGTATGATAGTATTCTTTTGTACTGGATTTGTCTTCAGCTTATTTTTGTTACTCTTCAGACTCATTGATGTATTATTTTAAACTCATGAGTTGATGACTATTCTATTCTTATATGATTCGTGTTCATTCTATCTTAGTTCTGTGGTTGAGTACACTATCTTTTGGTGGTTCATTATATTAGATAGACTTTCTAGATAGCGTTCTACCGCCGATTCTGCGGCGTAGGCTGGGCGTTGTTTCCGACTAGTACCCTTATCCCGGGTGCGGGTCGTGACACGTTTTTGGTGGTGGCCCATGCAGGTCTAGCTTCACAAGTATGTGATGTCGTGGTAGTGCGACAACTTAGTTGTACTACTGCAAGCCTGCAATAGGATATAGGATATAGGCTGAGATACTCAATCACATCTAGGAAAATTCTTTTGATTCAACTATTCTCCTTTGACATTGATACTTGATCTCTTAAACTGTCCTTTCCTTGATGTCTTACATCTTGTGCCATATTGATTCTTTCTTTCGCTTTGTCTCAGGATGCCGCCTAAGACTAGATTATAGCAGGGGAGAGCAGCTTCTGAGAGGTCTGCGACATCCCGAGGGCCTGCACCAGTCACTTCTCCGGTGATTGGAGTGTCAGCTGCTTTCGGAGGTCCACCACCTACTCAGAGGACTGTGCCAGCTGTATCTGAGGAGCTTCCACCTCCACCTCCTGTGCCAGCAGAGGCGTCACAGATGTTTACACTATTTTGTGAGATGCTCGAGGCACAGAGGGCTCAGTCAGAGGCACAACAGAGGCAGACCGATGTTCTACGGTAGGGAATCGAGAGTGCTCATCAGCTTGCTCGTGCTGTAGTTGAGAGAGGAGTTTCGATCCAGCAGCAGGTTGTTCCTCAAGTTGCTCAGCTTCGGCCAGGCAACATTCAGGACTTCAAGAAACTGGAGCCTAGGGTTTTCAAAGGGACGGAGGGCATCGTCTATGCTGATGATTGGCTCGAGGACATTGAGCGTCTTATGAGGGTGTCCCGTCTTTCTGAAGATCTGAAGGTTGAGGCGGTAGGACTTCAACTGTTCGACGTCGCTCGTACTTGGTTCAGGAATGAGCCGGTTCTAGTTGACGCAGGACAATCTTGGGAGGTATTCAAGGACCTTTTCAAGAAGAAGTTTTTCGCTCGGATAGACAGGCTTGACTTGGGGAGACAATTTGAGAGTCTCATTCAGGGAAGCATGTCTGTGGAGGAATACGCTGTGGAGTTCGGTAGGTTGAGCCGATTTGCAGAGTACTTGGTGAAGGAACCGGAGGTTCGAGCTATTCGTTTCCGTGAGGGTCTAAACTGGGAGGTAAAGATTCTCATTCCGTCTTTTTATGAGACATACTCAGAGATACTTGCGGAGGCACGCAAGGTTGAGCGGGATCTGGGTTTGAAGACCGAGAGAGACCGTGATTCTTTTCTGGGGGCCAACGGCAGTGCAGTATCTGCCAAACGTCCTCATTTCCAGTCCAGACCTTTCCAGCAGCCACAGCAGAACCAGACTCCAGCTAGAGCGCCTTTTCACCAGGCACCTCAGCAGCAGAGGCAGTTACAGCAGGCCCCATACAACTTCTGCAAGAAGCCCGGCCACATCTGGGAAGTTTGCAGGAGGAGGCTAGGAGTTTGTTTGTATTATGGTACTGAAGGGCATCAATCGAGGGAGTGTCCTCGTCGTGCAGTTCAAGGAGCAGCTCCAGCTCCGAGGACACAGACGAGACCACCTGCAGCACAGCCGAGGGGACCGCTTCCGACACAGCAGCAGCGTTTTGTCCAGCATCAACAGCAGGGAGGTGCTCGACAGGGACGAGCGTTTGCTATGACCGTCGAAGAGGAGGAACCCACCGGAGATGTCATCGCAGGTTCTATTCTTCTTGATTCCATTCCAGCTTTAGCTTTGTTTGATAGTGGTGCTTCCCATAGTTTTGTATCTGTTTTTTTTGCTCTGAAGCATGGTTTGGTAGCTGAGTCTTTGCTTAGGACTTGCAAGATCATGACCGGGGAGACATTATCCTGGTTAATGATATTTGCAAGGATCGGAGAGTTACTCTGGGAGGCCGAGAGTTAAGTGCGTGTCTACTTGTAATGCCACTTCCAAGCTATGACATTGTACTTGGGATGGATTGGTTGAGTAGGCATCCTGCTAGCATAGACTGTAGAGGAGGTAGAGTTTTGTTTGGTCCGCCAGGAGAGCCAGAGTTCGAGTTTACTAGAGGAGCTGCGGAGCAGGACGAAGGCATTATTTGTGGAGTTATGGTAGAAGACAAGGAGTTGCCACATCCGTTGATAGCAGAATTCTTGGATGTGTTTCCTGAGGAATTGCCAGGATTGCCAACAGATCGAGATGTTGAATTTTCTATAGACTTGGTGCTAGGTGCAGAACCAATTTCGCAGCATGTCTATAGAGTAAACAACAGCGAGCTGGTCGAGTTGAAGAAGCAGGTGGACGAATTGTAGGATAAGGGGTTTATCAGATCGAGTTCTTCACCATGGGGAGCCCCGGTATTGTTTGTACCGAAGAAGGATGGATCGGTGCACATGTGCATTGATTACAGGGCTTTGAATAATCTCACTATCAAGAATAAGTATCCATTGCCACGGATTGATGATCTGTTTGATCAGTTGAGTGGTGCGAAGGTGTTTTCTAAGATAGATTTGAGATCAGGCTACCATCAAGTGAAGGTGAAGCCGGAGGACATACCGAAGACTGCTTTTAGAACTCGGTATGGTCAGTTCGAGTTTATGGTGATGCCGTTTGGTTTGACTAATGCACCGGCGGTATTTATGAACTTGATGAACAAGGTATTCCACCAGTACCTTGACAAGTTCGTGGTGGTGTTCATCGACGACATACTCATATACTCGAGGACACCGGAGGAGCATGAGGAGCATTTGAGGATTGTGTTGGATGTGCTGAGGAAGGAGAAGCTGTATGGGAAGTTGTCCAAATGTGAGTTTTTCTTGGACAAAGTAGAATTCTTGGGGCATGTTGTGACTGGTGATGGTATTTCAGTGGATCCGAAGAAGATTTCAGCAGTGGAATCTTGGAAGACTCCGAGTTCAGTAGCAGAGATCATGAGTTTCTTGGGATTGGCAGGCTATTACAGGAAGTTTGTGCAAGATTTTTCGAGGATTGCCGAGCCGATGACCAGACTCACAAGGAAGGATGTGGAGTTTGTTTGGACGGAGGATTGCCAGGTTACTTTTGAGGAGTTGAAGAAGAGGTTGACGTCTGCTCCTATTTTGACGTTGCCATCAGGGTCCGGAGGTTTCACTATTTATAGTGATGCATCGGGGAAGGGTTTAGGTTGTGTTCTTCAGCAGCATGGGAAGGTGATTGCCTATGCATCCAGACAATTGCGTCCTCATGAAAAGAACTATCCTACCCATGATTTGGAGTTGGCAGCTGTCATATTCGTCTTGAAGTTGTGGAAACATTATTTGTACGGAGAGCGTGTGGAGATCTTCACAGACCATAAAAGCTTGAAGTACGTTTTTACGCAGAAGGAGTTGAACATGAGGCAGCGTCGGTGGTTGGAATTGATGAAGGATTTTGATATCTCTTTGCAATATCATCCTGGGAAAGCCAATGTAGTTGCCGATGCTTTGAGCAGGCATCCGGTAGCTATGTTCTTGACGCAGGATCGATATCTGTTGGAGGACTTGGAGAGCTTGGGCATTGAGGTGATTGTTCTTGGGTGTGCTATGCAGATGTGGGGATTGCAGATACACTCAGATTTGATGGACAGGATCAAGGCAGCACAGTATGATGATGTATCTTTGAGGAGTATCAGAGCTCAGGTAAGAGCAGGATTGGAGGATGATTTCACTATTGCAGAGGATGGATCCTTGAGGCATGGAGTTAGATTGTGTGTGCCTAGTGGGGAGTTGCGCGAGGAGGTGTTGCAGGAAGCGCATCGCTCTCAGTATTCCATACATCCAGGTGCTAACAAGATGTATCGGGATATGCGAGAGAGTGTGTGGTGGTATGGCATGAAGAGGGAAGTGGCACAGTTTGTATCCAGATGCTTAGTGTGCCAGCAGGTGAAAGCCGAGAGGCAGAGGCCAGGAGGGTTACTTCTGTAAGCCCCTGAAAGCCACTGATTTTTCAAAATATTAAAATTAGGATTTTTCACAATTTTCTGGAATTTTCTGAAAATTTTCTGAAATTAAAATCAGGGATTTGAATTATTACATGATTTTTAATTGATAATAAATAACATTAAAATATTATGAAAATAATATTTTTGGGTGTAAAATGAAAAACTGGACTTAGGGTAATTTTTCTGGAATTTATCGGGCCTCGGACCTAATTTAAAACACCTTAAAACAATTATTTATTTATTTATTTATTCATTTATTATTATTATTATTATTATTAATTTTATTATTATTAATTGCTACCAAGCCCGGCCCAACCCGCGGCCCGCTGGACCCGGCCCACCGGGCCCAGCCCCAACCCGGCCCAGCCGACTTACCGGGTCGGGTCGGGTCAGACCCGACCCGCGAGCTGCCCGCCGCCCGCAGACCCGTCTCCCCATTCCCCAGCTCCCGAGTCTTCCGCCGCTCCGTCGCGTTTCCCGCCTCCTCTGGCGGCCAGCCACCCCTCGACCTTCCCCTCTTCCGCTCCACCACCAGCCCCCCGCACCGGCCGCCGGGACCTCCGGCCCCTCCGCCTTGCCCGGCGCCACCCTCTCCCTCACTCTCCCTATATAACCTAGCCCCCGGCCGTCGACCTCCCCCTCCTGGCCGTCGACCACCCACCGCCTCGCCGCCGGAAGACCTTGCCCCGCCGTCCTCCTCCCCTTCAGTACCGCCACCCCGGCAGCAGCGGCCGCAGCCGACTTCAGCAGCTGCAACAGCAGCGGGCAGCGCCTCCTGCGGGACTCCGGCGCCGCCCCGCCCGCCAGCGCCTCCGCTCCGCCCGTCGCCGGCGAGCCGCCCTCGGTCTCCCTCCGCCTCAGCTCTGGCCGGCCGCCCTCCGCCGGAGAGCCAAACCCTAACCCTAACCCTAATAAGATTTCCCTGTGTCCGACACGAGTCGGACACGTGTCGGACACGGTTCGAACCCGGTTTTTGGGTCCCCTTCAGGTGAGTGTATCTTTTTGCTCGTAGCTCCGTTTTCGATTCCGCAAATTGCGTTGTGAAGCCTGTATGACCCTCTCGGTGTCCGGATAAACTGTTCGGGGCATCGCGTCCTGTGGTGATCGCACACCGCGATCCAAAAACAGGAAAAACCAGACCCTATTTCACCCCGGAACTGAGTGCGCCCCACCAAACGGGACGACTTGGTCGCATACGGTCTTCACAGATACATGCGCATCGTCGATACGGACGTGTGAGAGTTCGTGGAAGCTGATTCGGGTGTGCGTGCACACCGGAATCAACGCGTTTCTGCGAACATCGCCCCGTATCTGCCTTTTCTGCAATTCACCCTAACTTCGTGCACACTCGTCAGATCGAGACGAAACTTACGCCATCGGACTCGTAGCGATACGCTGGTCCTGTGGGTCAAGTTTGGTTCGATTCTGAGAACGTTGACGAAATCGCGTGTCGTGGGCCCCACAGGTCCCGCTCGACGGGCGATTTTGTGTTCGGCTCATCGGAATCCAAATCTGGAAGTTCCGTTGGGTTCGTATCAGCGTTTCTGACCTGTTAACACTAAGTTTGGTGAATTTGGAGACCTTTGACCTGGACACGTTTTTCGGTGCAAAGCGGGCCCAACGACGGACCTCGTTTTGACCCGAAACTGCCGTTTTTGCCCTTGTCTCCAAATTGGACCCAAGGACAGGCGTTTCTAGCTATTTGACATCTTCTGAGCGTGATGGTAATGTTTATTTCAGCATTTGGACTCATCTCTGGATATTTCCCACAAGAACTATTAATCGGATCCAAACAACAGGCAAGTACCTGCACTTCAAGTTTAATCTTTATATTGTGATAGTTAATTCCCTGCCTTATATGTACCATTGATAATTACACGTAGTGCTAGAACACTAGATTTTATGTCTTGAATATTGGAGTTCATGTCTTGTTTTTTATGTCGGGTGGGAGAATACTGAAAGGCATATAGTTTACCCTGACCCTTGCCATGATTAATAGCTGTTGGTACACGACTGTCCATCAGCCGGATCTCGATTATTCCTGTTTAATAGCCGTCTATGACGGCCGGTTTAACCTTATAGACCCCTACATGCCAACTAGGTATTCTAAATACACAAGTTCACACACATAGTTTCTTGTCTTGTTACAGTTCCTATTGTCTGGTTGTAATTCATTTTCCTGTCACCTTGTTCCTGTTTTACTCATGTCCCTGTCTTACAGCAATTAACTCTTAGTTATTGTTACTATTTATTTATACATATCCTCAACATGATACCTGTCAGTTCTTTTTAATTGTCATGAATATTTAGTTTAATCTTGTTGTGCATTGTGTACTTTGCTCCTTTCCTGACTGGATCCGTTGTTTTAAGCGATGATGAGAACTCTGCCCCCACCTATTTGTGGCCACTATGAGTTAGCAGGTGACACCTTGAGGAGCCGGTTCCCACTCAGGAGACCACCCTTGAGGAGGAGTAGCCAGTTAGTTATTATTTTATTTCCTTTCAGCATATACTCGGGTTTGTCCCCGATTTATCTTCTGGCTTGTATTAACTGTGGTTTGGTTGTCACAGATTAAATATTATGAAATCTTAGCATTCCTATTTTCTGTGATTATTCTTACATGTTCATTATTGTGGATGAGATAGATACTTATTGACCCAGAAATGACCTAGACAGCGTACTACCGCCGACACTGCAGCGTAGGCTGGACGTGCCCACGTACTCATGCCCGAATATCCGGGTGCGGATTGTGACATATTTTTGTGGTGGCCCATGCAGGTCTACGACTAAATTGTTCGATTTCAACTTCGGGACCGAACAGGCCTGCAATAAAGATTGAGGATTTTAGGAAAAGCTCATCCACTTGATTGAATCGTTCTTGATATCCATATCGACTTCGAATTATTTTATTGACTTGCTTCCTGCCTTGATTCCTGTGCGCCTTTATCGTTTATTTTGGATGCAGAGTAAAGGATCTACCAGCAAGCGACGAGGTTCCTGCAAGATCACCACGAGATGCTCTACCAGCATGACCGTGGAGAACGCGCAGACTCTTGGAGCAGCTAATGCGCGTAAGTGATTTGTAGATACCGTTCCTAGTATTGTTTTAGCTTGTGCCTATATGGTTCGTGACCTCAGCCCCAACCTAGTAATTTTAAACTTGCTAATAAATGCTTTTGTATCTGATAACTGTAGAGTTTGTAGAATCTTTTGTTATTGTTCTTAATGTAGGTTGTTTGCGAACTTAAATAATTTGTATCTTCTTTCATCACCATCTAGCGCACTTCATTTTGCTGTACTTGACTTATGCTGCTATTTTATAGCCTAGTTTTGCAAGCTTATCCTTTTATCAAGCTTGTTCATGACATATGTAATAGTGGGTCGACACACTAATACAATTGTCTACTCAGAATCAATGTACTACGGTCTGATCAACCTTAGTGCATTTTGATTCGCCCTTCGCACTACTTTGCGTGGATTGAGATATACAGTTGACTAGTATACCTGCCCTAGACATGTCTGAGCATAACTGTATTAATACGAGCATGTGAATAGAAATTACCGAGATAGGATTCAATCCACAATCGCTTGACAATTCCCGCCTGAATATTTTAAAATGCCTTGACCCCGATATTTCTTTTCTATCACCCCACCCTTGAACTCTTTATTATTGATCTTCGTCTTCCCTTATTTTGGAAAGACGAAATCTCGTGCCTGGTATAAGTTAGTACATAGGTAGTACTGGATATGTCACATAGGCCGATCACATACTTGAGGATTAAACTTTCATAATTGAGGACATATCATAAGTGATATGATCGACGTTGAAGTTTCGATGATTGAATAACATGAGTAACCATATTAAGGAATATTTTTCTTAGAGTATATAGTCTTTTGTGATAATATGGGTAAAATTCTAAGTTGGGTAGCGACCGCAATGTTCACCTGAGAGAAACCCGTTAGACTGTAATCAAGTGAGTTTGGACAGAGAGAACCCTGCCATAATTTAAATTTCGAGGACAAAATTTTATAAGTTGGGTAGATTGTAAACCCCTGATTTTTTAAAATATTAAAATTAGAATTTTTCACAATTTTCTGGAATTTTCTGGGAATTTTCTGAAATTAAATTCAGGGTTTTGAATTATTACATGATTTTTAATTGATAATAAATAATATTAAAATATTATGAAAATAATATTTTTTGGTGTAAAATGAAAAACTGGACTTAGGGTAATTTTTCTGGAATTTATCGGGCCTCGGACCTAATTTAAAACACCTTAAAATAATTATTTATTTATTTATTCATTTTATTATTATTATTATTATTATTATTATTATTATTATTATTATTATTAATTTTATTATTATTAATTGCTACCCAGCCCGGCCCAACCCGCGGCCCGCTGGACCCGGCCCACCGGGCCCAGCCCCAACCCGGCCCAGCCGACTTACCGGGTCGGGTCGGGTCAGACCCGACCAGCGAGCCGCCCGCCGCCCGCAGACCCGTCTCCCCTTTCCCCAGCTCCCGAGTCTTCCGCCACTCCGCCGCGTTTCCCGCCGCCTCCGGCGGCCAGCCACCCCTCGACCTCCCCCTCTTCCGCTCCACCACCAGCCCCCCGCACCGGCCGCCACGACCTCCGGCCCCTCCGCCTTGCCCGGCGCCACCCTCTCCCTCACTCTCCCTATATAACCTAGCCCCCGGCCGTCGACCTCCCCCTCCTGGCCGTCGACCACCCACCGCCTCGCCGCCGGACGACCTCGCCCCGCCGTCCTCCTCCCCTCCAGCACCGCCACCCCGGCAGCAGCGGCCGCAGCCGACTTCAGCAGCTGCAACAGCAGCGGGCAGCGCCTCCTGCCGGACTCCGGCGTCGCCCCGCCCGCCAGCGCCTCCGCTCCGCCCGTCGTCGGCGAGCCGCCCTCGGTCTCCCTCCGCCTCAGCTCTGGCCGGCCGCCCTCCGCCGGAGAGCCAAACCCTAACCCTAACCCTAATTCGATTTTCCTGTGTCCGACACGAGTCGGACACGTTTCGGACACGGTTCGAACCCGGTTTTCGGGTCCCCTTCAGGTGCGTGTATCTTTTTGCTCGTAGCTCCGTTTTTGATTTCACAAATTGCGTTGTGAAGCTTGTATGACCCTCTCGGTGTTCGGACAAACTGTTCGGGGCATCGCGTCCTGTGGTGATCGCACACCGCGATCCAAAAACAGGAAAAACCAGACCCTATTTTACCCCGGAACTGAGTGCGCCCCGCCAAACAGGACGACTTGGTCGCGTGCGGTCTTCACAGATACGTGCGCATCGTCGATACGGACGTGTGAGAGTTTGTGGAAGCTGATTCGGGTGTGCGTGCACACCGGAATCAACGCGTATCCGCGGACATCGCCCCGTATCCGCCTTTTCTGCAATTTACCCTAACTTCGTGCACACTCGTCAGATCAAGATGAAACTTGCGCCATCAGACTCGTAGCGATACGCTGGTCCTGTGGGTCAAGTTTGGTTCGATTCTGAGAACGTTGACGAAATCGCGTGTCGTGGGCCCCACAGGTCCCGCTCGACGGGCAATTTTGTGTTTGGCTCATCGGAATCCAAATCTGGAAGTTCCGTTGGGTTCGTATCAGCGTTTCTGACCTGTTGACACTAAGTTTGGTGAATTTAGAGACCTTTGACCCGGACACGTTTTTTGGTGCAAAGCGGGCCCAACGGCGGACCCCGTTTTGACCCGAAACTGTCGTTTTTGCCCTTGTCTCCAAATTGGACCCAAGGATAGGCGTTTCTAGATATTTGACATCTTCTGAGCGTGATGGTAATGTTTATTTCAGCATTTGGACTCATCTCTGGATATTTCCCCCAAGAACTATTAATCGGATCCAAACAACAGGCAAGTACCTGCACTTCAAGTTTAATCTTTATATTGTGATAGTTAATTCCCTGCCTTACATGTACCATTGATGATTACACGTAGTGCTAGAACACTGGATTTTATATCTTGAATATTGGAGTTCATGTCTTGTTTTTCATGTCGGGTGGGAGAATACTGAAAGGCATGTAGTTTACCCTGACCCTTGCCATGATTAATAGCTGTTGGTACACGACTGTCCATCTGCCGGATCTCGATTATTCCTGTTTAATAGCCGTCTATGACGGCCGGTTTAACCTTATAGACCCCTACATGCCAACTAGGTATTCTAAATACACAAGTTCACACACATAGTTTCTTGTCTTGTTATAGTTCCTATTGTTTGGTTGTAATTCATTTTCCTGTCACCTTGTTCCTGTTTTACTCATGTCCCTATCTTACAGCAATTAACTCTTAGTTATTGTTACTATTTATTTATACATATCCTCAACATGATACCTGTCAGTTCTTTTTAATTGTCATGAATATTTAGTTTAATCTTGTTGTGCATTGTGTACTTTGCTCCTTTCCTGACTGGATCCGTTGTTTTAGGCGATGATGAGAACTCTGCCCCCACCTATTTGTGGCCACTATGAGTTAGCAGGTGACACCTTGAGGAGCCGGTTTCCACTCAGGAGACCACCCTTGAGGAGGAGTAGCCAGTTAGTTATTATTTTATTTCCTTTCAGCATATACTCGGGTTTGTCTCCGATTTATCTTCTGGCTTGTATTAACTGTAGTTTGGTTGTCACAGATTAAATATTATGAAATCTTAGCATTCCTATTTTCTGTGATTATTCTTACATGTTCATTATTGTGGATGAGATAGATACTTATTGACCCAGAAATGACCTAGACAGCGTACTACCGCCGACACTGCAACGTAGGCTGGACGTGCCCACGTACTCGTGCCCGAATATCCGGGTGCGGGTCATGATAACTTCAGCCATTACCTATTCCAGAGTGGAAGTGGGAACATATTACTATGGATTTTGTGTCTGGACTTCCACGATCTCCAGGAGGGAAAGACGCGATTTGGGTCATTGTTGATAGGTTGACCAAGTCAGCCCACTTTTTGCCTTTCAAAGTGGGTTTGTCTACGGAGAAGCTGGCAGAGATGTATGTGAGGCAGATCGTTAGGATACACGGAGTTCCCGTCAGCATAGTCTCAGATCGAGATAGTCGTTTTACTTCTTATTTCTGGAGGAGTTTGCAGGAGAGTTTGGGCACTTAGCTCAAGTTCAGTACTGCATATCATCCCCAGACAGATGGGCAGTCAGAGAGGACTATCCAGACTCTCGAGGATATGTTGCGCACTTGTGTACTAGATTTTGGGGGTTCTTGGGAGGACCATCTCTATTTGTTAGAGTTTGCTTACAACAACAGTTACCAGGCCAGTATAGAGATGTCACCTTTTGAAGCTCTATATGGTCGGAGGTGTCGTACTCCTTTGTCTTGGGACGATGTTGGAGAAAGAATTTTGCTTGGGCCAGAGATGGTTGTGGATGCAGCGCAGAAGGTTCATTTGATTAGAGACAGACTTCGAGTGGCGCAGGACAGACAGCGGCATTGGGCCGATAGCCATCGGAGACCTTTGGAGTTTGAGGTATAGTTTAGATTTTGTTTGTGCTTGTTCTTGTTTGTTATAGATTAAGTTCTTAAGATGGTGTTTTGTTCTAGGTGGGTGGTTTGGTGTTTCTGAGGATTTCTCTGACACGAGGCACGATTCGCTTCGGTGGAGGCGGAAAGCTTAGTCCGCGATTCATCGGACCTTTCACTATTCTAGAGAGGGTCGGTGCAGTTGCTTATAGACTAGACTTGCCACCTGCATTGGAGGGAGTGCACAACGTATTTCATGTGTCGCAGTTGAGACGATACGTGGCAGATCCTATTCATGTATTGGATCACTCAGAGATAGAGGTGGGCCCTACTCTTAGCTATCCAGAGCAGCCAGTTGAGATTCTGGATCGGAGAGAGAAGGTGCTGAGGAACCAGACTATACCTTTGGTGCGCGTCGCATGGAGGCATCAATCTCCGGGGGAGTCTACCTGGGAGAGAGAGGATGACATGCGAGAGCGTTATCCATATTTGTTTGTACCTTGAGGTATGTTATTTCTAGTTATGTTCTGTTCATTGTTATGTTCTGTTCATTAGTTAGTTGTGATTCTTTAGTTCTGTTCTGTATTTTTCTGGGGGTAGTTTTAGTCTTTGAATTTCGAGGACAAAATTATTTTAAGGAGGGTAGACTTGTCACTACCACATTTTAGGAAAAATAGTATTTTAGTAATTTCCTATTTAAATAAATATTGTGCATGGTAAATAATTTTTGTTGTATTATTTAATTGTTGTTGAATGTTATTTAATTATTTTGGACTTATTTTAGTGGACCCAACTAGTGTAGTTTGGACCCATGGACCAACATGAATTAAATAGTTAGATTTGGCCCATTTAGAAAGCCCATAGTTAAGGAGATGGATTAAATTAATTAAGTGATTAGACTAGAAGCTTCCTTCCTTAATTATTTCTTCATGAGAGGCCCCAAGGGGTACATTGGACATTTTATAATTTCTTGGGAGAGGGGCAAGGCCGGCCTATTAAAACAGGGGGGAAATTTCTCTCTCCTCTTATTCTCATTCCAAATCTAGATCTAGAATTCCCCACTCCCAAATTCCCTCCATTCCCATTCCAATTCCCTACCAAATTTATTCCAAATTCTTCCTAATTCACCATTAGAGAAGGAGGAAGCAAGGATCTAGAAGAAGGAAGCAAGGATCTACAAAGAGGAGCAAGGATCTATAATTTGGAAGCAAGTTCTTCTCAATTGGAGGTTTTATTGGGAATCCATCTCCCAATAGGTATAATTCAGATTTTTCCATTTAAATAGCTTCTAAATCTGAGATTTAATCATGTAAAATCAACCTATATGTATGTACTACCCATAGGACTTTGTTTTGTGTTCATAGGAGACCCATGGAGAAAGTTATGGTGCTTTTTGTGTTAATTTTGTTGGAATTCTGAATTTACATTTTGTTGTGTGTATCAATTGATCCGATAGATCAATTGGACATGAGCTTATGTGTTTGGGGCTAGTGTCGTATCCATAATTTGGTGCATGTGGTTCGTATCCCAACTATTTGGTGATACATGTCATTTTGGGAATTTTCCCTCCGACACGGGACTTTGAACATGTCGTATTTTGACACGGACACATAGATCTACTTTTGATACTTTGATTTATTCATAAATATTATTTGTGATTTGTTTGTATCCTTCGGGGTACAATTGGTTGTGTGTTGGACTCGTGTCACATGCGTATCCTAGATTTAGTGGGATACGGTGTGATACTCTCCAATTGTGTGGATTTTTGAATAGATCTAATTATGTATGGTTTAAATTCTTCAATTATAATTAGTAAATATATATAGATATTATATATTTATTTTGTGTATTTATTATAGTAATTATTGTAGCATAGATCTATATATTTTGTGTGTGCTAATATGATGTACAAATATAATATGTAGCTTTCTTGCATGTAATTATATATGTACTTATGTTAATAACATAAATTATACATAAATGTTTTATAAAATATATTTATGTGTTTAATTGTGTAATTATATTATTTATAATTATTATGTAATTATTTGTATATTAATGTATATATTTTAGGTGTGCTTCTAGCCATGTAAAATATGAACATTAATATGTGCATGTGTTGTAACTATTCGTATTTAATTATAAGTTTATATGTGCATATATATATAAGTATATAATTATTTATTTATATATATGTATTATGATTATTATTGCATATATATATTTCTGTGTTTTAGTGACAGTGGGTTTGTGACAGTGAAACTGTCGCTAAATAGGCGGGTCAGCAGCAGCCGCTGTAGCCCACTGTGCATTAATGACAGTTCTGTCATTAATGCTGCGGGTGGGATCTTAGCAGCAGTGGCGACAGTTTTCGGTAGCAGTTGATTAACTGTCACCAATGCAGCAGCAGTGGGTTTTATTACACGGTGGCTTTTGCGACATTTTCTGTGACAGTTGAGACTGTCACTATAAGCTGTTTTAATTAAATTGTATTTTTAACTCCCTATTTTCAGTGACGCTTTGGCAGTTTTAAATTATATTTTATATATTATTATTGTATATATATATATGTGTATATATATGTGTTTTGTGAGTTATAATATTTATAATAATATATTATGTTATTTGTATACATATTGGTTTGTATATATATTATTTTAGGGTATATATTATTTGTATTAGTAGTATACTTTGTGTGAGTATGATTTGGGATCTAATTTTTATTCCTAAATTGTTATATTTTATTTCTATATTATTTATATAGATTTCTTGTGAGGTTGACCTTGGTTTGACTTTAGTTGACTTTAGAGTTGACCATAGTTGACTTTTGACTTAGAATTTATTTATTGACCTAGGAGTTGACTAGTTTGACTTGTTCTCTTTCCGGGACCTTGTTTTAATGTGGTATTCCATATCTAGGTCTTCGAGGTACCGAGTCAGACATCTGTGAGACTGTTCATTGGACTTCAGGCGAGTACATTCTCTGATAGTTTCTCATTTATGATATCCTCTATGTTCGTTGTATCTAGTGTAGATTTACATGTTTCTCTCGACACTATGGTTACAAGGATTGGTATATCCGGATCTCGTCATGAGATGTTATTCCTTGGTATATGGTGTATATGGTGCAAGTATTGTTTCATTGGTTATCTTGTACATGTACAGACACCGATTCTCGGGGAGACTAGCTATCTTCTTGGGGAATCTAGTGCCATAGCATACCGTGGTTGAATCTATTATACCAGTTGGGGGTGGGGAGTATTAGTATAGATATGTGATCAAATCCCTATTGAATAAAGTATTGGTAAGCGAATAATGTTGATCATGCACCGCACGTATGATTAGCCAGGCCGCATTGTATCTTGTCCAAGCCGATCACATGTTAAGCTAGTACTCACACACTTAGTCATTAGTATTATTGTTTCATTGGCATATTGTTCATTATTGTATTTCTTTCCAGTATTTCCTTATTGTCTATATATCTCTTATATCTATTTTGTGCATCTTGTTTATCCACAGCTATTTACTGTTACATAGTTTTTATCATGGATTAGAATTGCTGTTAGAGATGTACTCTGCTCCTTTCCTGACTGGATATATTTTTCCAGATGACACTGAGGAGTACCCTACCTATTATGGACCCCAGGATGTTGTGGGGTTAGATTCGGAGACCCTGGCTCAAGAGGGACTTATCCCAACTGAGATAGTTGACCCTGGAGTGTAGCTTGTAGTATGATAGTATTCTTTTGTACTGGATTTGTCTCCAGCTTATTTTTGTTACTCTTCAGACTCATTGATGTATTATTTTAAACTCATGAGTTGATGACTATTCTATTCTTATCTGATTCGTGTTCATTCTATCTTAGTTTTGTGATTGAGTACACTATCTTTTGGTGGTTCATTATATTAGATAGACTTTCTAGACAGCGTTCTACCGCCGATTCTGCGGCGTAGGCTGGGCGTTGTTTCCAACTAGTACCCTTACCCCGGGTACGGATTGTGACAACCCCGTCGTGTACCAAGTGTACCGCATGGTGCACGCAGCATAACCGGATACGTGAAAATTCGTGGGGACTGATTCGGACACGTGTGTACGCCGGAATTAGGCCGTGTCGCAACTTTTGTGGAACTCGCACGTATTTTATGCACGCTTGTCAGATTGTGACAAAACTTGTGCCACTGGACTCGTGGTAACGCGCTGGTCCTGTGACCCAATTTTCACGCAATTCTGAGAAGGTTGACCAAATCGCCAATTGGCGGGCCCCACAGTTGACTTTTTGGACAAAATTTTGTTCGGCCCATCGGAATCCACATTTGGACAAACCGTTGGGTTCATATTGACATCTAGAGTTATTTGACCTATAGTTTATCCCATTTAGAGACGGTTACCCTTGGCACGCTTTTCGGTGCAAAGTGGGCCACACGTGGACCCCATTTTTGCTCGAAATTACTGTTTTGCTCCTGTGTCCAAATTGGACGAAAGGGATGTGCTTTTTAGCAATTTTGCTCATTCTAAAAATGTTGGTGATGTTTATTTCAGCATCCGGAGACGTTTGTTCGGAGTCTTTAATTCCAGGTTCTGTGTCCTTGACATTTGGGCGCGTACACTTTACAGATTTCTTGCCAGGCAAGTATACCTTGCCATTATACTGTTTTTACATTCCATATGAGGCATGCATGTTTACTTTCTGTTATTTAGTTTATTTATTTTAACTGCTATATAAACTGCGCGTCCAAGGAAACTCGGGTGCAACGACGGTGTCGTCGTACTATGTTTTTATTTATGTATATACATTGGACCTACTTTATGAGACTACCCCATTTTCATGAGGCATTTATGTTTCATTGGCCATGACACTATTCTTATACGAGTTTGAGTCACATGTAGGACACGGACTTGCGTACTCGGCTGGCCACCGGTACGTATAGGTCGTGCGACGGATAGGGGATAACTGCCAATAGAAACTTTGCATGCTAGTAGACCTGGCGGTTATTAGAGGTATTATCGTGTCATGGACATGACATGTTTAGAGCATTGGGTGGGAAGAACAACAAGTAAGGCATTTGGGCTCCTTTGCACTTTTTTTGTGTAACTCGTACGCTCCGCCGGAGATGCGCGGTCATGATGACACCTATACTACTTGGCGGGCCTCCGCCGTTCAAAAGACGACGTACCTTTGTAGGCCCCTGGATCTCCAAGAGAACCATGCCAATCCTATTTATGGCCAGATAGCCTACTTGTTAGAAAGTTGTTCTCAAACTGTATTCACATAGATGGTTAGGCGACCCCGATGGATGTTTATTTTCAGTACTTTATTGGCATGTACTTTTTGTATCTTGTTACGTCCCTCTAAGGACCTGGTCCCTTCCAGATATAGGTGAGCAGGAGTACCCGCAGGAGTATGGACCTGGACCTGACGCTACCTATCAGTCTGAGGAGATCTCACCTTCTGATTATATGTGATTCATTGCAGCTGTTTAGAGATTTTAGTTGCTATTCTTTTCTAGACATTTATTCTTATATTAGAGTTATTCTCTTCTCGCTTTAGTAGTTTATTATAGTCGATTTGCAGTGGATTTGTTTTCACCCGACTATCACACTTTGAGATTACTATTTGAGACTGCTTCTTTGATATTCATTTATTGATTTCCATTATTCTATTATTTGTGCTGTGGATGAGATATAGAACTGCGTGTGACTTGTTGTGACATATATTACCATTGTGGATTGGATATTCATGTACAGCGTACGTGTGTATATGGTTTCCATATATTGGAGTTCGTATACATACGGCTGGCGTATTACGTATTCCTAGTCCTACGTATTTTGGGACTGGGGCGTGACAGATTCTGCCTTGCCATTGAACTCATGCGGATTACAGCATTTGAACTCAGAAAACTTGAATGTTGGTCGCCTTCTTGGAGGCTGTTCTATCTCCTCTTGTTCTACTACCATTGTCTCTTTTACGGCAGCTACTTCGGTCTCGTTGTTATTCTCAGCTAATATAACTACAAGTTGAGAAAAGTTATCAAGTTGCTGCTATTGCGCATCGAATCGCGCTTGAAATTGGTTGGTAAGCTGCGCTTGAAGCTCATGATGCTGTGCCTCAATCATCTTGTGATGTGCATCGCTCTACTTCCTCTGCGCCTTTTATTACTTTGTCCATTGGGTCAGACAACGATTTCGCCTTGGCGCTATCACCCGTATTCATTTGCAAAAGAAATAATTTCTATTAGCACTCACAAAATATTTATGGGCTTATTGTATGGAACCTAATTTCATGCAGCACTATTGAAAAGTAAATCATCTAAGAAAATTGTTATTGTTTGAAAACTTCCACTTGAAAACTAATTTTTGAAATCCGAGATACTTTAAACCGTACTCTGATACCAACTTGTTATGCCCCGGTTCCGAAGAGCCAATTCTTCCTCGCATTTGGTTCCGTAGAACCGATCATCCTTGCTGGACGTGATATAATACAAGTTTGAGGTTGTACTTGTACAAGGCAAGAACGTGCACATTGTGTCAAATATCTTTTGTAAACAGTTCCACAACACAGTAGCAGATTCTAAAACACACATTTGTATTGGAAGAAAATAATTCTTTTATTGATTCATTGCAACGAAGTACAATTTTCTCAGCACCAAAATAAAAATGCCTGAATGGCTTAAATAGCTTTGCATAAAAGAAAGTCTAATAGGCTGACATGAAATAATATTCTTATCCCATACATTATGCCCCTTTATTATTACTTGGAAACTTGAAAGCAGCTACTAAAAATCTTTGAAATACGTTAGAAATATAAAAAAGCTTGAAAAGACTGCAATAAAAGCTTTAATTTTCTTGAGTGCCCCTGGTATCTCGGTCACCTGGTTTGCGCACAGAGATGTGGGTCAGTAGTTAACTTGTACTGGTGAGCAGAACTGCCTACTCACCTAATCTAATACTTCTTAATTAAGGCAACAATTAAATAGACAACATTATAAATGCAATATTTCAATAGGCAACGGTTTATAAGCAACATTTTATGCAGTAAGATATATATAAGCTTTACACATATGGAATCTTTTCCCCACCCAATAGCCGTTATCGTATAATTTATAGAATTATTCTTACCGCCCCTACATATTGTTCTTACCGTCCTTGCATAAGACATTATTAGTATGCAACTTATTCTCACTAGGTTATTTGTGGTATAGCAGCACGATGGACATGCCATATAGGACTTCAATGAGCGTGCAATACGCCATTCAAAGCAGGTAGCAATCCTCAATGAATGTCTCGCTTATACCCGGCGCTACCAAAGCTCTACTATTTTCTTTGGACCGAACGGTCCCCAGTGCACCAAGTCTCATTCGAAGAAATTTAATACCTTGTGCACAAGTTGTCCATGACCATACAATGCATCTACGACTATATGATAAGCATAAATAGAGTGTAAGGTATTGAAACATTCAGAGCAATAATGCATATTTTTCCATTCTTATTTCAGTATACTTATTCATTTGGTTCAATTGGTAGTCCATAGACTCCAATTTACCGCTAAGTCATAGCACCAAACCATGATACAATAATTTTATCCTTCTCAGTGTAAAATAATTGAACTTCCCTCTTATCAGTGTAATTCTATTAATTTATATTAGTGGTATAAAACTTTTGGCATTAATGGCTTTATCGATCATTGGAATTAGCAAGGTTACAAGAGAACATTATTGATTATTGGCATGAATGAGTAGAGAAGAAAGGACAGGACCACTCACTAAACAAAGAATGTCAAGAGAGAAAAGACGCTTGTTCGCTCAGGCTCCGGTCAAGCATCTATATGCATTGGCACCAACATTTAGTTAGACTACCATCTTTACTTCTCTCAAAGTTCTCTAGAATGAATACATGCAATTGATAAAAATGGGCTAAACAATCAACCATCGAAAACCAATCACGAAAATACATTCATCAAAACCAAGCAGCAAAAATTCAAGAAAGCTAACCAAAAATCCAAGAAAGCTAACCAAAAATCCAAGGAAAGCTATTGGACTCATTCCAACAAAAGCCGATCCATCAATTGGAAAGGTTTATTGCATTGTCCGTGATCGATTCTGTCGTAAAGTTTTCCTATGCTCAATTTTTACTGAGTCAATCGAGCACCAGCCATATATAGTGCACCGTTAGGAGTGGGGCACTATAGTTTGCTTGCATTATAAAACTATCTAATAGGAGTGCATCCATGCATCGGTTTAACAACTTGTGCACAAGGTATTGGGTCTCTCGAGCAGTTTTCTAGGGTACTGGAAACTATTCGGCCAGGGAGAGGCTAATCGAAACACCCTGAGGCAATGAAGTCCTCGCTATTAGGTGGGTATTTATGTCTATTAGTTAGCTGGTTCACATGTTAAAGCACCATTTTGAGCGTATTTTTGTTTAGTATTGGGCTGTGATAACACCGCTACTAATCATAGATTTTTCATCGGCCATCATATAGTTAGGGCGCATGCTAGAATTTTAGCCTTCTTGCATACCTAATTGTTTGATACATAAATGAACAAGAAAGAGTACCTATATGTTTATGTAAATTTCTACTAACTTATATGTCTGTTGCAGAGATAACCGTTCGATGAAGAGTAAGAATAACTGAATAAATAATTTACTCTTTATCGATTTTGCTTAGTATCTTGTACTGCTCCTATACTTACATGCTTGACCTAAATATGCTGATGTTCCCTTGATAAGATTAATAGTCCACTATATACTTCTTATGTTCCTTAGTGATAATAAATATGGCTCACAATATTTGCTTCGCACTTCACGATAGAACACTTCCTACTGTATGCTTGAATAAATTGAATGTGAACTCTGATTTCAAAGATATTTTCAAAAAGAAGTAATTTGACTTAATCATGTACTGCATGAAATAAACCTAGGAAGAAAGTAGCAAAATCACTAGTAATGTAATATTTTTAACATGATTACTTAGTATTGGTTTTAGAGAGTATTGTTTCTGTTCGTTGCTTTTATACTCACCAGTACTTTTTCCTAATTGCTGACCCCTTACCAGTTCTGTTCGCAGGTGCTTGATAGTTCGAAGAAGAATTAGCATATCCTCATCCTCAGGAGCCAAAAATATGGAGTCGATGCCTTGGGATGTATTAAGATATTTTGAGATAATTTTGTATAAATGGATGTAATATATTAAATAATGTTATTGTATTCTGTATTAATGTAAGCCAATTGGGAAGCCTTGCAATCATTTCAGATATCAATAGAGAGCTTATTTTCTTATACCATTGTATTTATTTACTTTTATGCATTATTGTGCTGCTTCTTTTATCCTTGAATAGCTTATTTGTCTTGGTTCAAGCCTTGGCCTTGTGCAAGCGAATCTTAGGCTAGCACGATATTACGGCCATGCGAGGACGATCGGTTCTGTAAGGCCCCAAGCGAGGACGATCTGTCACTATGCGAACGGGGCGTGACATGAGTGCTATCAAAGAAAATCGATTCTTTGGCCATTTCGTTGCTTCACTTCAACTGAGAGATGTCCTTGATATATTTAATGCAATGAGCGTTCCATATAATAACTCCGTAAATATTCTCAAGGATGCGTGCAAAAGTTTTCTTTATTATTTTCTTGATGGATGGAGAGATATAATTTCATGATTCTTGATTGCTAGTATTTTATCGATTGATGATGGCAAGAGATGAGGACTATCGCTGCTCTGGATATCGTAAGTTTTTCCTTGAGTTTCGAGGACAAAACTTTATCTCGGTGGGTATGTACGTAGTATCCCACTCCATAATGGCACTATATACAAGAGATATCGGTTTACTAACTCAAAAAAAAAACTTTTCTGAAGAGCTCCTTGTTGAACCAGAAGATGACTGATCTAGGTGAGTGGGCAGAACTTCATTCTCTGATTCTTTCATGCCTTAATAATAAATCCAAGTTTTTTAATGCTTGTTGCTAAGAATATTAATATTTCCTTTACAAGAATGATAGATCATGACCCTGTATACTAACTAAAGAACTTATATGCTAGTAGTAATAGATGAACCTTGCCATGATAAGTAAAGAATAGTATGTTGCATGCTAGGTTATACTAATACGACTATCGAATGAACCTTTGTCATTCTAATAAGAAGAGTAAAAGAATGATTGAACATGTCAATATATTGTATGCTAAATAAGAGTAGAATTGCATGCTTAGTTAGAAGAGATAGAAGAACCGTGTCATACTTGCTTAATTAAAGATCGTTTATATATTTTTTTATTGATGCAAAAGATAGAACTGTAGCATGCTAGATTTATAGAACTGTTACTGGTTTCATGTTAAAAGAACTTCTGCTTGAAACATAGACTTGTTATAGAACTCGTTCAGAGAATAACTTGATCACATGTCCATGCAGCTAGTATGAGCGTATACTAGTGTAGTATTGCGCCATGAATAGAACCTATCGATCGATTGATAAGAAGAAGAGATAGAAGTTTGCTAAATCATTGTTTGCTTGCATTATAGAACTATCTGATAGGAGTAAATCCATGCATTGGTCTAACAACTTATGCACAAGGTATCGGGTCTCTCGAGCGGTATCCTGGGGCACTGGAAACCGTTCGGCCTGGGATAGGCTAATCCGAACACCCCGAGGCAATTAAGTCCTCGCTATTATGATGGTGTTTATGTATATTAGTAAGCTGGTTCACATATCAAAGCAGCTATTTTGAGCGTATTTTGGTGTAGTGCTGAGGCGTGATAACACCGCTACTAATCATGGATTTTCCATGGGCCATCATATAGTTTGGATGCATGCTAGAATTTTAGCCTTTTTGCATACCTAACTGTTTGATGCAGAGACGAACAAGAAAAAGTACCTATATATTTATGTAAATTATTGTTAACTTGTATGTCTGTTGCAGGAATAACTGTTCGTCGAAGAGTACGAATCACTGAATAAATGATGTACTCATTATCAATTTTGCTTACTATCTGGTATTGCTCCTAGACTTGCATGCTTGACCTGAATATACTGATGTTCCCTTGATAAGATGAATAGTCTACTAGATGCTGCTTATATTCCTTAGTGATAACAGATATGGCTCACGATATATGCTGCACACTTCACGATAAAATACTTTCTACTGTATGCTTGAATGAATTGAATATAAACTCTAATTTTAAAGATATTTTCAAAAAGAAGTAATCTGACTTAATCTTGTACTGCATGAAATGAACCTCGGTAAAAAGTAGCAAGATCACTAGTAATATAATATTTTTTAACATGATTACTTAGTATTGGTTTTAGAGAGTGTTGCTTCTTTTCGTTGCTTTTATACTCATCAGTACTTTCCGCATAGTGCTGACCCCCCATCAGTTTTTTTCGCAAGTGCTGGATCGTCCGAAGATGCGATAGCATATCCTCATCCTCAGGAGCCAAAAATTTTGAGTCGATGCCTTGAGATGTATCGAGATATTTTGAGATGTTTCTGTATATAGGGATATAATATATAAAATAATTATTGTATTTTGTATTGATGTAAGCCAATTGGCTTGTAATTATTTCATATATCAATAAAGAGGTTGTTTTCTTATAGCATTGTGTTAATTTACTTTTCTGTATTATTGTACTGCTATTTTTATCCTTGAATGGCTTATTTGTCCTTGTTCAAGCCTTGGCTTTGTACAAGCACATCTTAAGTTTGTACTGTATTACGTCCATGCGAGGATGATCGATTTCGCAAGGTCCCAAGCAAGGACGATCGCCCTTGCGGGAATGAGACATGACAGTAAAAAGTTTATTCTTTGAGCAAACATGACAGGATGCGTTAGTGTCTACCCACCAGTCAGTGTGGACACCAGCCGTCGACACAACCTGCACAATCATAGCGACCTTGTTAGGCTCACCTTGCTATGTCTATTTAGGCTTGGATCCACCGTCCCTCCGGTAGTGGCCTTTCTTGCCTCAGTTAAATCAAGTCACGTCTAACTTGGGCTTAGGCTTCGGCTTGAACGAAGCCGACTTCACCTTCAGATTGTTGAAGTCTTTCTTCTTGTTGTGAGAAGCCTTCTGCTTCCCCTTGGAGTCACCAGCATATACCAAGTTGGCCTTTACAAACTGCTTGGACAATTGTCCACTTTGTTTTGAGCCCGCAGCTCATCTTTAACGTGGATATTGTGCATTAGTTGATCAAGACTAATCTCCATATTCTTCCTGTCATGCCCAAGTACCGGAATATGGAGACAGACATGGCCAGCTCCTCCATACAAGGTAAAGAACGTTGTATGGCGGTCTCGGCTGTAGAAAGACAAGGGGGTGCAAGCTACAATCAAGTCTCCTAGGGTCTCAGAACAACTATGTCTCAATCATTCAAGCAAGTAACTATAACATAGAACATGTTCTAAAGGGTCTCAGAACAACTACGTCTCAATCATTCAAGCAAATAACAAGCAAGAAAAAGTCGTAAGACGTGCCAAATGCTCCATCAAAATATTCTAGAGATCTAGCCATCAAAATATTATGCCAGTAGAATGTCAATAGTTACACAACTGAGATCATCTGCAGTCTGATTATATTACAGTTATATGAAAAGAAGCTGATGTCCAGACAAGCCGGCAAACAAGTAAAAGAGGCTAAACGTCCAAAATAAAAAAAAATGTACAATATGAGCAGTGATCAAGAAATCTACTAGTGCCTTTCAGCAACCATCAGTCTGGTATGCATCATCGTTAGGGGGTAAGCTGGATCTCCTGGTGTTGGCTCTAAACCTGGCCATACAAAACCAGTGGGGTTAGACCCCAAACAGCAACTACCACAAGGAAGCACGAATGAAGAAACAAAAACCAAATCAAGCATATAGTGCAAGAACAAAGAATCATTGGCGTGTGCCCCATCTTTGGGATAATATGACACTACTTCACCAAACAAGGAATGAAAATGCCATGCCACACAAGATAAGGTACGTTCCATGATTTTGGTCAAGCTAGAATTCTATGTCGTGGCTCAGTCTATATTTCATTATAGCATAATGACCCAACTCTCCAGCCAAATAAGGATAGAAGTTGAATACCACACAATGATAGTCTATGTCCCTAAGCTACTAGCAGAGTTACAACCACAAACAAGTCAGGTTAGAATGACCAATCAATGTTAGGGCTAGTTATGTTGAGTCGAGGGTTATCCCAGATATAATAATAAGAATCCTCATATCGTGCCATGTCGAGCAAGGCTAACCGAGCCAATATTATACAGGCAAGAAATCATGATCGCACCAGTCCCCCATAGGGCCACCGTGCTAATTGATCAGTAATAGTTCCTACCTTCCTATAAAAAAAATATTGGCTCGGTCTTAAATATAAATAGTTGAATATTACACTCCATTACATGTAGATGATATACAATATCCGTGGTGGCCAGCCTTGCACACCATAAAATTATCACGAAGCGGCCCATTACGCACAATCTCAGGATGCTATTCCCTTCCCATGTTGTAATCATCTTTTATGTTACCTAATTAACCCTAAAGTGATATGGAATTCCATGTCGTGGCCACATAAATATTTCCCTTAATAATTTCATAAAGAGCACAGGCACATTTGATATGAATCCATTTAATATACGGAGTCAAGTCTAGATTCACCGAAATATAGATGCAACATTCAAGCAAGCAATAACCTAGTCACGTTATGGTTGTGACCCATTATCATTTCTATGCCAAGAATTCAGGAATATAATATTATGTACCGAGCAAAAATTATCATGTCACGTTCTGTGTTCAAGTTGGCTAATGTCCCACACTCAGTGTACAATATAGCTGTTATAAATAGGCGAACAGGACAATTGTATCAGCACGAGTACAATAACCAAGTCAGGATACCAAAACTATCAGTTGGTCACATGAATCTTGTTTTGATCAAGTCAGGAGTCATAATTAATTAGAATATAATATCTCATATGATCGACTCACGTTCATGAATGCCTCATTAATTCCTCAATTTTTGGTATCATAGATCATAAATCATAGTCAAGTTCAACTAATCTAGAATAGGCATCAAGTACACAATAGGACCCATGTATTCATATTCAATTACAAGAAGTCCTTGGTCGACACACTTTGCAAGTGCAAATATAGGCTAGTCAGGAATAGTGGCATACTATGTGCGAGCAAGCAACTAGATGGCGTACAAACCTATAACATGGCGCACAAAATCGATAATAGGCACACTAAAATCGAGAATAGGCGCACTATGCGAGTGTAGAACAACTATAAAATAAATATGAGTCCCCAGGCTGCACGACTGTCGAAGGCCTCAGAAATCGAGACATAGAAAAGTTAAGGCTCACTTATCGTGGATGAACCGAGCAGGAGTGTGCCAAGAGATAGCAAGTGTGCCAGGTTATTAATCCATCAAAAATGCGTCAACCGTTGAGTGTCAAGAAAGTACGCCAAGGGTTATATGTATAAGAGCGGCACACTTTTGATAGTTAATGCACAATGTGTCAATTGTGCACCGGTCTGTTAATTTAGTTAAAAGTGCGCCAATTAATATAAAGTTGGCCAGAATTGCACTAAAAGGTATATTAGCGTACTTTTGCTTGGTTTCTTCATTAGTACATGAATTGTGTGCCAGGGCTGAAGTCTTCTAAAAGTTCTCCAGAGGATGAAGTCTTCCGAAAGTGCGCCAAGAAAGATTTTTTTAAAAAATTTATCCCCTTGACATACTTTTGCAAGAAATTGGCAGTACTCTTAAAGTACACACGAGTATAAAATGTTGGTCATACTCAACCTGCGCCCACGGACTACGAATCACACTCAACATGCGCCCATAATGCAAATCCTCCTGTGTACTTCTTGTTATTGTTCTTCTTCTCCAACCGACCTACCATTGATGCACTTATAGCTCAAGCTCAAGACTATGATAATGCTTCATACCTCAAGCAACAAGAACCATAAATCAAGAAAAAATATCAAGCTCAAAATCCAAAAATAACATCTTTCGAAAATATCTCATTTTTTTGGATCATTCCCTAGAAAAATATACTCATAAAAATTCTCATAATAAAATAAAGATATAAACTATTAGCAACCTCAAATATAAAAAATCCAAGAACTAACTATAATCAGAACACTACTAGAAACTAATTACAACAATAAATACTAAGAATAAAACTATATCTTATCATGTTTCTTCATATTTGCAAGGTGTACTTTCCTATAAAGAAAACCAGGAGAAAAACAAAAAAAATGAACAAGTAAGGAGAGAGAATGAGAACAAGGATATATATAAGCAAGGAGTGGACGATGAACCGTTGGATCTCTCTTACAAATCAAAGCCGCACACCCTACCTATCACCATCACACAATCAATACTAGCTAATGTGCGCCAAGTTCTATTCCACCGTTCACTTGAAGCATACCCAAAGTGTGCCAACTTGAGTATATTCCAAGTATATCGGGACATGGGAGTGACATCCCTTCCCACCAAAGAAACTAGAGACATTAGGATAAGCACATCTAGCTACAAACAATTACAGACAATATATAAGCAACCCAAATAATATACACATAGCAATATTAATAGCATTTTAGCAAGGTGACCAATGATCACAGAATTCAAAAAAGAAATATAAAGAAATATACCTTGCGAGTCAAATAAGTGTGGATGCCGAGACCGAATATCGTCCTCGTGTTCCCACGTTAACTCTCCCAAATAGTAGTGCCTGTCACTACTATATCCTAAAAATAGGGGTATTTTTGTCATTTTATATATTATAGGTATTATGTGTATTTATTTTAAATAATTGTATGATGTGTGTATAGATATATACTATAGTGTATAGTGTTCATTAATGCATGAGTTAGTAGACTAGACCTAGATACCCACTAGATGAACCCCTGACAGAAGTATACGGTTATGGATTTAATTAGTAATTATTTAAAATTAAATATTAAGGTTATAATTAATTATTATGATTTTATTTAATTGTTTCGCCTTACCGTTGCTTCGATATTTGGAGCACTAACCTAGCTTTTGCCTTCCAACAAATTTTATACCATTGTCCTAGACGTGCCCCTCTTCCATTTTGACATTGTGTAACTCATGAATATGCTTTCTTGTGCTTCATTTTAGTCGCACAACATTCATCGCGGACGTTTATTTTTAATTCTATATAAATTCAATTATGTATCCTTGTGCGTTCCAATCAAAATTGGAGACACAATCTCGATCATTTTTTAGCAACCCAAATTAGTATAATATTCTATTCTGAGTCTACTTCATTCATGACACTTGTGTTCCACTTAATTTTAGTCCGCCCTTGTACTTCTAATTAATTTTAGAACACCTATTTTATTTATTTTAACTAAATTAAACTATAAACCTAACTTTGTGCAATTTTCTAATTGTTGGGCACTTTTATGCAAAAGTGCATTAAGGTGTCCACCACATTGGACATAACATGTGAAGAAACCCATTTCTCCTTGATGTGAATTTTTTCATAAAGTTTTTTGGGAGTGTGTAATTCAACATCAACCTCCTTAAACTATGGCCCCAACCTTGAACCAAATACAATCCTAGCCATCCATTTTGAATCTAGGAAATCATAGCCCTTGAAATCCTACATGACAACCCTTTTGTAAATGTTGACCAAGTCAAACTTTTCTAGGTCAAACCAACCCCCTTACATGTGTATATAAATACTATTTTCTTACTTTTTGTTTCTTTTCTATACCTAAACTACTTTCTCTCAGCCGACATACATCCCTATTCATCTTCATCATCTCCCTCTCTCTGTTTCCACCACCACCCTCCACCGGAGTCTCGTCGGAGCACTCACCCACTGCCAACCTGCCTCTCCTTCACTCGTCGATCGGAACCGACCTCGAGCACCGCTGCCCAGCACCCCCTCACCGACTCACCCGATCCAGACCCCCCTCCACCCGAGCAGCACCCTGCGGCCATCTCCGTCTGAACCGACCGGAGAACCACCTGCTGTCCAGACTGCCCGACTTTGACCCACCGGACCTCATCGACGACCAAGCTCACGACCACAGCGTCTGAACTCGCCATCACCGCTCGCATCTCCCCTCGTCCCGCTGAAGTCGACAACCCGCTGCCAACCTGCACCGACACTGGATCGGATCTCGATCGGAGACACTGCCAACCCGCTCGACTGAACCAAGCACTCCGCGACAACCTCGACACGCATATCTCATCCCACGTACCCAGGTTCGAGTCCTCTCTTGCGTACATGTACACGTATGCACAGACGCGTATTTTATCATTGTATGCATACGTATATTAATCTATGATAGTATACGCGTACTTTGGTATATGGATATAAATAATTAGTGTGTAAGTGTTAGTATACGTATTAGTATATGTATATATATAATTGGTATATATGTATATATATATAGTATATTTCTCAAATTATTATATATATACATATGTATATGTATTGTATAAGTATTCCCTAATATATGTTTAATATATATACATAGTATAAATTCAATTAGTATATATACATATATCAATTATATATGTAATTAATGGATATTAATGTTATTGCTAGATAATAATATGTATAATATGTATATGTACTAGATGACCCGAGTGTAACCACGGATACCCCGTAGTTACATTGACCTGTGACCATGTAACATGTTAGCAGACTGCCATATGTACACCGACGTACTGGCAAGACCCGTATCATTGACTGTCTATTATGCACAACAACTACAGACGTGACACCCCCCTAGCATAGTCTCTGAGATCATTGTGTTTTGATTATGTGTGTTAGTGTAATATCTGATGCAATATTGTAATATATGATATGTCTATAGGACTGTTGGATCATTCAGATGATACTTTGGAACCAGGACATTGTTATTGCCAGCAGCAGGACTCCAGGCGAGTACATTCTTTGACAGTTTTTATTATGTTGATTATCTCTATAATTCTAGTTGTATGGTGTACATGATTTCGACACTGTTGTTTACACGAGTTGGCATCATCGAGACCTGTCACGAAGAGTTGTGATTTGGAATCCATCGTGCTAGCTGGGGGAAACGAGAAAATATTAGTAGCTTATATGATCATACCCAACTCTACATGCATCATAGCTCACCCATACCTTACGTCGGTACAGCCTGACCATTACATGCCTCATAGCCTGTTACATGTGATTAGCCTAACTATTGCTCGCATCATAGCTATGCGGATGGTTAGCTTGACCTTACATGAATCATAGCTAATCATATGTAACAAGCCTGATCAGTCCCAAGCTGATCACATGATATGCTAATGTTCCACACACTTGGCTAGATGTTCTTGACATGTATCTCTAGTATATTTATCTAGCATCTCTACATGTTCTAGTTATTGTTCTAGTATTTACTTATATTCCAGTTCATGGTTCTAGCATGCACTTGTATTTCTATTCATTGCTAGTGTACCATTGATGATGATATGCTCCAGTACTTCATTATTCTAGTACTTCATTATTCCAATATTTCTTATTGCCAGTATTTATATCTATCTTCTATTTCTTTACACTGTATTATAGTTTTTGTCAAAATATATGGAACTGCTGTTAGTGCATGTATTGTTCTCCAATCCTGACTGGATATTTTTTTTCCAGACTTCGACTTAGAGAACTTGTTTTCGGCATACTTGGATGTTATTGATTGCAGGTTAGATTACTTTATTGTTTAGACTTGTCTTATATTTCATATATTTTCTTCGATATCTTATCGTGCCTTAGTTTATGTGATTGAGTATTCTATATTATATTGTGATATCTGTGTCTCCTTATGTAGTTGGATATTCGTAAGAGATTGATTAGATAGTATCATGACCTAGACAGCGTTCTACCGTCGATGCTGCGGCGTAGGCTGGACGTACCCACGTACTCGTGCCCCAAATTATGGGTGCAGGTCGTGACACATTTTTAGTGGCGGCCTATGCAGGTCAGACTTCGCAAGTTGTGCGAGGTCGTAATAGTGCGACGTCTTAGTTGTACTACTTCGTGCCTGCGACAGGATATAAGACATAGGATACTAGGATGAGAGAGGATAATCAATCACAAATTATTTGAAAGATTCCTGGGATGACCCTTGAGAATCTCATTATAATTTCTAATTTAAATCTTTTCCCTTGTTTCCGTCCGTTCTCACTTGTTGTTATTGAAATTGATTCTTGTTGATCAGTTGTTAAATTTAATTCTTAGTATCATTATTGAGTTTGATTTTATGTCGAGATAAACTTTACGGGCTAAAAATTTACGGTATTATCTGATAACATATGTTGATAAGGACAGTGAAAAAGGTAAAATGTCTACTTTGGTTATGGAGCCTAGAGTTTATGGCAGCCACATTAGCTGTCGTGGCAGAAACGTAGGAACATGACTTCGGATGTACATATCTTAGTTATAAATTTAGAGTTTCTCGCAGCCATACCGGTTGGCGTAGCGAGGATTTTAGATGACATGATTATAGAGTTAAATACCTTAAGTTATGGAACATATCATTTATCGCAGCTATGCTTACTGGCGTGACAAGTATCCTGAGTGTCATAATTTCGGAAAAAAGTGTATGTTTATCAGATTGTATCTTAAATTGATTCTTAAAGTATCATCTCAATACTTATCCACTTCTGTTATTACAAGACCTTTTTCCATCATTTTCTTTGCTAGCAATAGAAATATCTTCAGTCCTTAATCCAGTTCCTTGTTTTGAGCTTCTTTTCGTTAAGATCCTTGTTAGTATGATAATTGGTGACTTATAATTAGGTATGTGTCTTGTATCAGTTTTGACTGAGTATGACTTGTGAGTTTGTAAGTGTTTCTTGGTTGGACATGTGAGCAGTAGGCATCAATCTAGAGTTAACCCATAGCATAGTGCCTTGTAGCAATAGTTCTATAATAGGTGCCATTATAATAAGTATTGGTACTATAAGTAGAAGGAGGAGTAAAGAGTATCAGATGGTTTCAAGGGTAAGTATCAGAGTCAGCATGCCGGTCCTGGATAGTCATAAATTTATGTAAATGGGTGATCCATGTAAACAATTAAGTATCGAGGAAATTGTATAAAAATTAATGGAGCATGATATTCAATTTGATGATTGATACTTGGGTGTGTCAAGAGTAAATAAATGTATATGCATAAAGGGTATTAACGAGATGCCATGGGTAGAGAAATATCAAGATTGAACATGAAAGGTATGAAGTATATCACTGATTAGTGTAACAGTCTGTAAAGGATTAAAAAGGGAGATACTTATACATCAATTGAGATATGGAACCATATGCCTTCCTTTGAGTGTGAAGTGAAGCATGTGTATTATATAAGTTAATAACTAGTGCGAATGATCGTGAGTTCTAATAAGTTTGATGAGATGATCTAATGATGAAGTTAGTGTTACCATACCAAGACTACTAATATTTCTATATCGAGGATTAGTTGAGCAAGGTGCTAATAACAATAAGTACTTCGTGTGATGATAATTAGATTTGTGTATCAGTTAAAATAGATAGAAAATCATTGGAGAAAATACGTGTTATGATAACTTTGATTATTGGGAGATATAGTGCAAGTAATCCGGGCAGTGCAAATTTCAGTACACATTTGAGGGGTGTAGACAATTAGTGTATTTGTATATGTACCTTGAGTGTTAAAGACTGTGAGTATATATAGGTATACTTAGATAGATGTGGAATTAAATTTATAATTTGAAGATTGGAAATAGATTTCAATTTTTGAGAATTTTTGAGGAGTTGAGATTTTTATGTTATTAAAATTTTTGAGGATTCAAATTCAATTCAATAAACATAGTCAAAGCTATAAAGATTCTTGGAAGTGATCAAAATTTTATTTCAATATTTGAATATTTGACTTTTGAGGAAAGTATATGCATTTTATTTTAAATTATTCAAGAAGTGAAATTTTGATGTTTTTATTTTGAGGATTAAATTTTATGGTGGGTAAGAAATGTATATTAGTATATGAGTAGATGATGTGCATGTGTAACGATATGTTGGCTTGAGTATGCCTGAGATGGTAGTGTAAACTGACTTGGGTGTCCATCTAGAGTTGTAATAGAGGGAGTATTACTTAGTATGGTGTGTTGCACTTGGTGTGCATTTGAGTGATAAGAACAACTAGTATAAACAATTGCAGTAGGTAAGAGAGTTAGCAGTGGGTGTGCTTGTAGTAGAAACTGTGCTACCTAAAGGGATAGAGGTATTAAACTTTGGATGCATCATTAAACCATGGTTGTGTTAGAAGGCTATATTTTGCTCTTTCCTTCTATTCTTTTGTCTATTTGATTGATTAATTAATTTTTTAGTACCGTAGCTTATATCAATGATTTTTTGCTAGAATGTAGTTAGTAGTACACCCCGATAGAGACTGCAATACCATGACAAAAGAGACCATAACCATGCATGTTTATCTAGATTGCATGTTGTATGACTATAGGTATAATTTTTCATATACTTTGATTGTTGGGGGTTTGACCGTAGTGAAGATTAATGAAGAGGTTATGACTGGACAGAGCAAGGTGCCTTAAATCTCGAGGATAAATATTAATTTAAATAAAGAGTTGAGAACTTAATATGACAGAATTGACAATTTTGTTAAATCATTGATTTTTATGAAGATTAAGATATGATTAAATTTGTCATTAAAATTTGAGGAATTTAATAAGATTATCATTATATTTATTTGACTGCAAGGCATAAATTTAAAAATTTATATTTCGAATGTTATATTTAAAAATTTTGTGAGTATTATATTATTTGATTATTGTGTGGAAAAAGAATAGAGGAATAAGATCACTAATGGATTAGTGTTGAATTTAATTTTTGGGATGAGATTTTTAAATTTTTTAATATGCATTGATTGAATTTCAATTAGAGGATTGAATATTAAATTTGTGTATTCAGTTTTGCAGAAGATTGTGATAAGAAAGGAATTTGATTTCAAATTTGAAGATTTTCAGGAATATGATATTTATAGAATTTAGAAAGTTTGTGAAATAACAATATGGATTTACTTCATGATTATATGGTTTGATAAATTTAAATTTTGATAAAAAAATAATAATAAATAAATACAACAATTGAGGATTTTTAATTTCGAGGATGAAATTCTTTTAAGGAGGGTAGACTTGTCACTACCACATCCTGAAAATAGGTGTATTTTTGTTATTTTATATATTATAGGTATTGTGTATATTTATTTTAAATAATTGCATGATGTGTGTATAGATATATATTATATTGTATAGTATTCATTAATGCATTAGTTAGTAGACCTAGATGCCCACTAGATGAACCCTTGACCGAAGTATACGGTTATGGATTTAATTAGTAATTATTCAGAATTAAATATTAAGGTTATAATTAATTATTGTGATTTTATTTAATTGTTGTGCCTTACCGTTGCTTTGATATTTGGAGCGCTACCCTAGCTTTTGCCTTCCAACAAATTTCATACCTTTGTCCTAGACATGGTCGTCTTCCATTCTGACCTTTGTGTAACTCATAAATATGCTTTCTTGTGCTTGATTTTAGTCGCACAACATTCATCGCGGACGTTTATTTTTTATTATGTATAAATTTAATTCTGTATCCTTGTGCGTTCCAATCAAAATTGGAGACACAATCTCGACCCATTTTGTGCAACCCATATTAGGGTAATATTCTATTCTGAGTCTACTTCATTCATGACACTTGTGTCACATTTAATTTTAGCCCCTTGTACTTCTAATTAATTTTAGAACACCTATTTTATTTATTTTAACTAAATTAAACCATAAACCTAACTTTGTGCAATTTTCTAATTGTTGGGCACTTTTATACAAAAGTGCATTAAGGTGTCCAACCCATTGGACACAACACGTGAAGAAACCCATTTCTCCTTCATGTGAATTTTTTCATAATTTTTGGGAGTGTGTAATTCAACATCAACCTCCTTAAACCATGGCCCCAACCTTGAACCAAATCCAATCCTAGCCATCCATTTTGAATCTAGCAAATCATAGCCCTTGAAATCCTACATGAGAACCCTTTTCTAAATGTTTACAAAGTCAAACTTTTCTAGGTCAAACCAACCCCCCTTACATGTGTATATAAATACCCTTTTCTTACTTTTCCTTTCTTTTCTATACCTAAACTACTTCCTCTCAGCCGACATACACACCTATTCATCTTCATCATCTCCCTCTCTCTGTTTCTGTCGCCACCCTCCACCGGAGTCTCGCCGGAGCACTCACCCGCTGCCAACCCGCCTCTCCTTCACTCGTCGACCGAAACTGACCCCGAGCACCGCTGCCCAGCACCCCCTCGCCAACTCACCCGATCCAGACCCGCCTCTACCCGAGCAGCACTCTGCGGCCATCTCCGTATGAACCGACCAGAGAACCACCTGTTGTCTAGACCGCACGACTTCGACCCGTCGGACCTCGTCGACGACCGACCTCATAACCACAGCATCTGAACTCGCCATCACCGCTCATATCTCCTCTCGTCCCGCTGAAGTCGACAACCCGCTGCCAAACTGCACCGGTACTCAACCGGATCTCGATCGGAGACGCTGCCAACCCGCTTGCCTGAACCAAGCAATCCGCGACGACCTCGACACGCACGTCTCATCCCACGTACCCAGGTTTGAGTCAACTCTTGCGTATGTTTGTGGTATTAAACGAAAGAATAAAAGTGTATTTCAATGACAGGGTTTATGCGAAACCCGCGCCCTTTGGTTTACAAACAAACTTGTACAATTTAATCCTATACGAGGATGTGGGAGTACAATTTATTTAATCTGGGTATAAATTACTATAGGTGTCTGATCTGCAGTCGATCACTTTAGCCCTTGGACCACACGATGTTGAAGAAGTGCCGTGGAAGACAGGTAGCAGCTTCGAAGGTTGCAGGAGAGGGTGGATGCACGATGCCAAAGTCGTCGATCCCTGCTCTTTGCCTGATCTCCGGTCTCTCTCTCTCTCTCTCTCTCTCTCTTGATCTTTTGATCTGGTATTGGTTTTCTTGACCAATTTTTCAACCCTCCAATTTGTCGACCTTGTTCCCCATTAATAGGGGTCTCTATTTATAGAGTTTTGATGACAGTGACCACTCCGTCGGTATAAAAACTGAGGAGTGGGAAGTACAGCACCCTTTTACACAACGGTTAAAATAACCAATGCCTGCGTATATATGACCTTTTGAGTGAGCATGTGACGTGTGTCCAACTAAGGGGACAAAACGCGTATATCTGCTGCGAAGATCACGGCGTAGAAGCCACGTAGGTAGGTATCCCTTGTGTAGAAGAGGTTGGCGTAGAAGCCAAATGACTGTCACCCTGGCGTAGAAGCCAAGTAGGCATAGAAGCCGAACAGGCGTAGAAGCCGAATGGTCGTAGAGGCCGAGTGGTCGTAGAGACTGAGTGGGCGTAGAAGCCGCATGAGCACAGATCCTGAATGGGCGTAGAAGCCGCTGCGTACCGTGCCAGAGTGCTGATGTGGACGTCTTAGCCGGAATTACGGCTCTTGAAGATATAATCAAATCTCTTGCAGAGATTTGACACCATCTTATGCATTAAATACGGAGGCATGTTTTGAAGGTCTATAGCCCTTCTGTGCATCCGTCGCAGAGACGTACCTTGAGAGAAACTGTCATCGCTCTGTGCAATTAGACGTAGAGACGTGCCTCGAGTCCCGTACGAAGTGCAGCTTTTGACATGGCAGGCGGTTTGTCTACTGCGGAGCATAAAACAGCTCATGTTTGCCTGTGTAAAATAAGACAGCGTATTCCCTTGTACGCGAAAGAGCGGTTTACGCTGAGAGGACTTCAGTAAACGACGGTTCGGTGATGTTTTAACCAAATCCTCTGCATTTAATGCAAAGATCCGCCATCATACTGTGGGGCGCGTCCCGAGGGGTCTGCCATTGTTTCCAACCGTCGTCTGGGTAGCCGTGCAGTACTTTTTGTCAGGAGTCAGAGGTCAGATTCACTGCGTGACTTGACAGGTTCATTTTGGGGAAGACGAAGCGTTTCTCGTACGCTTTAACGCTGCTTTGAGAGCGGATGAGTTTTACGCCGTTGAGGCGATGAAGCACCCCGTCTAAGCTGAAGCAGCATGGATATACTGCATCTTACGCAGATGGTCCCAACATATTTTACGCCGTGCTTAGCGAAAAAGCTCCACTGTACTCTTGATGGCCTTGAGGTCCCCTGCTTACGCTGCCCTGCATCACCATGCTGCGTAGAGCTATCCAGCGTATTTTTCATGCTTCTACAAGACCCCCTTCAAAGCTTTCAAATTTCTTCGGAATTTGGAACACTTTGAATGAAGCATGAACCGTTTTTGGGGACCGTTCAGATGTACGTGTGATCTGGCCGGCGTATCCTTCAGATGTACGGAAAGTCGTGGAGCGTGAAATCATTAGTCTGCAGCTTCTGAGCATAAACTAAACACCATCGAGCGTGAAATTATAGACTTGTAGTTCCTGAGTGTGAAGTCGTAGGTTTGTAGCCTCTCGAGCATAAAAGCTACTGAGCACAAAGGCATCCGGGCATAAAACCATAGACTGATAGCTGTCGAACGTAAAGCCGTAGATTCATAGTTGTCGAGCGTAGAAAGCTCCTTTAGCGTAGAACTGTAGATCTGTAGCTCCTGAAAAGAAAATTTCTCCGAGCGTGAAGTTTGTGGATCTGTTGCTTCTGAGCGTAAACTGAGCGCCACGGAGCATGAAATTATCGATTTGGTATCTGCTGAGCGTAAAGTGGTAGGTTTGTTGCCTCTCGAGCATAAAAGCTACTGAGCACAAAGGCATCCGGGCAAAAAACCATAGACTGATAGCTTGCGAGCGTAAAATCGTAGATCTGTTACTGTCGAGCGTAGAAAGCTCCTTTAGCGTAGGAACCGCTGAACTGCTTTGCGCAAAAAACTTTTCAAATTCGCTGACTGTCCGCCCTCTCTGAATGATAGGCTGACGTAGTATGATACCGTATTTGTTGAGGACATCCCACTGGGGGATTTTTAATGGACCTATTATTTGTTGCACACATTAAGTGTAAATAATAAGTTCGAAATAAACCCTATCGAGGTAGTATGGACGTGATAGGTATTGTGAACTTAACACCACTGGCGTACTTAGAGTTAAGTACGGGTGTTAAGTATAGATGACAATCAATTTCAGAGGTGTGGTGGCCCATGCAGGTCTACGACTAAATTGTTCGGTTTCAACTTAGGAACTGAACCAGCCTACCCTAAGGATAGGATAGATTGTAGGGTCTCATCCACTATTTAACCCATTATTGAACTCTTATATCGAACTCGAAATTATTACTTGAACTGCATCCTGTATTGATTCCTATGAGCGTTCTTACAGTTTATCTTTTGGTTGCAGAGAGAAATGGATCCCAGGAACGGAGATGAGATTCCATTGGATACGCCACACGACGCTGTGGTTACTTTTATCGACGGAGTGACCCCAGGGAATGGAGGGCAAACCTCGCAAAGTGATCAAACCGGTCAGCCTAATCCAAGGTTCCGGAGAGATGATATCCCACCTCCACCACAGTTCACTCCCCAGATGCCAGTTTTCCCGCCAGGACAAGCTATGGACGGGCAACAGATGTTCCAGATGATGTATGCTATGATGCAAGCGCAGCAGCAGATTCAGCAAGAGGCCCATCGGCAGGAGGCCGAGTATCTGAGATCCAGCCTGGTATCCGCATTGGAGCAGGCAAATCCACCAGCGAGGCGATCGACGACGGGATCTATCACCGACTTCCGTCAGCTCAAGCCTCGTACATTTTCTGGTAAAGAAGGGCCAACAGAAGTTCATGAATGGCTTACAAACATACAGCATCAGTTGGAGGCCGCTGAACATCCGAGAGAGAAGTGGATAACTGTAGTCAGAATGCAGTTAACTGAGAATGCACATCACTGGTGGTTAGCAGAGAAGAGAAGGCTCGGGCAGGACCGAGTCACCTGGGAAGAGTTCTCCAGACTCTTCAAAGAGATGTATATTCCCGCAGTAGCACGGTCAGAGCTCAGAGACAAGTTCAACCGCCTTATCCAAGGCAACATGACAGTGGAAGAATACAACGCGGAATTCATTCGCCTCAGTCGCTTTGCCCCAACCTTGATTGCGACCGAGGAAGAGAAAGCTGAAAAGTTCTTTGATGGGCTGAAGTTTGAGCTCCAGAAATTGATTGGATCGGTCGCACCTACATCTTACACCGACGTTCTCGCAGCAGCACGACGCATGGAGCGCGTCACTAGAAGAGAGTCGAACCTGAAGAGGCCTATCAACTCAGCACCATCCAGGACAGCGCATGGGGATTCAGCAAAATGGACCCAGAGGAGTATGCCAGAGAGGACAGCACACAGGGCCATATCTCTCCCTACTTGTCACCACTGCGGCAAGATATGTCACATTGAGAGAGAATGCAGATGCAAGTTGGGAATCTGTCTGGCTTGCGGGTCCAACCAGCATCAGACCAGAGACTGCACCGAGCGCAGAGAGGGAGCACCGAGATTAGCTTTGCCTGCACCACGACCAGCTTATCCAGCCGTAGGAGCACAGCCGGCAGGAGTTGGAGGCGTCAGGCCACCAGCCCCAGGAGGGAATCAGCAGAGACCACCCCTGGCACCATAGGCAGCTCTATTCCAGCAGGTTCAGCAGCAGCAGAGAGGCCAAGCTCAGGGACGAGGCCAGGCATTCACATTAGCTGTTGAGGAGGAGGCTACAGCAGGCGAGGTCATCGCAGGTACTATTTTAGTAGCTTCATTACCAGCTGTAGCATTATTTGATTCTGGAGCATCGCATTTATTTATAGCAGCTAGCTTTGTAGCCACCCATAGAGTAGCTACCGCACCCCTTCCGAAGATGAAAAGAATTCTTACGGGAGGTAGAATTATTCCGGTTAGTGACGTCTGTAGATCATGTTCTGTAATAGTTTGTGGCCGAGAAATGTGAGCTCAATTTCTGATCTTTTCTATACCGGATTATGATGTCGTACTTGGTATAGACTGGTTAAGTCAGTACCATGCGACTCTCGATTGTCGACTTGGGCAGGTTATATTTAGACCGCCTGGACATCCAGAATTCGAGTTTCTACGAGGAGCAGTAGAGCAAGGAGTTCAGCCTACTCTTAGGGTACTATTTGTAGAAGGGGAGACAGGTTACCCAAGAGTCATATTAGAATTTGTGGATGTATTTCCTGATGATCTCCCAGGTTTACCTCCTGATCGGGAAATAGAGTTCATAATAGACTTAACTCCCGGAGCAGAGCCTATCACTTCATCCGTATATCGGCTAGCACCTAAGGAGTTAGTGGAGTTGAAAGAACATGTTGATGATCTTCTGGAGAAGGGTTTCATTCGGCCCAATGTTTTCCCTTGGGGAGCACCCATATTATTTGTGCCAAAGAAGGATGGAACAGTACGGTTATGCATTGATTACCGGGCACTAAATGCTGTGACCATCAAGAACAAGTATCCCTTACCACGCATTGATGATCTATTCGATCAATTGAGTGGTGCAAGGATATTCTCGAAGATTGACCTTCGATCCGGCTCTCATCAGATCAAAGTAAGAAAGGAAGACATACCGAAGACAGCTTTCAGGACCAAGTATAGACATTATGAGTTCTTGGTGATGCCGTTTAGTTTAACCAACGCGCCAGCAGTGTTTATGAGTTTAATGAACAGAGTCTTTCATCAGTTCTTGGATAAATTCGTGGTGGTGTTCATTGATGACATTCTCATATATTCCAAGAATCATGAAGAGCACGAGGAACATCTCAGAATCGTGCTGGAGACCTTGAGACAGGAAAAGTTATACGCCAAACTCAGTAAGTGTGAGTTATGTATGGACAAAGTACCTTTCTTGGGACATATCATATCAGGAGAAGGACTTTCAGTTGATCCGGAAAAAGTTGTGGCAATAGAGACTTGGCCTACACCCACATCAGTTGCAGAGGTGAGAAGTTTTCTCGGGCTTGCGGGATATTACCGAAGGTTTGTAGAAAATTTCTCGAGGATTGCAGAACCGATGACGAAGCTGAAACGTAAAGACCAGGAGTTTATATGGACAGAAGACTGCCAGAAGGCCTTCGAAGAACTGAAGAGAAGATTAACAACAGCACCTGTCTTGACTCTTCCTTCAGGGTCAGAAGGTTTTGTTGTTTACAGCGATGCATCAGGTAGTGGACTGGGATGTGTTTTAATGCAACATGGTAAAGTCATTGCTTATGCATCAAGACAGTTGAAGGTACACGAGAAGAACTACCCAACACACGATCTGGAGTTAGCAGCTGTTATATTTGCATTGAAGATTTGGAGATACTACCTTTATGGGGAGAAAGTGGATATCTTTACAGATCACAAAAGTCTGAAGTATGTGTATACTCAGAAGGAGCTTAACATGAGGCAGAGACGCTGGCTTGAATTGATGGTAGATTTTGACATCGATCTGTAGTATCATCTGGGAAAGGCGAATGTCGTTGCAGATGCGCTCAGCAGGAAGCCTACGGCTTATTTCTTGACGATGCAGCCCAAGTTATTGAAGGATCTACAGGAGCTTCAGATAGAGGTTGTCTTACCAGGACATAATGGCTCGATAGCTAATCTTGAGATTCAGTCATCACTCGTGGAAAAGATTAAAGAGGCATTGCCCACCGATGCTAAATTTAGAAGACTGAAAGAGAGGACAGAAGCAGGCATACAGACAGGACTTCGCATCCACGAAGACGGAACATTGAGGTTTGGAAACCGCCTGTATGTTCCAAATGGAGAATTAAGACAGGAGTTAATGACGGAAGCACATAGCTCTATGTACTCTGTTCACCAAGGAGGAACCAAGATGTACCGAGACTTGAGACAGTATTACTGGTGGCATGGAATGAAAAAGGAGATTGCAAGATTTGTGGCCAAATGCTTAGTCTGCCAGCAAGTAAAGGCCGAGCATCAGAGGACTGCAGGTATGTTACAGCCGCTTCCTATACTAGAATAGAAATAGGAACATATCACGATGGATTTTGTCACAGGATTTCTAAGGAGCCCCAGCGGAAGAGATGCAGTATGGGTTATCGTGGATAGACTCACTAAATCGGCACACTTCTTGCCATTTAGAGTTGGACAGTCCACAGAGGTACTAGCCGACATGTATATACGACAAATCATCAAATTACATGGAGTGCCTATTAGTATTGTATCGGATCGAGATTCGAGGTTTATATCTCATTTTTGGAGAAGCGTGCAAGAGAGTTTGGACACCAGACTCAAATTCAGCACAGCTTACCACCCACAGACAGATGGCCAATCGGAGCGCACCATTCAGATCTTGGAGGATATGTTGCGATCATGTATGCTAGACTTTGGAGGATCTTGGGAAGATTATTTGCACTTAGTGGAGTTCTCCTACAATAACAGTTATCAGGCCAGCATTCAGATGGCACCATTCGAAGCATTATAAGGAAGGAAGTGCAGATCGCCTATATGTTGGAGTGACGTTGGTGAACGTCAAATACTGGGTCCAGAATTGATAACGCAGACAGTAGAAAAGGTGAAACAGATTCAGAATCATCTACGAGCAGCTCAGGACAGACAGAAGCATTGGGCGGATACACACAGGCGTCCCCTAGAGTTTAAAGAAGGAGAGCACGTGTTCTTGAGGATTTCTCCCACTCGGGGTACTATTCGATTTGGGAGTAGAGGCAAGTTGAGCCCAAGGTATATTGGGCCATTTGACATTCTAGAGCGCATTGGTGAGGTGGCATATCGTCTTGCATTACCACCATCCTTAGAGGGAGTGTATGACGTATTCCATGTCTCACAGCTGCGCAGGTACGTGACCGACCCAAGTCACGTAGTCGATCATTCAGAGATCGCAATAGGCCCAAGCTTGAGATATGAAGAACAACCAGTCGGCATCCTCGACGTCAGTGAGAAGACATTGCGGGGACAGACAACCAGACTGGTTCATGTAGCTTGGAAACATCATTCTTCTGGAGAATCGACTTGGGAACGAGAAGATAGTATGCGCCAACGTTACCCCCACCTGTTTGAGGAGGCAGTTGTGAACTAAGCAACCTTGTATTTCCATAATTCTTTCTTTAGTAGCTTATTCTTTGATTACGAGGACGCAATCCTTTTAAGGAGGGAAGATTGTAAACACCCTAAATTTTCAGAATAAATGTTAATACAAATTTTCCCAAATTTTTCGAAATTTTATGGAATTTAAAACGAAGGTGAAGGTGATCTCCATAATTTTAAATGCAGTTTATTATTTTTAAAATATTATGGAAATAATATTTTGTGGTGTAAAATGGAAAACCGGACATATGGTATTTTTCGGTAAATTTATTGGACTCCGGGAACGTGTTTAAAGTCTTAAAAGCTATTGGATTAATAAATCGAACCTAAACCCAAAATTAAACCAAAACAACCCTGTTTAAACCAAACCAGACTGAACCGAACCAGGCCAAACCCAGCCTAGTGGGTCGGATCAGATCCGAGCCAACCCGACCCGGGTCCGAACCCATTAGGAACCCTAGCTGTGCACTGTTACGGCTATTTAGGTTGGTCTAGGGATCCGTGCCGCCACCCCTCTCTTCCATTATCATCCGCCGACCCCCTGTGACCGACCGCTGTCGCCGACCCCCTGTGTCCGACCGCTGCCGCCGACCCCATGTGGTCGACCCGCTGCCGCCGGTTCAGCCGAGTCTCCACCGCTCAACCCTCCGCACAGCCGTGAAGCCCTCGACCCCCCTGCCGTCGAGTCGAGCACGACCCCGACCTTCCTCAGCCCTCGACCCGCCGCCAGGGCACCCGACGCTGGCGTCCACTGACAACAACGACTCCGTCAGGACAGTTCGAGCCGGACACAACGAACCGTACTCATGGACACACGTGAAAATTCAGATTCACGGAGCCCTGTACAGGTACTGATTTCTCCCTTATCGTAACTCCGTTTTCAATTCCGTCAGTTGCTACATGTAAACTGTATGACCCTCTCGGTGTCCGTGCAACTCGCTCAGTGCATCGCATTCTGTGGTGATCGCACACCGTGATCCAAAAACAGGAAAAATAATACCTCGTTTCACCCCGGAACTGAGTGCGCCCCGCCAAATGGGACGACTTGGTCGCACGCGGACTTTACCGAACCATGCGCGACGTTGGTACGGTCGTGTGGGATTTTGCAGAAGTCGATTCGGATGTGCGTGTACACCGGAATTAACGTGTATCCACCGACGACACCCCGTATCCATCCTTTCTGGAACACGTTGTAACTTGGTGTACACACGTCAGATCGAGACGAAACTTACACCATCGGACTCGTAGCAATACGCTGGTCCTGTGAGCCAAGTTTGGTTCGATTCTGAGAACGTTGACAAAATCACGTATCGTGGGCCCCACAGGCTCCACTTGACGGGTGATTTTGTGATCGGCTCATCGGAATCCAATTCTGGAAGTTCCGTTGGGTTCGTATCAACGTTCCTAACTTGTAGACACTGAGTTTAAATAATTTGGAGACCTTTGACCCTGACACGCTTTTCGGTGCAAAGTGGCCCACCTGTGGACCCACTTTGGCCCAAAAATGACCTTTTTGCCCCTGTATCCAAATTGGACGTAAGGATAGGCATTTTTAGCTATTTGATATCTTCTGAGACTGTTGGTGATATTTATTACAGCTTTTGGAGTAGTACCTACCGGATCCACTGATACAGGGACAGTTGTTGGTATTCGGACATCAGACAAGTGTACATTGCCAAACTCTGCAGTATTGTTATATATTTTCTTGCTTCATTTATATTATTGTGCATGCTCAACCTAGGACCGTGTGACGTACCTAGCGTTCGATTATCAGTCGGGTGCCGACACCGTACGCGGTGTTGGGTATTGTCATCTAGAGATGGACATACGTGACACTATATATTCTCGTACTTGTCTTACCAAGTACACTTTGACCCAGGACACTTGACACTATTCATGAGATAGGACCTCCCCGAGATATTTGTGGTGATTCTGTATAGGATACAGGACTTGACAGAGATACTATACTTTTAGATACATTATGACTTATTGCATTAGTTATGATCCCGCTGACATGGACATGAGACGTTATGGTCATGATATGCGTGGTTACATTGGGTGGGGAGAGACACACAGACTACAGGCTGATCATATATATATACCCCTACTATTGTGAGGCACAAGACTCTGAAGCCCGAGCTTGGCCCATTACTCATTATTACTGCTGCTAACGGCTCCCCGACACAGAGCTTGTAGTGGCTTCAGCCTAAGATCTAGTGCTGCTCTCATCTTGCATATCACTTAGCTGGTTATTTAGTATTCCCTTATTGTTCCATCTATTGCTGGAGAGACCCACAGGCTACAGGTTGATTATGTTATGCCGGCTACTCAGTCTCGCGCTGAGCTAGACCACCTTATGATACCACTGCTACCGGCTCCCCTACACAGAGCTTGTAGTTGTTCAACCTGAGTACTATTGATATTCTCTCTTGTATTTTACACAGATGTTTACATACTTACCCTATTTATCTTATTATGTGCTGCACTGTTATATTCTGGCTTGTATTATTTTATGTACCTTGCTATGTCCCCTGAGGACCTGGATATGGATTATGTCCCCAGGATTTGAGGACGAGATCTATCCCGAGGTATACGGGACCGCTGCAGGAGCTGATTTAGGAGCTGTACCGCCATCCGAGGACGAGGTGTTAGCCGAAGACTTTTCCTGAGCATCCATGTTTCATGCTCAGTATTTATTTATTTATTTTAGTCTTTTATATTCTGGTCAGTTGAACCATTGTACTAGATGTTAATCGGGTTGTTCCCCGAAGTACTTTGTTGAGACTAGCTGATGATTTACATTCCTTATTTATTCTGTGGATCATACTTTATATCTTGTGTGGATGAGATTAGTTGTGCCATGATTGTCGTAGACTTGATTTTACAGCTTAAGTATGCCCTGATGGATCCAATAAATTGGGTTTGTCCATCGGTGCGTACTGCTGGCCATTGCCACGTATCTGGTCCCACGGTATTTTGGGACTGGGGCGTGACAAGAGGTAATATGAACATGATAATCGATAGCCGAGATGACAATCGATATCAAAGGTAATATGGACATGATAATCGATGGCCAATTTTAGGAAGGTTTGTTCAGAGGTAATATAAACATGACAAACTCCCTGGGTTGTGACTCTATCGGGGATAGATGCATACATCTGCTCAGAGATAATATGGATATGGCAGTTTTTGTGGACTCAACACCACTGGCGTACTTAGAGTTAAGTACGGGTGTTAAGTTGAGATGACAATCGATATCAGAGGTGATAATCGATAGCCGAGATGACAATCGATATCAGAGGTAATATGAACATGATAATCGATAGCCGATTTTAGGAAGGTTTGTTCAGAGGTAATATGAACATGACAAACTCCCTGGGTTGTGACTCTATCGGGGATAGAGGCATACATCGGCTCAGAGGTAATATGGACATGGCAGTTTTTGTGGACTCAACACCACTGGCGTACTTAGAGTTAAGTACGGGTGTTAAGTTGAGATGACAATCGATATCAGAGGTGATATGAACATGCCGAGATGATAATCGATATCAGAGGTAATATGAACATGATAATCGATAGCTAATTTTAGGAAGGTTTGTTCAGAGGTAATATGAACATGACAAACTCCCTGGGTTGTGACTCTATCGGGGATAGAGGCATACATCTGCTCAGAGGTAATATGGACATGGCAGTTTTTATGGACTCAACACCACTGGCGTACTTAGAGTTAAGTACGGGTGTTAAGTTGGGATGACAATCGATATCAGAGGTAATATGGACATGATAATCGATGGCCGATTTTAGGAAGGTTTGTTCAGAGGTAATATGAATATGACAAACTTCCTAGGTTGTGGCTCTATCGGGGATAGAGTCATACATCTGCTCAGAGGTAATATGGACATGGCAATTTTTGTGGACTCAATACCACTGGCATACTTAGAGTTAAGTACGGGTGTTAAGTTGAGATGACAATCGATATCAGAGGTGATAATCGATAGCCGAGATGACAATCGATATCAGAGGTAAAATGAACATGATAATCGATAGATAGAGGCATACATCTGTTGATTTCTTGAGGGAGCAAATTGTCACATCAAAGTGAAACCAATTTGCAGTGATCGTCTCCTCGTTTAGAGATGCAACGTGATGACCTTGGCATCGATCAACTCCTGAATTCTCCTTTTTAGTACATAGCACGCCTCTGTGGGATGATGAATGTATTGATGAAAGAGACAATAATCTGGGTCATCGTCTTTGCTAGCCCTCTCAGGGTATCTGATGTTGGGTAGCTGAAGTTTGTTTTCCTTCATCAACGTATTGAAGATTTCACTGATGTCATCTTCATTGAAGGAGAAAGTCCCTTTTGGCCTTCGGGCTCCTGATGCTTGAGTTCTATGGTCTTCTGGGAAGATCGTCATCGTTGCATCATCTTCGGATTCTGAGGGAATTCTACCCCCAGCTTTGGATGTTGCTCGGTTTTGTCGAGGGAGACTACCCCCAGACTTGTCGTTGCACTTGCGGAGATCACAGCGCTCATCTGGTTCCCCGTAGAGGTCAGATATTGTCTTGCGCACAGAGCGTGATTTGTACTTCCGATTTGGCGCCGAGGCATCATAAGAAGTTTGGTCTGTACCGCGCGTAGCGGAAGACTGGTTTCTGCGCGTAGAGCGCAGTAGATACTTCTGGGTTAGCGCTGAGGCTTTGCCCGAAGTTTTGTCTGTACCGCGCATAGTGGGAGACTGATTCCTGCGCGTAAAGCGCAGTGGATACTTCTGGGTTAGCGCTGAGGCTTTGCCTGTAACGCCCCGCTCCGCGCCGGCGTTATGTATCAAGGTGAGTGGGCAGAACTTCGTTCTCTGATTCTTGCACACCTTAATAATAACCTGAGTTTTTGCTTGCAATGTTTTCTTAAGAGAATGATAGAACCTGCCTTGCATGTTAATGAACGAACTTACCTAGCTTGTCTTTGAAACAATGCCTGCTTAACGAGAATCCTGAATCGCCTGCTTAGAGTGCATGAATATGTTCACTATCGTCTATGCTTCGAGAGAACCATACTGTGCCTGAACGTGTTCAAGTGATAAGTCGGATTGCCCCGCAACAATGAGTGTATTCTGATGGTTCCTCTCGTCTGCATACTAGAGTTTATTTGATAGTGTTCCATGCATTCGCACGCGGTCGGACAATGGCTATTGGTGGAGAGCTGAACTGCATGTGTCCCGGCTGCTACCATGATAGTGCAAAGCAAGCATTTTGTAATCCAAATCTTCAGTATTCAATAAAAAGAAAGTATTTTGTGTGCTATCAAATGTGTTCAACTTTGGTTCTTTGCGTTTCACTCTGTGCCTATATATGTATATTTTGTCTAACTTGTCTTGTGCAGGTACGTTGCCTGGTGCAAGCGCAACTTAGGCTTGCACGGCATCGCGCCCAAGCGAGGACGAATGGTTCCGTAGGGACCAAGCGAGGACGAATGGTTCCGTAGGGACCAAGCGAGGACGATAGGCCCTACGGGATCGGGGCGCGACATTGCCCGAATTTTTTGTCTGTACCGCGCATAGCGGGAGACTGATTTCTGCGTGTAAAGTGCAGTGGATACTCCTGGGTTAGCGCTGAGGCTTTGCCCGAAGTTTTGTCTGTACCGCGCGTAGCGGAAGAATAAATTTTACGTGCGGGGCACGGAGGGAGCGATGCTACCACCTCATTGGTCGGAGAGATCGGAGAGTCCGCAGGAACGGCGGAGGATGTCTTGGGCATCCATACTTTGTGCAACTTCCTATTGTCTTGGACGGAGAGAGAGTGAGAGCTACCCCCAGTTCGGAGCATGTCTTCGTAGGCAGACTGGTCGAAATAAACGACCAGTGTCTTCTTCACGGTTCCTACAGATACCGCGTCGTGTTGAGCAATTACTTCCTCGTCAGAAGAGAAAGATGTCCCCAGCAGAGTCGCCATCTTGTTTGTGGTATTAAACGAAAGAATAAAAGTGTATTTCAATGACAGGGTTTATGCGAAACCCGCGCCCTTTGGTTTACAAACAAACTTGTACAATTTAATCCTATACGAGGATGTGGGAGTACAATTTATTTAATCTGGGTATAAATTGCTATAGGTGTCTGATCTGCAGTCGATCACTTTAGCCCTTGGACCACACGATATTGAAGAAGTGCCATGGAAGACAGGTAGCAGCTTCGAAGGTTGCAGGAGAGGGTGGATGCACTATGCCAAAGTCGTCGATCCCTGCTCTTTGCCTGAGCTCCGGTATCTCTCTCTCTCTCTTGACCTTTTGATCTGGTATTGGTTTTCTTGACCAATTTTCCGACCCTCCAATTTGTCGACCTTGTTCCCCATTAATAGGGGTCTCTATTTATAGAGTTTTGATGACAGTGACCACTCCGTCGGTATAAAAACTGAGGAGTGGGAAGTACAATACCCTTTTACACAACGGTTAAAATAACCAATGCCTGCGTATATATGACCTTTTGAGTGAGCATGTGACGCGTATCCAACTAAGGGGAAAAAATGCGTATATCTGCTGCGAAGATCACGACGTAGAAGCCACGTAGGTAGGTATCCCTTGTGTAGAAGCCAAATGACTGTCACCCTGGCCTAGAAGCCAAGTAGACATAGAAGCCGAACAGGCGTAGAAGCCGAATGGTCGTAGAGGCCGAGTGGTCGTAGAGACTGAGTGGGCGTAGAAGCCGCGTGAGCACAGATCCTGAATGGGCGTAGAAGCCGCTGCGTACCGTGCCAGAGTGCTGATGTGGACGTCTTAGCCGGAATTACGGCTCTTGAAGATATAATCAAATCTCTTGCAGAGATTTGCCACCATCTTATGCATTAAATACGGAGGCGTGTTTTGAAGGTCTGCAGCCCTTCTGTGCATCCGTCGCAGAGACGTGTCTTGAGAGAAACTGTCATCGCTCTGTACAATTAGACGTGGAGACGTGCCTCGAGTCCCGTACGAAGTGCAGCTTTTGACGTGGCAGGCGGTTTGTCTACTGCGGAGCGTAAAATAGCTCATGTTTGCCTATGTAAAACAAGGCAGCGTATTCCCTTGTACGCGAAAGAGCGGTTTACGCTGAGGGGATTTCAGTAAACGACGGTTCGGTGATATTTTAACCAAATCCTCTGCATTAAATACAAAGATCCGCCACCATACTGTGGGGCGCGTCCCGAGGGGTCTGCCATCGTTTCCAGCCGTCGTCTAGGTAGCCGTGCAGCACTTTTTGTCAGGAGTCACAGGTCAGATTCACTGCGTGACTTGACAGGTTCATTTCGGGGAAGACGAAGCATTCCTCGTACGCTTTAACGCTGCTTTGAGAGCGGATGAGTTTTACGCCGTGGAGGCGATGAAGCACCCCGTCTAAGCTGAAGCAGCCTGGACATACTGCATCTTACGCGGATGGTCCCAACATATTTTATGCCGTGCTTAGCGGAAAAGCTCCACTGTACTCTTGATGGCCTTGAGGTCCCCTGCTTATGCTGCCCTGCATCACCATGCTGCGTAGAGCTATCCAGCGTATTTTTTATGCTTCTACAGTGTACATGTACACGTACGCACAGACACATATTTTATCATTGTATGCATACGTATATTAATCTATGATAGTATGCGCATATTGTTGGTATATGGCTATATATAATTAGTGTTTAAGTGTTAGTATATGTATTAGTATATGTATATATATAATTGGTATATATGTATATATATATATAGTAAAATTTTCAAATTAGTATATATATACATATGTATATGTATTGTATAAGTTTTCCCTAGTATATGTTTAATATATATATATAGTATAAATTCAATTAGTGTATATACATATATCTATTATATATGTAATTAATGGATATTAATGTTATTGCTAGATAATAATATGTATAATATGTATATGTACTAGATGACCCGAGTGTAACCACGGATACCCCTTAGTTACATTGACCTGTGACCATGTAACATGTTAGCAGACTGCCATATGTACACCGACGTACTGGCAAGACCCTTATCATTGACTGTCTGTTATGCACAGCAACTACAAATGTGACACCCCTCTAGCGTAGTCTCTGAGATCATTGTGTTTTGATTGTGTGTGTTAGTGTAATGTCTGATGCAATATTGTATTATATGATATGTCTATAGGACTGTTGGATCATTCAGATGATACTTTGGAATCAGGACATTGTTATTGCCAGCAGCAGGACTCCAGGCGAGTACATTCTTTGACAATTTTTATTATGTTGATTATCTCTATAATTTTAGTTGTATGGCGTACATGATTCCGACACTGTTGTTTACACGAGTTGGCATCATCGAGACCTGTCACGAGGAGTCGTGATTTGGAATCCATCGTGCTAGCTGGGGAAAACGGGGAAATATTAGTAGCTTATGTGATCATACCCAACTCTAAATGCATCATAGCTCACCCATACCTCACATCGGTGTAGCCTGACCATTACATGCCTCATAGCCTGTTATATGTGATTAGCCTGACTATTGCTTGCATCATAGCTATCCGGATGGTTAGCCTGACCTTACATGAATCATAGCTAATCTTATGTAACAAGCTTGATCAGTCCCAAGCCGATCACATGATATGCTAATGTTTCACACACTTAGCTAGATGTTCTTGACATGTATCTCTAGTATATTGATCTAGCATCTCTACATGTTCTAGTTATTGTTCTAGTGTTTACTTATATTCCAGTTCATGGTTCTAGCATGTACTTGTATTTCTATTCATTGCGAGTGTACCATTGATTATGATATGCTCCAGTACTTCATTATTCCAGTACTTCATTATTCCAATATTTCTTATTGCTAGTATTCATATCTATCTTGTATTTTTTTACACTGTATTATAGTTTTTGTCAATATACATGGAACTGATGTTAGTACATGTACTTTGCTCCAATCCTGACTGGATATTTTTTTTCAGACTTCGACTTAGAGGAATTATTTTCGGCATAATTGGAGACTTGGATGTTATTGATTGCAGGTTAGATTATTTTATTGTTTAGACTTGTCTTGTATTTCATATATTTTCTTTGATATCTCATCATGCCTTAGTTTATGTGATTGAGTATTCCATATTATATTATGATATCTTTGTCTCCTTATGGAGTTGGATATTCATGAGAGATTGATTAGATAGTATCATGACCTAGACAGCGTTCTATCGCCGATGCTGCGGAGTAGGCTGGATGTACCCACGTACTCGTACTTCAAATTCTGGGTGCGGGTCGTGACAGTGCCCCCAAGCGACACAGACAAGGAAGATAGTCCGGTTCTTGAGTACCTTCTCTCTTCGGTCTAAAATGGACACGGGTTGTTCCTCGTAAGACAAGTCGGTACCCGTGACTAGCTCAGAATAGTCGAGGACATGGCTTGGGTCTGGGATATACCTATGCAACTTAAACTCATGAAATACGTCATGCATCTCACGAAGGAAAGGCGGAAGGACAAGACGATAAACAACATCCTCTACCCGCTCGAGAATGTCAAACGGCCCAACGTATCGTGGACTATGCATCCCGTGAACCCCGAATCTAATGACTCCACGGGTGGAAAAAATTCGCAAAAATACGTGGCCGCCGACACAAAACTCTAGAGGACTACGATGTTGATCTGTCTAATGGCAATGTTAATCCTGCGCAACTCGCAGCCACTCTCTGATCTGCTTGACAACTTTTAAAGTCTGAGTGATCAATTCTGGGCCTAACATCTTTCTCTCACCAATGTCATCCCAAGCTAACGGTGACCTGCTCTTTCTTCCATATAATGCCTCAAAATGTGCCATCTAGATGTTGTCTAAAAACTATTGTTATACGAGAATTTCATAAAGTACATGTGTTTCTCCCATGATCCACCAAATTTTAGGGTACAGGCTCGTAACTTATCCTCCAATGTCTAGATAGTTCTCTTGGACTGCATATCTGTCTGAGGGTGGTACGTCGTACTAGATTTTAACTTAGTACCCAATCTCTCATTGCCCGAACAATAACATAATTACCCTCTAGAATAACAGGATCAGGATCTGTCAACAAGTAGTCCATCTCTGTGAGTTGATAATTGAGGGTGACCTTTCTTTCCAGGCATTGTAATGACCCCCGTCAAGCTTTTCAAGTTTGTTAAAACTTATGTCGAGAAGTTTTGCATGGTTGTTCTCTATCTTACTCGGATCTTACTTTGAGACTGTTAGTCTTGAGGCTTAATCAAAGATGATAGAACCAAAAGTTGTAGTCGAGATTAAGAGTTCACACAAAAGTTTTCTTACTGATATAACTCGATCCAACGAACAATTGTTAGAAAAATATTCTTATTACAACTTGCTGCTACAAAAATAATAATCAAAAAAATAATTTTTGTTCTTCCTACCAATAGCAGTTGCAGACAGACAGAATAGATTACAACGAGCAGAATAGAAGAGAAAAGAGAAGAAGGAGATTATCACTTCTTGATAGGTACGCTGTACAGGACAATCTATACGAGCCAATTTGAATACAGTAAACATGCATATTATTTGAAAATAGATAAGTACGCTGTACAGGACAATCTATATGAATGCAAATGAGGACAACTTTTCGACGTATGGGCAAGGGTAGTCTACTCGATCTAAGCCTCACAACTCACACACCCGTCTAGAACATCAGAAATCGACATACCTCTGGGGTAGCGACCAGCGCGACTCTACAGAAATCGACATACCTCTGGGGTAGCGACCAGCGCGACACACGCCCGTAGTGTGAACTATATACTACGGTTTACCAGAGTGGTTAAAAGCCCATACGCCTAATGATTGTCCTCCCATGATACTAGGTGCCATGTGTGTGTCAACATATCTAATACATAGTAATGACTGGAAAAAAACTACACATGCAAGAACTATACAGAAATGAAATAAATAAAAAGAAATATAAATAGCATGTAAAGTACTGTAAACAATTTGGCAAGGTATCTTGCCTGGGGTCCTGCTGCTGGTATGAATCAGAGTCCAAGTCACAGTCCAAATAGCCTATGTATTACAAATTTATCACGTCAAAAAATAATTTATTTAATTTATTTAATTCTGGAATAATTACTCTAAAATCCTATTTTAATCTTATTATTCTTATTTTTATGTTAATTTCTAAATTTTGTCCAAAGAAACTGAATTTTATCAACTCGAGTCTCATGGCACGCAAATCGAGGCGATCTGTTGACCAAAAAGTCAACCGACACAAACTCAACTTTCATGCATGATTTCCTGTAGATTTCAGCGTCAAAAATATGCTGGAATTTACGGCTCGTCCGAATTCAAATTCGTTTGGGAATTATGGCACATACAAATTTTGTATTGTGCACCGATGGTTAAATTCTAACCTAGAAGTTCTACAGAATTAAAAGTATATAAATAATTTGAATTAATTTTTGGTAAAAATTTATGTCGATGATCTCGACATTAGCTTTCCGAAACTTTAAACGGTTCATGATTTTGACTCCTGGTTCTCCCGGAATCACGAAAACATCGAAACACGTCTATTTTCAGATATGCTGTGCTCTACGAATTTTACAGAATTTAATACTCATAATTTAGAAAAACAATTTATATAATCAGAAATCTAACCTCATTATCGTTCTAACAAAAAAAACTGGAGCATATTTGGAGTCCGGAGCTAGGAGATATCGTCTTTTTAATTCGTCATAACTAGTGGAAAATGAGGCTGAATTTATTACGAATTTTGACTATTTTTTGGACGAAAAAGAGAGGAATTTGGGGAAGAAAAATATGAAGGATGAGGTATTTATAATGGTGGACACTACTTAATTAAATATGACTAGGATTGGTTAATTTGGATAGGATTATGATGAATTTAAATAAGGATAGGATATGCATGAAGTTGATTTCCTAGTAGGTTCAGGATTTGAATTAATTTAAAATAGAGTTTGAATTTATCTCAATAATTTATAATCTTAAATATAATTAAAGATAATACAAATAATTTATAAAATCTTATTAATATCTATTAACACTAAATTAGCATCTATCTAATATTAAGACTATATATATCCAAATAAATCCTAAATAATTTTAAAATCTAAATAAATTTCTTAAAATTCTAAATAAATTACAAAAAAATATAATTAAATATTTTAAACTAAAATAAATATTTGGTAGGAACGACATGCAAGTATGGTCGTATAGTAAATCATAGAAGTCCTAGAAATTTAAGTTTTCTAAGGTTTAATTACCAAAAATTCTAGAAAAATCTCCAAAAATCTAAAATAACCTAAAATAATTCTAAATGAATATTTATATAAGTAAATATACTAAAGAAAAAATTATTTTCTAATTAACTAAGAGAATACTCTAAATAAATTCAACATCTATAATAAATATAATAATATAAAATATACACTAATACCTATTTTGGGTGAGGGAGTTTACAATCTACACAACTTAAAATAATTTCGTCCTCGAAATTAAAATAAGACATAATTTGTTAAATCGTTCACATTCATACATAAGGTACGCCAATCGCAATCTCTTCCAAAAATTTAAATAATAAAATCTATTCAAATCTATCGCGATCATTTCAAAATTAAGATAATTATTGTTTAAATCAAAATTTAACCTATTGTAATCTCTTCTCACTTTTCCAACTCATCAATATCCAAATTTAAATTGAATCCATATAATATCTTCAAGATTTAAATAACCCATATCAAATTTTACCTCACGATCTCCAAGTATCATAATCTCCTCTAGAAGTAATTCGAGTCCAATATTATTCCTATTTTCACTTATAATTTTTTTTTTGTATTCTTCAACTTTTTAAATTCCATTCACATCCTCAATATTTCAAATAGGTAGTCCAACCATCAAATTTTAATTCTTAATTTAAATCATCAAATTAAAAAATAATTTAATTGCAGTCCACCAATGTTCAAGTCTGAAATTATATATTTATCCTTCAAATTCAAATTGATGATTTTACCTTCAATACTCAAAAATTTAAATTATGTACTTAAGGTATAAATATTTGGTCCGCAATATCAAGATTTTAAAATTCGTTAAATCTTCATTATCTTAATCCTTCTTTTAAAATTTCTCAAAATTAAAAGGCTTGAACCTCTCCCAATCTAATCTTACTCGATCACAATCTAAAAGAAATTCCTCTCGAGTTGCCAATGCACTGCTACCCAACTTAGAATTTACCAATCTATCACAGAAGGCTATATACTTTAAGAAAAATATTTCTTAATTTATTTACTCATGTCATTCAATCCTCAAAACTTCAACGCTGATTATATCATTTATGATATGTCCTTAATTACGAAAGAATAATCCTCAAGTATGTGATCGGCCTATGGGGTATATTTAGTACTCTCTGTGTATCAAACTTATACCAAGCATGAGGTTTCGTCTTTCCGAAATAAGAGAAGACGGAGATCAATAATAAAGAGTTCAAGTGCGAGGTAATAGAATAGAAGTATCGGGATCAAGACGTTTAAAGAATTCAAATAAGAATTGTCAAAGCAGTTGTGGATTGAAGTCCTATTTTGGTAATGCCTATCCACATGCTCGTATCGGTACAGTTATGTAACGGATACGATATGCTTAGACATATTTAGACGGCAAGTTCGTTCATCTACTAATTACTAGATATCTCAATCCACGTAAAGTAGTTATACGAAGGGCGAACCACGCGCACTATAGTTGATCAGACCGTAGTACACTGATTCTGAAATGTATTAATGTATGCATCCACTAATACATATATAGTGAACAAGCTTGATGAAAGAATAAGCTTGCAAAACTAGGCTATAATAGCGGCATAAGTCAAGGTGGTACAACAATTATAGGTACGCCAGATGATGATGAAAGGAGGTACAAGTCAATTCAAGTTCACAAAAACAAAACAAAAAAAATAGAATAAGTAATAATAATAAAGACTCTACAAATCTCTATAGTTATAATACAACCTCCTTGTCTGTGTCGCTAGTCGACCAAATGGGGGCAAGGACCTCTAAATTCTATTGTCTGAATAAACACTGTCTCCTAAGCTAGCATACAATTAATGTTGTTCAATCACACTCCATTATTAGGTCAAAAGACTATGTGATACTAGGTGTCAAACATTATGGTAAAACTTCTAACTACTCTAGTAGTGTCTACACTACCCTCCAGTCTTCATAATATATCAGGGGTAATGGTAACCCAATCTATAGCTAAGGAATTCTAGGGTTCACTAGATATTCTAAACTTAGTGGTGTCTATATTCTCGTTGTATTCTTAATAGGTGTGCTACTCTAATTATCATCCTAATAGCATGGGTTCCTATATTCTAGCAGAAGGCTATATATACTCAAGGAACTTATTAGGGAAGTACAGGAATCAAGCAGGATACAATTGTTCGAATAGAACAGAGAGGAGGAAGATGAATCATAGTCAATTATGGATGAGATCCTATACTCTACTCCTAGGTGCAAGCTTGTTCGGTACAGTAACGTAACCGAGACAATATGCTCTCGACCTGCATGGGCCACCACAAAAACATGTCACGCCCCAGTCCCAAAAGTACATAGGACTAGGAACACGTAAGCATGCCAGCCGCATGGATATGGCAACTCCAATATATGGAAACCAAAATCCACACGTACGCTGTAATATGAATATCAATCCACAAGTGGTATAAAATGTATCACAAGTCACAGGATAAAATCTAAATCTCATCCACCAAAATCATATAGAAATAAATAAACAGTATCTATGAAACTATATCTCAATAAGAAGTATCTAGGATGATAGTTGGATGGAAATAAATCCACTACCAACTCGAATGGGAAAAGTAAATACAATATAAGTACAACACAATCAAACCCAATATAAGTATACCAGCTATCGATCACTTCTCGAAGAGAAGATATCCACTAAGCATATACAACCATCCAAATCTGCGCTCCTGCAAATACTCAAGAACAGATACACCTGGCAGCGGACCAGGTCCTCAGAGGGACGTAACAAGATACAGAAAATACGAGCCAATTTGAATACAGTAAACATGCATATTATTTGAAAATAGATAAGTACGCTGTACAGGACAATCTATATGAATGCAAATGAGGACAACTTTTCGACGTATGGGCAAGGGTAGTCTACTCGATCTAAGCCTCACAACTCACACACCCGTCTAGAACATCAGAAATCGACATACCTCTGGGGTAGCGACCAGCGCGACTCTACAGAAATCGACATACCTCTGGGGTAGCGACCAGCGCGACACACGCCCGTAGTGCGAACTATATACTACGGTTTACCAGAGTGGTTAAAAGCCCATACGCCTAATGATTGTCCTCCCATGATACTAGGTGTCATGTGTGTGTCAACATATCTAATACATAGTAATGATTGGAAAAAAACTACACATGCAAGAACTATACAGAAATGAAATAAATAAAAAGAAATATAAATAGCATACAAAGTACTGTAAACAATTTGGCAAGGTATCTTGCCTGGGGTCCTGCTGCTGGTATGAATCAGAGTCCAAGTCACAGTCCAAATAGCCTATGTATTACAAATTTATCACGTCAAAAGATAATTTATTTAATTTATTTAATTCTGGAATAATTACTCTAAAATCCTATTTTAATCTTATTATTCTTATTTTTATGTTAATTTCTAAATTTTGTCCAAAGAAACTGAATTTTATCAACTCGAGTCTCATGGCACGCAAATCAAGGCGATCTGTTGACCAAAAAGTCAACCGACACAAACTCAACTTTTATGCATGATTTCCTGTAGATTTCAGCGTCAAAAATATGCTGGAATTTACGGCTCGTCCGAATTCAAATTCGTTTGGGAATTATGGCACATACAAATTTTGTATTGTGCACCGATGGTTAAATTCTAACCTAGAAGTTCTACAGAATTAAAAGTATATAAATAATTTGAATTAATTTTTGGTAAAAATTTATGTCGATGATCTCGACATTAGCTTTCCGAAACTTTAAACGGTTCATGATTTTGACTCCTGGTTCTCCCGGAATCACGAAAACATCGAAACACGTCTATTTTCAGATATGCTGTGCTCTACAAATTTTACAGAATTTAATACTCATAATTTAGAAAAACAATTTATATAATCAGAAATCTAACCTCATTATCGTTCTAACAAAAAAAACTGAAGCGTGTTTGGAGTCCGGAGCTAGGAGATATCGTCTTTTTAATTCGTCATAACTAGTGGAAAATGAGGCTGAATTTATGACGAATTTTGACTATTTTTTGGACGAAAAAGAGAGGAATTTGGGGAAGAAAAATATGAAGGATGAGGTATTTATAATGGTGGACACTACTTAATTAAATATGACTAGGATTGGTTAATTTGGATAGGATTATGATGAATTTAAATAAGGATAGGATATGCATGAAGTTGATTTCCTAGTAGGTTCAGGATTTGAATTAATTTAAAATAGAGTTTGAATTTATCTCAATAATTTATAATCTTAAATATAATTAAAGATAATACAAATAATTTATAAAATCTTATTAATATCTATTAACACTAAATTAGCATCTATCTAATATTAAGACTATATATATCCAAATAAATCCTAAATAATTTTAAAATCTAAATAAATTTCTTAAAATTCTAAATAAATTACAAAAAAATATAATTAAATATTTTAAACTAAAATAAATATTTGGTAGGAACGACATGCAAGTATGGTCGTATAGTAAATCATAGAAGTCCTAGAAATTTAAGTTTTCTAAGGTTTAATTACCAAAAATTCTAGAAAAATCTCCAAAAATCTAAAATAACATAAAATAATTCTAAATGAATATTTATATAAGTAAATATACTAAAGAAAAAATTATTTTCTAATTAACTAAGAGAATACTCTAAATAAATTCAACATCTATAATAAATATAATAATATAAAATATACACTAATACCTATTTTGGGTGAGGGAGTTTACAATTGTACTGCTCCAATGTCTGCTCATGTCCCGTATACCTCGGGGTAGATCTCTTCTGCTATAACTTGGGACATAATCCGGATTCAGGTCCTCAGGGGACATAGAAAGGTACAAGAATAACTCAAGCCAAATAAATACAGTATATAAAAATAAATCAACAGGAAAAACTATGTAACCTGCTATGTGATATGCAAGTGAGAGCATCACTAGTACTCAGGCTGAGAGCACTACAAGCTCTGTGTCGGGGAGCCGGTAGCAGCAATATCACGTAGTGGGCCAAGCTCTGGAACAGAGACTAAAGCACCGCAATAATAAATATATATGTATGTAATTAGCCTATAGCCAGTGTGTATCTTCCCACCCAATATAATCACATGTCTCATGTCCACGACGTCTCATGTCCATAACATACAAGATCATGACCTCTAACTATTACAGCGAGTCATAATGATATCTATGTATATGTAAGATCTATGTCACAAATCCTGTAAGCCTATACAGAATCACCATGAATAACTCAGGAAAGATTTTGCACATAAATTGTGTCAAGTGTCCTATGGTACGACGTACATGGTAAAGCAAGCACGTAAATATAGGATCGAGATAACAACTCTCTAAGTGATGTTATACGACTCCGCGTACGGCATCGACACCCGAATATTATTCGAAACGTCTCATGGTCCTAGGTTGAATATGTATATCTCAAGAGTCTATATATATATAGAAAGAACTCAAGCAAGTAATATAACAAGAACTACTGCAAGTTGGCAAGGTACACTTGCCTGAGGTTTGAACTCCTTCAGTTCCTCCGGTAACAACGAAATCTTCAGGTACGCCTCCGGATACTGAAATAAACATTATCTTCACTCTTATAAGACATAAAATAGCTAGGATAGACTATCCATAAGTTCAATTTGGACACAGGGACAAAATTGACAGTTTCTGGTTAAAGCCGGGGTCTACATATGGCCCACTTCGCACCAAAAAATGTGCCAGAGACAAAGTTCTCCAAATTCATCAAACTTAGTGTCTACAAGTCCAGAATGATGATACGAATCCAACGGAATATCCAAAATTGGATTTCGATGAGCCGATCACAAAATCGTCCGTCAAGTGGAGCCAAAGGGCCCATAAAATGACGTTTTGTCAACGTTCTCAGAATCGAACCAAACTTGGATCATAGGACCAACGTAACGCTGCAAATCCGATAGCATAAGTTTTGTTATGAAATGACAAGCACACACGAAGTTACAACGAGTGTCAGAACATGCCCGATATACGTTGATTCCAGTGTGCACGTACATCCAAATCAACTTCCATGAAATCTCACACGTTCGCATTAATGACACGCATATTTTGGTGTAAATCGCACACGACAAAGTCGTCTCGTTTAGCGGAACGCACCCTATTTCCAGAAAATTCGGATTTTGAAAACCAAATTTTTGGTCAACTTTAACCACGAATAAAACACAACATACAACAAATTAAAATAAACTAATTACAGGGTTTTAATCTCGGTTAGGTTTTCTAATTTACTGTTCAAACAGAATTTAAAAATATTAACCAGGTTGGGAGTAAATTAGCCATGAACATAGTGGTTCGGGACAGTTTCCAGAACCAGAAAATGTGTTATTCTTTCCTGTTTTACGTCGCGATTTACGACCGACACAGGACGCGATACCCCAAACTAATTACACAGGGTTCGCGAGGGTCACGTGGTCTTCACATAGGATTCGACAGAACAAAATTCGGATTAATATACAGGGAGATACGAGAGTGGGAAGGGGCAAACCTCACTGTTGCTCGTGGAAGGGGCGGTTTCGCGGCGGATACGCGGGCGGCGTGCGGCGGACAGCGACGACGGTCATCGGTGGCCGGCGGCGTGCTTCTGGAGGTTTTGAGAGCTTGGTGAGTGGTTGTGAGGTGCATAGATGAAGGAAAATGGGCGGTTTTGTAATCGAAAGGGGGGTGGTCGCGAGAGCAGCGGGATCGACGGGTCGTGGGGGTGTCTGCGGGTGTGGGAGAGTGGGTTAGCGGGTCGGGTCTGGTCGGCGGGTCGGGTCGGGTTCAGATCTGACCCATTATGGTTGGTTCGTTTCAGTTGGGTTTAATTAGGTTTGGTGTGGTTCGGTTCAGGTTGGTTCGGTCTGGTTTATCTAAAAAATAATATTTTTAGCTAATTAGAAATTGTTTTTGAGCCCAATAAATTACAGAAAAATTACGTAACATCATATTATTAATTATACACTCAAAAATATAATTTTTATAATACTTTAATATTTAATATAATACACAAAAATATTAATCTTTTGAAGAACATTTCTTTTAAATAATTAAAATTACAGAAAAATCTCAAAAATTTTCTATTTAAATTTTAGAAAAATTCGGGTGTTTACAACAACAGCGCATAGATGCGTAACGCCCGCGCATGCGCCCACATAGCGCCCACTCATGCCCCCGCGCATGAAACTCGTGACTGAAATGCTGACGTGCTAAGTCCAAAGTGCGCCAACCAAGTGTCACTTTGCGCCCTTGAGCCCGAGTCCGGGTCCGAGTCCTAGTCTGAGTCGCTAAACCCCTTTGGGGCTTGGCTCTTATGAAAATAATTCCAAGAATATGACAAAAAGCTTAAATGCTTTCATGAAGGACTTAATCCTTTTTTCTTCCTAATAAAATACTCCCACATGACACCCGTGTGCCCCACCACACTCCATGTGCATACCTCAACACATACAAAATATTATATTGAGATACTCACTTGGTGGTATAGTCAATGTGAAACTATCTTTTACTTTTCCAAAAAAAATAACACCAACAATCACTACTGCTTCATAACACTAACTAGATAAAGTACATAAAGGTAACCCAACAAAAAATTCTGAGACTACATCCAAGAAAATATAAGAAATTCATTACGTCGCTTCTTCAAGCTCTCTTTTTCACTCTTAAGTAGACAAGACAAGTTTCTTTATTTAGAAACTTTGGGCTAGGTAGAAATAGGACTTTGTTCCATTCCTAAAATTGCTAAATATGACCCAAGTCCTAGCAACTTCCCCTAAAGAAATAAAATAGCATGGGAGCTGAGACCAAAACTAGCCTAAACGTGGAGAAGAGAGTAACTGAGTGGCTTATCCAAATGGAATTTTGTTACAGTCCAGTCTGAATTTGATAAATTTGATAAATTTCAAAGTCCAAATAGATTAAAAGATTTTATTTAATATGATCTAGAAGTTTTTATTAATTTGATTAGATTTTTAATTTATATTAAATATTTAATTGACCATATTATGACGTCTATAATTGGTGTTATGCTATTTTAGTTGTAATATAATTCTTATCTTAGGATTTTCTATTTAGAAAATCATATTATGACCTAAAATATAATTTTTTATCCTATTTATATCGGTAAGGGTGGAGACACAAAGAAATAGCACAAACTTGAGATTCAGAGTGCTCGTCCACAGATAATCTAAGAAAAAGTTCGTACTTTGCTCTTAGGGTTCTTCGTTATCCAAGACAGAAGTAAGAATAGATCTAATCTAGGAGTTATCAACTTCGGTTAGAAAAAATACTACGAATTGGTGAGTGATTTCAATTATAATATATTTGTTTTCTTCTTAAGTGTGGTGAGGGGGTTGAACTTATTAGGACAAATGGTTCAACATTGTTTTTATCAATCTTATAATTTCACCTAAGTTATAAAGATTAAATTTTGTTTAGGTGATGTAGTTTCCGTCGTATTCTTTATCTTTATTTGTAGTTGATGTTCGTTAGACGGAATTGATTATCTCGTATGGATTGACAAATGCTTCCGCACGACCAAGATGGCCAACGCAAATTGAATTTTGTTGGTTGGTCAGCCCTACACAGTCATGCCAATGATAGTGAGAGTTTAGTTTGGGGCCATTCCATTCTATTTTTAGCAACTATGGACAATTAGTGCCATGCACCAGTGTTAGGTGACATGAGATCAGGCATGCACCTCTTACCGATCTGCTTAGATCATACTCCTCTTGCAGTTGAATTTGTACATTAATCAATGTGAAAGCTGAAGCTTCCTCGTGGGGAGATATTTTCCAGAAAGCAAAACGTTTCTGCAGAAAAGAAACATATGACATTTGCTAGCTAGTCGTAGTCACCTTTTCTTGTCCAACCGTATATACTTTCCGCGCAGTTGTTGGTATTTTCAAACCACACGAGTCCTTCAACAATCAATAAACTCCGATAACGACTGACCCCGACCCCGACCCCGATGAGAGCCAGAAAATTTGTTGCACAAGAGTGCAAGCAAAGCTCTCATCGCCACAGAATTTTGATCAATTCTTCTTTCAAACAAGTAAGCTATCTTGACTTAGATTGGCATGATCGATCATGGTTCATTCTTAAATGAGTATATATATATATATACTTTCCATATCATTCCTTTGTCGCACTCTTTAGGGAGATGCCACAGCCCTTGCAGAGTGCAAAGGATCTTCCCAGTCATCTTGTCTACTTTACACTTCATCAAGCATAACTTTTATCACAAATATATATATATATATATATATATATATATATAATTTTAACATATATATAATATAATTATTATGAAAATATGTGTTAGCTAATCTAAAGCAAATTCTTTACAAACGTAAGATCCAAAAGTCATACACAACGACAAACAACAACAAAAAGAAAAACCTTTCAGTACAAACCATTGTGGTTGGAATATACGTAAGGTCAATTAGTGCCAAAATTGGCAACAAGGATAACATTTTTCGTGTTCTATCTTGGTTCGTCTATAGTCCTAGTCGAGGCTCGGTCTACATATATATTTTTATTTACAATGCTTTTGTGTGTGTGTGTGTATATATATATATATATATATATATATATATATATATATATATATATATATATATATATATATATATATATATATATATATATATATATATATATATATATATATATATATAAAAGTCGTATGTTAATATTTTTACATGAACTAATGCAAATGTGAATCAATAAAAATAGAGTGTACTAGTGCACATGGATGCTCATGGGATATAGAAATTTATTCCTATTGGTCCACATGTGCATAGTTTATATAGGAATATGAGCCTATGGTTCATACTCGGTTTACCTATATATATATATATATATATATATATATATATATATATATAGACCAATGTACATATGGACCAATATGAATGGAGTGTAGATAGATGCACATGTGTAATAGAAATGAGACAGAAATATGGGACAAAATATGTATGACAGCTGATTTGCTCCCGCCATAGGTTCATATTTTACATGAACCAATGCAAACGTGGACCATTATAAATGCAATGTACTAATACACATGGGTTCACATAGAATGTAGAAATTCATTCATATTGGTCTACATGTACATGACTCATGTAGTAATATGAGTATATGATTCATATCACGTTTATATATATATATATATATATATATATATATATATATATATAGAGAGAGAGAGAGAGAGAGAGAGGTTATTTTCATGACTAGATCTTCATCGTCCAAGATGTCAACGCCAAGTCTTACCGTCACATCAAGCGATACTTTCTAATATGTATCACCATGATATCTCAAGTTTTGGAACCAATTAAGTTCTTTTTCATTTGTTCACTGTGAGTAGGTTTCTCAATTATTCAAATACATTTTGGCTGTGTTTGATTGAATTTTTTTGCACAGAAAATATTTTTTGGCACAAATTTTTCATAGGATTTAATAGCTTATATTTTTTATGAAATTATTTTTAAAAAAAATATAATTTTTTATATATTTTTTTAAAATGGTGGAAAATAAAACTGGCTCAACACATAGAAAACAAAATTTATTTTTCATAAAAAATAACTATTTTTCTTGATCACAAAAATTAATTTTTTTAGAATTTTTTTTTAATTACATAAAAAAAATTTAGAAAAAAATTTATTCATATAAATTTATTTTCTATCTATTTCCAACCTTGCAATCAAACAAACCCTCTAAGTTATTATTAACTAAAGTACTATACAACACATGTATTATTATTATTATTTTGTCCTTTAAAATTTGTAACTGTTAAATCTTTGACAAACGTCGTTATTACATCATTCTTATTTTGTTTTATTTCCCGTCCTAGTATCTAAGCCAAATCGAGGCTTCCTGCAGGGTCTTGGGCGAGGTTGAAGATGGTATTTTTTTTTTTTTTTTTTTAATGTTGACGTTGTTTTCATGACTCAGATCTTCATTATCCGAACCATTGCATCGAGTCATACTTTCAAGTATATATATCGTTGTGATATCTCAAACTTCTAGACTCTTTACTATTACTAGTAACTGCAGAAACATAAAAAATTTAGATCCATACGTCCAACAAACATGTGTCTCAAAATCGACTAAGAAAAATTAGACCGCAAAATAACTATGTGTTGCAGAAAAGTAGTATCCATGTGCCTCAATATTGGCCACATAAAGACCTAACATAAAGATTATGTCTGACACAGAATCCTGACAAAAAAACTCTTTGAACGTCTCGATTCCGCCACGGACAATGGCATCAGTGCTCACATTATTACTTTTGTCAATATGCAGCCGTACAAGACCACGTGTATGTAAGACAAAATTTTCTATGCGTTCCATTGTCTCTGGTCCCATGCGTTCCAGATCCATGCGTTTCATGTGTCACATGCGTCCCAGACATCATGCGGTTAATGTGCAGGACTTTCTGACACAAAATCTTTCGGTTACGACTGAAGTAATTCTATCCAACTAAGTGCGGGCCACATGTCAAGCTGACTAAGTCACGCGAAAAAAAGACGAGAACGGCTGAGATCTTCAGCAACAGTAAATCGCAACAAACGTCCACGTGGCATCTCGGTCTGGACTCGCTCCCACGGTTGAAACTACATCGTGTTTAGGATGTACACGTGGCAGCCTGCCCATAGTATGCGGCTACAGTTGCAACCGCATTATATTGAAGGAGCCCCCTACAGCAACCAAACACAAGCATATGCGGCACCTATAGCCCACCAACATGATGGCTATAATTAGGAGCAACTTGGAAGTTCCAAGGGCAGGCTGAATTTTTTTCTGCTTCAGAGATCATACCCCTACAGGCGAGCTACGTACGTGCACACAAGCTCAAGACGGAGAGAAAAAAAGAGAGCATCTCTCATACCCTCGTCGGACCGTCAACGGAGAAAAAGAGTCGCTGTAGTACTCGATCTCCATCATCACATTACCCAGATCAAATATATTGTACTTAGATTTTTTGTTTAGGATTTCTTTGTACTTTTTATTTGTTATTTAATAAAAGTTTTCCAAACTTACTTCAATGGCAAACAAGGTGGCGACTCTGCTGGGGATGTCCTTCTCCTCTGATGAGTGGGTCGTGACGCAGTCGGACGGATCGAAGCTGGGTTCGACCCAAAGGATGCTGGTTATACGCTTCGACCAGCAAGCCTTTGAGGAAAAACTCTCTAAGGGCGGCACTTCTCCAAGGCTGGCAAAGCCTAAGAAGACCCGCAGGATATGGGTTGCAAATGCCGTTATGCCTCACCCAACTGCGGAGCATGCTCTCCCTGCCATAGGGGACGCATATTATGCGTCCACACGAGCCGACGTCTTTCATGTGGAGACTCTTCTAACAAGGAAGGTACTCAGCACTTGAGCACTGGCAAAGAAAAAAACTATGATGCCAGGAGTTCGAGCGGTAAGACATGTTCCATACGGCCACATCAAAGGCTGCAGAAAGAGGACTATGTGGTACCGCTCGATAGCTGCAGCCAGATGGCCGCATGTGGCCATGACAGCAACTGAAGTTCCGTCTTCGACCGAATCTCATGCAGTGCTGACTCCATGTGCTATGCTGAGAAATAAGAAGATGTAAACTTGTACTATTCATACTATGCACCGACACGTGATAGGATAGAGAAGTCTAGGGAATATGAGCTCGCCAAGCTCAAGCAATTATTCATTTGACCGATTGTCAGTAGGCTCAGCTAACTGTAATGTGTGCCACTGACGAAAAGTTGTACAAAATTGACCAATTCGTCTTATCCGCAGTGGCAATTGGACATGGTCAGTTTAAATAGTCTTTCATTACCAACCTGGGAATAGTTCTTCTACGAATCCTAGGTTAGGAAGCAAAGTCAATACCTACGCACCCATCTGTTCGGTCTACCCCGGCTCATAAGGAGGGTGCAAAGGTGAATCAGCCATCGCTCGACTTGTGCAACGTGATCAATCACAAGCGCAAAGCGAGAAAAATAACTACGGCATATGAAGTGTCCTCCCCAAGGCATCACTTTGCCATCATTATCATCAACTGCTATTGTAATAAAGTAGCAGCACCCACAAATAGGCAGTCGGCATTCCAGCGGCTACAATGAAAGGCGTCCACCCGGCGGCAACCCGGAGAACATGTGCAAGAACTAGAGGCAGAGGAGCTTCCCTTCACTTCATGTTATTCGGCTCGGAAGTTCCCCTCCATGAGGGGCGGTCGAAAGTCCAGCACCTCCAGTCCATCGCTCTCGGCCAGTGAGTCAAGAAGACAGCTACAAGGAGGACAGATAGTGGAACCAACAGAAGGTGTTTTCCTGGGCACCCGCTCAAAGATAAAGCTGTCAGCCACTTGGGGTAGTTCTTCCTCAGGACCTCACATAGCTATGCAAGATGAGGGTTGTAATCCCCCAGACCTCTATAACAATTCAGCTTTCCGAGAAGACGATGATTCCCAAGGAACAGATGCTAAGATCCCTGAGGGTGGCTGCCTTTACCAAGAAGATGCAGCTTCATACGTTGGGGGGAGTGTTCCCTCCGCGTCCGAAGAGGATGCGGCAGTACCTAGTTTTTGGGATGACTATTCACGGCAAGATTCTAAGGCAGAAAGTGTGACGTACACCGTACCATCCATTTCTCCCCATGTGAGAACAACATACATGGCGGGGGACTATCACGAAGGCCCCAGCGATCGACAGTGCCTCAAAACACTCGAGGCCATGATGCACACCATGAGTGCCACAATGCAGACTTTGTCCCAGACTATACTAGAGACAAAGACAAACATGGTCCCGCCACCGTCAGGGCCCCCAATAACTCTACAAGCCTGGAGTAGCAACCTTCTATTGGTCCACACCAACCCGCTATTCCATGAGGATAGTGGTTCCCAAAAAAAAAGATAATGACAAGTCTCTAGGTAGTCGTCGTCGACAAGTCAGAGCAGAATCCAAAATTGGGGGTAGTATTCCCTCCTAGTCTGAAGATGATACAAAACTAACGATCTTCCCTGAGGACTGTGTGACTCAGGAATCAAAAGCCTTAAAGCCAAAAGAGACTTTATCCTTCGATGACGATAACGTCTTTGAAATCTTCAATGTACTAATGAAGGGAAATAAACTTCGGCTACTAAACATTAGATACACTGAGGAGGCAGATAAGGTCGTTGATCCCAAGTACTGCCACTACCACCAGTACATCCATCATCCAACCAAAGACTGTTCTGTGCTGAAAAGGCATATCCAGCAACAGATCGATGCCAAGGCGCTCACCCTCGACTTTGTGGACAAGACGTTCATTGCGAACATAGCTAATATCCCCCAATTTTGGTGACTTCCCGGTAACGGAGGCCCAGGATGGTGTTGTCCCGATCCCGAGGGCAACAATGGAGGTTGTCAATCTCCCACCAACTCGCGTCCAAACAACCAGGCTGGTACCTCTAAGCACACTACGGGGCGAGTTCATGTGGGTTCACCCTGACATTGCTCAAGACCTAACACAGCAAGTACCACCTTCAATGACCAGGTCAAAAGAAAAGAAATGCAGGTTGTGCCGCTTGATCTTCTACTCATAAAACATAAATTATAGACTTTGGATGCCCACCACAGCTCAACAAGTCTCCTTCTTTACAAAATTCAAGCCTCGTATGACTCATCAATAACGGTGAGACAGTACTTCTTGGCGAATTAAATCCCAGCAGCATGAAGTGTCCCTCTACGTATTACGCATATACGCGCAGCAGGTGTTGGTTTTTGATGTAATAAGCAATCGTGCGCACATGTCAGTGATCCTAAGCGCACAATTCAGCCAACTCCTTCATGTCTACGTGGCAGTGTTCCTTTACACCTAACTCCTCATTTGTCACAAGACAAAGCATCAGTAGTATATAGTACAACAAATGATGAGCTACCACAGTTTCATCATTACAGCCAACAGTCACTCCGTCTCATGCTGAAGTTGGCTATGATCTCCAGAAGGCTGAAGGTCTAAATTTTGCTAAAGGATGACGTATTTTTTTATAATCCGACAGCTATTACAACATTACTTACATTCGGCTGGAATACGAAAGTGATAGCACGCATCGTCACTCCAGCAAGACCGTAGTCCGTAAAGCTCGAGCTCTAGACTCTGTCAACAAATAAGAGCATATCTGAACTCTTAATCAAGGACAGTATATTCTTGAACCCACCAAGGACAATGTTTCCTTAATCTGAAGCTTTATCAAGGACAGCGTCTCCTCGATTCAACAGTGCATACAGGCTCGCAAAGCTTAAGTAAGACTTTCCAATGATGTCGATCATGGGCAAGTTTCTCAACAAGTACTACGTCTAAGCTAGTACTTCCAACCAGTTTAATTAAAAATGTACAGTGTTTATATTTTTTATCTCCAGCAAGTGCAAATGCGTTAGGGGATTTGTGTCCCTCCATGATTTCTTGTAAAATCTATTATTTGTGTTCAGGGGTCCTGAATACGCAATGGATAATGGATCCAAAAAAAAATCTCTAGTGGAACAGTTCTCAGGTCCAGCGAAACATTCTCATTAATACCACCAAAACTTGATTCCCTCCAGAAAAAAAAGCATGTCCTCAAAGCCCAGTCGCTTCCGAGATATCTCTTTATGACCCCCAGTCTGGATCGAAAATGCTCTCCCAAGTAAGGTGGGATCACCCCAAGCAACATCTTATGTCCATATTACCTCTGAGCTATAATTTTGTTATTCTCCTCAATATAGCAAATATTTCACTACAAAAAATGGTCATGTCCATATTACCTCTGTCCTATTTTTCGTTGTCCCCACAGAAGTTTATTTTTCTATGTCCAAATCACCTCTACGTAAGATACTTCTAACGAAATTCTAAATTTCAAAACTTTGACATATCTATATTACCTCTGAGTAACGTTCTGCCTATCGACTTTCTACTATCACGTTTGTATAACCCCTGATAGTGCCAGTCATTTCAGCTTATTATCCGTACTTAAGGTATGCCACGGGTAATAAGTCTATAACCCAAAAATTTACCATGTCCACATTACCTCGGAAAAAATATTCTTGTCTACCGTCACGTCTATAATACATCTAATAGTGTCAGTCGTTTCAACTTGCCATCCATACTTAGCTTTAAGTACGCCAATGATGATAAGTCCATAAAAACTCTCTTGTAAAATTATCTCAAAACAATCAAATAAAGATATTTTCCAACGATGAGAAGCATACGTCATTCTGAACGCCGATAGGAGTGTACTACTACATAGTCATACCCTTCAATTTGAAGAACGCAGGTGCTACATACCAGCGAGCTATGAGCACCATCTTCCATGAACATCTACGCAAGACAGTGGAGTATTACATTGATGACATCGCTGTTAAGAGTCGCTCTAAAGATGATCACCTTTGAGACTTAAAAACTGTGTCTGACCTGATGCGTGCACATCAACTCAAGATAAATCCTACCAAATCCTTCTTGGGAGTCTCTAGCGATAAATTTTTGGGTTTTGTCATAACTTCGAAGGGTATCCACGTAGACCCCTACAAGACTAAAGCAATCCTTGAAATAAACCCGCTGAAGAACCTTAGAGAACTTTGTAGCCTTCAAGGAAGACTGGCATACATTAGAAGGTTCATATCAAACCTCTCTAGACGTTGTCAACCGTTCACTCACCTCATAAAGAAGTGAGTATCCTTTGATTGGCACGAAGAATGCCAACGCACCTTCGACGACATCAAGGAGTATATCATGAATCCCTAAGTATTGGTCTCCCCCGTTGTGGGAAGACCCTTCTTGCTATATGTGCGGGCAATGGATCACTCCCTCAGAGCTCTACCAGCCCAGAAAAGTGATACAGGTCATGAACATGCCGACGTAGAGCACAGATATAACCACGTTGAAAAGGAATGCCTCATTTTGGTCTTCGCCCTTCAAAAGACTCGCCATTACGTGGCAGGACAAGCCATCCATGTGATCTCGCAAGTTAATCCTCTCAGGGTCCTTATGACTAAACCCAGAGAGCTCAATTCTCGTCTAGCCACATAGGCAATACTGTTGTCGTTGTACGACATAATATTTGTCCCATAAAAGGTGGTCAAAGGTTAAGCATTGGCAAATTTTCTTACACCCCACCCTGTATCAAAAATCTCAAAGTTCTATGAGGAGATCCCAGACGAAGTAGCAGACTCAAACATGACCACAAGCGCATAAGTCGTTTGGCGAATGTTCTTCGACGATGTTTCAAGAACACGGCCCAAAGGAGATATTATCGTTGGTAGAGTACAATACCCTCGTCATCGGGCTTACATCCTCACAGAGCTATGCTCCAACAATGTGGCAGAGTACAATACCCTCGTCATCGGGCTCCAACTCGCTAAATAAGTGGGAGTAGACTACCTCGAAGCCTACAACGATTCCAAGCTGATAGTCAGTCAGGTCTGGGGTGAATAAGAGGTCCGACATGAGGACTTGATTTTCTACCACCAAGACGCATTTAGAATAATCTCCACCTTCAAGGGGCTCTTCATAGAGCACATCCCTCGGCTACAAAACATCGAGGCTTCGTCCCGGCTGGCCTCACTGTCTCCATGGAAGTTTCGGTCAAAACCCATCAATTGATCACAATTATCGGTCAATAGCTAGTCTACCCGAAAAATAAACTTTGTTTGTGCCTGAGCTACTCAGTAGAGCTAAACACCGAATTCTAAGACTGAAGACTACCATTCATCGATTATGCAGTCTATGGAATTCTTACCGAGAATCCAAAGGTAGCCATTCCATCAGAAGACGTTTCCTCCGATTTTATTATGATACGGCTACCAAAATTTTGTATCTTTGTTCCTACGACAGTCTTTTGCTATGATGTCTATCAAATAAAAAAGGGAAGCAGGCTCTCCACGAGGCTCACAATGGGTTTACGGTGACCATCATCTCTGACCCAAGCTACATCCCCGTCTCCGGAGAATGGGTTACTATTGGCTAAAAATGATAGCAGAGGTTGTTGACAATACGAGAAAGTGCCAAGCATGCTAAATCCATACAGACTTTATCCGCCAACCCTCAAAATTCCTACACCCAACCGTAGTATCTTGGTCATTTGAAGTATGGGGAATGAATATTATCGGGCCAATTAGTCCACCTTCTTCTAAGGAACATCGGTTCATCTTGGTTATCCCCAACTACTTCGACAAATGGGAGAAAGATGTTCCACTCGCTGAAGTCAAGACCTCAAACGTGATCAGCTTTGTCAAGCATCACGTCATATACCACTTCGTCTTGCCATGGATGACCAACCACGACAATGGTCCACAGTTTATAAGTCATGCATTTTTTGATTTTGTGACAAAAATTGAATCAAGAATGTAGCCTCGACCGCCTACAATCCAACAGCAAATGGTTTGGCAGAATCATTCAACAAGACTATCATAAAGCTACTCAGGAATTTTGTGTCATACAATAAGCATAACTGGAATGAGAAGCTGGGTGAATGTCTCTGGGCCTATCGCACTACGGCCCGGACACCTACCGCAGTATGCCATTATCCTTGGTTTACGAAAGAGAAGCAGTCCTCTTACTCGAGATCCAAATTTTGTCACTCCAAGTGGCTTTGTCCAACCGATTACCGTTGACGATAATCACCGTCGACGGCTACAAGAGTTAGAAGTACTCGATGAGAAACGTCTCTTATCTTAACAGCGCATTAAGCTGTACCAAGTGCGCCTCTCAGGAGCCTTCAACAAATGGGTCAAGAAGAGGACTTACCAATTGGGTGACCTCGTCTTGACAGTAAGAAGACCGATTGTTATGACCCACAATGCGGTCGGTAAATTCCAACCTAAATGGGAGGGTCCGTTAATTGTGGAGTCCGCTCCAACTGTGCCTACCGGCTTATAAAATCCAATGGAGACTTTCTCATGATGCCTATCAACGACAATTTCCTCAAAAAGTACTATGTCTAAGCTAGTCATGTACTCCCTTTACTATCATCTTGAAACCTAAAAAGTACAGTGTACGTTCTCCGTTGTTCATTCCCAGCAAGTATGTAAGCATAATATGCACTTCTCTTCCCAAAACTTGGATGAAAGCCATTGTCTGTATTCAGGAATCCTGAATAAGCAACAAAAAATGGATCCTCAAAAAGCTCTCCAGCGAAGCCACCTTCAAGTCTATCCACACTTTCGGGTAAACTACTCATAATCAGTTCCCTTGGGCATTAGTTCACGTCCATATCACCTCTGAACTACTGCCCTAACTGTTATCCCCAACAGAATTTTCCATATCCATATTACCTCTAAGCAAACCTCTCTATATGACTAGGGTTTGCTATATCCATATTACCTCTGAGCAAACTTCTCTCTATGACTATCGATTATCACGTCCATAATACCTCTGATATCGGTCGTCATCTAAACTTATCACCCGTACTTCACTCTAAGTATGCCAGCGGTGTTAAGTCCACAAAACCTCCTACGTCCATATCACCTCTGGAAGGGCTTATCTCAAACATTTTACTTGAATCTTCTTGCGCAAGAAGTAATAGGGCCACAAAATCTATCACGTCCATATCACCTCTGATAGGGTTTTATTTTGAACTTATTACTTGTACTCCAGTGTGCATGAAGTAATATGTCTACCAAAGATCCCAGTAGGATATCCTCAACAAAAATAATTAGTTTATGTCCATATTACCTCTGAACTATGAGCTGTCCATGTTCCCTATCCAAAGAAAATAGCCATGTCCATATTACCTCTGGCTCATTTCCTTTTCCTTCCACAAAAATACCATGATCGTACCTAACCTCTCGGTATGACTATCATTTAGCTCAAGTCCACGTTATCTCTAAGCTATCATCCTCGCATCCTCCCCAGTAGAGTTTGTCATCTCCTTCTTACCTCTGAGAAAACCACTTTACGTGACCATCTATTATCATTTCCATATTACCTCTGATAGTGGTTGTCATTTTAACTTATTTATATATACTTAAGTGCGCCATAGATAATGAGTCCAACAAAATTCCCCAGTGCAATGATCGAAAAATTGCAATGCCCTACTATGTCCATATTATCTCTAGTAGAATATTCACATTCACAAAAGTTTTCTTGACCAAGAAAAAAGCAAAAGTGCTCGACCATGCTTCTTATTCAAAGTATTTCAAACTTATTATTTTGGCAACTTTGAAGGCAGTTTGGAAGAAGCATAAAAAATCTAGATCCATGCATCCAACAAACATGCGTCCTAAGATCAAATCAGAAGAAATCAGGCCGCAGAATGACTATACGGCCGAGAAAAGTAGCATCCATGCACCCTAATATTGGCTACATAATTAAGGCCTGACACAAAGATTATGTCTGACATAAATTTCTGATAAAAATGACTCTCTAAACGCCTTAAATTTTTTACAGACAGTTAGCATCAGTGCTCACGTCACCGTCCTTATTACTTTTATCACTATGCAGCCATATAGGTCCAAGTGTATGTAAGATAAAGTTTTTATGCGTTTCATGCGTCTTTAGCCCCATGTATTCTAGACTCCATGCGTTCAATGCGTCTTTGGTAACATGCATTCCAAACTCCATGTGTTTCATGCATCACAGACTCCATGCGTCCAACGTGGCAGGGTTTTCTGAGACAAAATCTTTCTGTTGCGACTGAAGTAATTCTCTCCTACTATGTACGGGCCAAGTGTCAAGCTGACCAAGCAACGCAAACAAAATACGAGAATTGCCTAGATCTTCAACAACAACAAATCGCAACAAACGTCCATGTGGGAGCTCGGCTTGAAGTTTCTCCAATGGTTGAAACTACATCATATTTAGGATGTACACGTGGCAGCCTGCCCATAGTATGCAGCTACAGTTGTAACCATATTCTGTTGAAGGAGTCCCCTGCGGCCACCAAACAGAAGCATATGCGGCACCTATAGCCTACCAACATAATGGCTATAAATAGGGGCAACTTAGACGTTCCAAGGGCGGGCTGGTTTTTTTTTCTACTTCAGAGACCATACCCCTCCAGGCGAGCTACGTACGTGTACACAAGCTTAAGGCAGAGAGAAGAGAAGAGCATACCTCATCACCTCGTTGGACCATCAACGGAGTAAAAAAGTTGTCACGACCAGCATCTGGTGTAAGGGTACAAGTCAAAAACAACGTCCAGCCTATTCCACAGAATCGGCGGTAGAACGCTGTCTGGATAATCTATCTAACAATATAATGACCACCAATATGATAATATACTCAATCACAGAACTAAGATAAAAATAAGCACGAATCAGATAAAGAGTATAATAGTCGCAATATAACTCATGAGTCTAAAATAATACATCAATGAGTCTGAAGAAATACAGAATAAGCTGGAGACAAATCTAGTACAAAAGAATACTACAAAGCTACAACTCCCGGGTCAACTGTCTCAGTTGGGATAAGTCCCTCCTAAGCCAGGGTCTCAGAATCTAAACCCACAACATCCTGAGGTCCATAATAGGAAGGGTACCACTCCTCAGTGTCATCTGGAAAAATATATCCAGTCAGGAAAGGAGCAAAGTACATCTCTAACAACAGTTCTAATCAATGATAAAAACTATGTAGCAGTAAATAGATATGAATATACAAGATGCACAATAGATATAAGAGATACATATACAATAAGGAAATATGGAATAATACAATAATAAGCAATATGTCAATGAACAAGAATACTAATGTCTAAGTGTGTGAGTAATAGCTTAATATGTGATCGGCTTGGGAAAGATGCAATACGGCCTGGCTAATCATACGTGCGGTGTATGATCAACACTATTCAGTAATCAGTACTTGATATAATAGGGATATTGATCACATATCTATACTAATACTCCCCACCCTCGACTGGTATGATAGATCCAACCACGGTATGCTATGGCACGAGATTCCCCAAGAAGATAGCTAGTCTTCCCGAGAATCAGTGTCTGTACATGTACAAGATAACCAATGAAACTATACTTGCACCATATACACCATATACCAAGAAATAACATCTCATGATAAGATTCGGATATACCAATCCGTGTAACCATAGTGTCAAGAGAACATGAATATCTATACTAGATACAATAAACATAGAAGATATCATAAATGAGAAACTATCAGAGAATGTACTCGCCTGAAGTCCAAAGAATAGTCTAACAGATATCTGACTCGGTGCCTCGAAGACCTAGATATAAAATACAACATCAATATAAGGTTCCAAAAAGAGAATAAGTTAAACTAGTCAACTTTTAGGCCAATAAGTCAATTATAAGTCAAAAGGGTCAACTCTAGTCAACTATGGTCAAACTTTGGTCAAACTACGGTCAAGTATCTATTTCTAGGTTGCACAAGCCTAACACCAAAATATTGGGTCAAGATACTAAAGTCTAAGCCAATAAACCCACATCTTAAATATTAGGATATCGTATCTCCGGATACGTAAATTCTAAGGTAACACCTCAAAATATATATAGATATATCAAACAATATTTATAATATAAAATTATAATTAGAACATTAACTAGGTACCGTAGTTTTGGACCAACTTGGTATATCAACAATAATCACAAAGTTCAAAACCCAAACCCAATACCTTTGGTATCCCCAATTACCATGTTTTCCTCAAGGTAATACCCAATACCTTATGATATTAACTACCCGTATATATGTATAATATACATATACTAATATATACATATAAAGCAATTAATAATATATTATATCAATATTAAAACATATATATATATACATATATATATATATATATATATATATATATATATATATATATATATATATATATATATATAAGTATATAAACATATAACTATAAAACTGCCTACTGTCGCTAAAAACTGTGCTCAAATACTGATTTTTGATACGCTGGCTATATAGTGACAGTTTCTGTCTGTCGTTGAAGCTGCTGTCACTGCTGCTGTTGGAATCCTGCACTGCTGCTGCTGTTTTGGTGACGGTTTACAACCGTCACCGAAGAAACTGTCGCCGCAGCTGCCTCTTTTTCTGCTGCTGCTACCTCTCATTAATGACAGCGGCTGCTGTCATTAATGGTGCTGTTAAAAGCTACAGCAGCTGCTGCTATTAAGTGACAGTAGCTGCTGTCACCAAAACTCCTGTCACTAAATCTACAAAAATATATATATATATAACATATATAACTTATATATATATCACCAAAATAAATATAAATATATATATATCTATATATATAATAACTATACATACCCTCTCCTATTATTATGTATATATTTAATATAGCAACAAAACACACATATAAAAAATATTATATTTATACATCTATACATATATATAAATAATCATATAATAACTATAAATAATATAATTACTCAATTAAACTTACATATATATTATAACAACATATACATATATACCCATACTATATACTATAACATATATATTAATGCATGTAGAAGAAAGTCTACATAATATATACATATATCTCTTAGTACATAAATAGTACATAGATCTAAGAACGCAAATATATATATACTATAATATATATAATATCTATCTATATATATATGCACAACTATAACTCTTGAATTAAAAGCACAATAATTAGATCTACATATAAATACACAACATATGGAGAGTATCACACTGTATTCCATTAGATCTAGGATACGCATGTGACACGAGTACACCACCCATCCAATTGCACCCCGAAGGACACAAATAAGTCACATATAATATTTATGAACAAAACAAAGTGTCAAATTTAGATCTACGTGTCCGTGTCAAAATATGACATGTACAAAGTTTCGTGTCGGAGAAAAACCCCCAAATCAACACGTATCACCAAATTATTGGGATACGACCTACACGTACTCAATTGTGAACACAACACTAGCCCAAACACATAAGCATATGCCAAATTGATCTATATGATCAATTGACATACACAACAAATATCAATCTCGGAATTCTCCCAAAATTGACACAAAAAGTACCATAATTTTCTCAATAGGCCTCCTATGAACACAAAACCAAATCCTATGGGTAGCCTATGCATATAGGTTGATTTTCTATGGTTAAATCTCAGATTTAGAAGCTATTTTAGGGGAAAAATTGAATTTACCTATTGGGAGATGGATTCCCAATAAAACCTCCAATTGAGATGAAATTGCCTCTAACTTGTAGATCCTTGCTCCTCTTTGTAGATCCTTGCTTCTCAAGTCTCTAATGGTAATTTGGGAAGGAATTAAAGTAAAATTTGTTAGGGAAATAAAGTGGGAATGAAGGAAATTTGGTAGTGGGAAATTCTAGATCTAGATTTGGAATAAAAAGATGAGAGAAAAATTTTCCCCTCTAATTAAATAGGCCGGCCCCTTTTCCTCTCCCTCAAGTTATCATGTAATGTCCAATATACCCCTTGGGGCCTCTCATGAAGAAATAATTAAGGAAGGAAGCTTCTAGTCTAATGATTTAATTAATTTAATCTATCTCCTTAACAATGGGCTTTCTAAATGGGCTAAGTTTTAACCAATTAATTCATGTTGGTCTATGGGTCTAAACTAAACTAGTTAGGTCCACTAATACAAGTTTAAATTAAATATCTAACATCTAACAACAATTAAATAATATAACACATAATTATTTATCAAGTAGAATATTTAATTAAATAAGAAAATTACTAAAATATTATTTGGCTTGGTAACTGTTGTTGAAAGCAAACTCCACCAAATGGAGATGGTCCTCCCAAGAACTCCCAAAATCTAGTACACAAGTGCACAACATATCCTCGAGAGTTTGAATAGTCCTCTCTGACTGCCCATCTGTCTGTGGATTATATGCAGTACTGAACTTGAGCTGAGTGCCCAAACTCTCCTGCAAACTCCTCCAGAAATGAAAAGTGAAACGACTATCCCAATCCGAGACTATGCTGACAGAAACTCAATGTATCCTAAAGATCTGCCTTACATTCATCTCTGCCAGCTTCTCCGTAGACAAACCTACCTTGAAAGACAAAAAGTGGGCCGACTTGGTCAACTTATCAACGATGACCAAAATCGCGTCTTTTTCTCCTGGAGATCGTGAAAGTCCGGACACAAAATCTATAGTAATATGTTCCCACTTCCACTCTGGAATGGGTAATGGCTGAAGTAAACCTCCTGGCCTCTGCCTCTCGGCTTTCACCTGCTGGCACACTAAGCATCTGGATACAAACTGTGCCACTCCACGCTTCATGCCATACCATCACGCACTCTCTCGCATATCCCGATACATCTTGTTAGCACCTGGATGCATGAAATACTGAGAGCGATGCACTTCCTGCAACACCTCCTCATGCAACTCCCCACTAGGCACACACAATCTAACTCTATGCCTCAAAGATCCATCCTCAGCAATAGTGAAATTATCCTCCAATCCTGCTCTCACCTGAGCTTTGATACTCCTCAGAGATACATCCTCATATTATGCTGTCTTGATCCTGTCCATCAAATCTGAATGTATCAGCAATCCCCAGATCTATATAGCACCACCAGGAACAATCACCTCAATGCCCAAGCTCTCCAAGTTCTCCAATAAATATCGATCCTGCGTCAAGAACATAGCTACCGGATACCGGCTCAAAGCATCGACAACTATATTTGCTTTCCCAGGATGATATTGCAAAGAGATATCAAAATCTTTCATCAGTTCCAACCACCGACGCTGCCTCATGTTCAACTCCTTCTGCGTGAAAACGTACTTCAAGCTTTTGTGCTATGTGAAGATCTCCACACGCTCTCCGTACAAATAATGTTTCCACAACTTCAGAGCGAATATGACTGCTGCCAACTCCAAATCATGGGCAGGATAGTTCTTTTTATGATAACGCAATTGCCTGGATGCATAGGCAATCACTTTCCCATACTGCTGAAAAACACAACCTAACCCTTTCCCTGATGCATCACTATAAATAGTGAAACCTCCGGACCCTGATGGCAACGTCAAAATAGGAGCATACGTCAACCTCTTCTTCAACTCCACAAATACAACCTGGCAATCCTCCGTCCAAACAAACTCCACATCCTTCCTGGTGAGTCTGGTCATCGGCTCGGCAATCCTTGAAAAATCTTGCACAAACTTCCTGTAGTAGCCTGCCAATCACAAGAAATTCCTGATCTCTGCTACCGAACTCGAAGTCTTCCAAGATTCTACTACTGCAATCTTCTTTGGATCCACTGAAATACCATCACCAGTCACAACATGCCCCAAGAACTCTACCTTGTCCAGGAAAAACTCACACTTGGACAACTTCCCATACAGCTTCTCCTTCCTCAACACATCCAATACAATCCTCAAATGCTCCTCATGCTCCTTCGGTGTCCTCGAGTATATGAGTATGTCGTCGATGAACACCACCACGAACTTGTCAAGGTACTGGTGGAACACCTTGTTCATCAAGTTCATAAATACCGTCTGTGCATTAGTCAAACCAAACGGCATCACCATAAACTCGTACTGACCATACCGAGTCCTAAAAGTAGTCTTCGGTATATCCTCTGGTTTTACCTTCACCTGATGGTAGCTTGATCTCAAATCTATCTTAGAAAATACCTTGGCTCCACTCAACTGATCAAACAAATCATCAATCCGTGGCAAAAGATACTTATTCTTGACAGTGAGATTATTCAAGGCCCTATAATCAATACACATGTGCACCTATCCATCCTTCTTTGGTACAAACAATATCGGGGCTCTCCACGAATCCTGTAATTCGTCCACCTGCTTCTTTAGCTCGGCCATCTCGTTGTTGTTTACTCTATAGACATGCTGTAAAATTGGTTCTGCACCTGGCACCAAGTCTATAGAAAATTCAACATCTCGATCTGGCGGCAATCCTGGCAATTCCTCAAGAAACACATCTAAGAACTCTGCTATCAACGGATGCGACAACTCCTTGTCTTCCATCATAGCTCCACAAATAATGCCTTCTCCCTGCTCTACAGATCCTCTAGCAGACTCGAACTCTGGCTCTCCTGGCAGACCAAACAAAACTCTACCTCCTCTACAATCTATACTAGCATGGTGCCTACTCAACCAATCCATCCCGAGTACAATATCGTAGCTCGGAAGTGGTATTACAAGTAGATACACACTCAACTCTCGGCCTTCCAGAGTAACTCTCCGATCCTTGCAAATATCATTAACCAGGATAATGCCTCCCCCGGTCATGATCTTACAAGTCCTAAGCAAAGACTAAGCTACCAAACCATGCTTCAGAGAAAAAGAAACAGATACAAAATAATGAGAAGTACCACTATCAAACAAGGCTAAAGCTGGAATGGAATCAAGAAGAATAGAACCTGCGATGACATCTCCGGTGGGTTCATCCTCCTCAATAGTCATAGCAAATGCTCATCCCTGCCAAGCACCTCCCTGCTGCTGATGGTGGATAAAATGCTGCTGCTGTGTCGGAAGCGGTCCCCTCGGCTGTGCCCTCGGAGCTGAAGCTGCTCCCAGAACTGCACGACAAGGATACTTCCTCGATTGATGACCTTTAGTACCACAATACAAACAAACTCCTAATCTCCTTCTACAAACTTCCCAGATATGGCCGGACTTCTTGCAGTAGTGGCATGTAGCTTGCTGTAACTGTCTCTACTACTGAGGTGCCTGGTAAAAAGATGCCCTAGCTAGAGTCTGGTTCTGCTGTGGATACTAGAAAGGTCTGGACTGGAAATAAGGACGTTTGGCAGATACTGCACTGCCGTTGGTCCCCAAAAAAGAATCACGATCTCTCTTGGGCTTCAAATCCAACTCTCGCTCAACCTTGTATGCCTCCGCAAGTATCTCCGAATATGTCTTATAAAAAGATGGAATGGGGATCTTCACTTCCCAGTTTAGACCCTCACGAAAATGAATAGCTCGCACCTCCGGCTCTCTCACCAGATACTCCGCAAATCGGCTCAACCTGCCAAACTCCGCAGCGTACTCTTCCACAAACATGCTTCCCTGAATGAGACTCTCAAACTGCCTCCCAAAGTCTAGCTTGTCTGCCCGGGCAAAAAACTTCCTCTTGAAGAGGTCTTTGAATACCTCCCAAGATTGTCCTGTGTTAACCAGAGCCGGCTCATTCCTGAACCAAGTATGAGCGACGTCGAACAGTTGAAGTCCTACCGCCTCAGCCTTCAGATCCTCAGAAAGATGGGACACCCTCATAATACGCTTAATGTCCTCGAGCCAATCATCAGCATAGACGATGCCCTCCGTCCCCTTCAAAACCCTAGGCTCTAGTTTCTTGAAGTCCTGAATATTGTCTGGCCGAAGCTGAGCAACCTGAGGAACATCCTTCTGCTGGACCGGAACTCCTCTCTCAACTATAGTACAAGAAATCTTATGAGCACTCTCGATACCCTGCCTTAGAACATCGGTCTGCCTCTGATGTGCCTCTGACTGAGCCTTTTGTGTCTCGAGCATGTCACAAAACAGTGTAAATATCTGTGACGCCTCTGCTGGCATAGGAGGTAGAGGTGGAAGCCCCTCAGATACAGCTGGCACAGTCCTGTGAGTAGGTGGTGGACCTCCAAAAGCAGCTGACACTTCAATCACCGGAGAAGTGACTGGTGCAGGCCCTCGGGATATCGCAGACCTCTCAGAAGCTGCTCTCCCCTGCTGCGATCTAGTCTTAGGCGATATCCTGAGATAAAGCGAAAGAAAGAATCAATATGGCACAAGATGTAAGATATTCAAGAAAAGGACAGATTAAGAGATCATGTATCAATATCAAAGGAGAATAGTTGAATCAAAAGAATTTTCCTAGATGTAATTGAGTACCTCATCCTATATCCTATATCTTATTGCAGGCTCGCAATAGTATAACTAAATTGTCGTACTACCACGATATCACATACTTTGTGAAGCTTGACCTGAATGGGCCACCACTAAAAATGTATCACGACCCGCACCCGGTGTAAGGGTACAAGTCAGAAATAACGTCGAACCTATGCCGCAGAATCGGCGGTAGAACGCTGTTTGGATAATCTATCTAACAATATAAAGAACCACCAATATGATAATATACTCAATCACAGAACTATGATGGAAATGAGCATGAATCAGATAAAGAATAGAATAGTCATAATACAACTCATGAGTCTAAAATAATACATCAATGAGTCTGAAGAAATACAGAATAAGCTGGAGACAAATCTAATACAAAAGAATACTATGAAGCTACAACTCCCGGGTCAACTGTCTCAGTTGGGATAAGTCCTTCCTGAGCCAGGGTCTAAGAATCTAAACCTACAATATCCTGAGATCCATAATAGGTAGGGTACCACTCCTCAGTGTCATTTGGAAAAATATATCCAGTCAGGAAAGGAGCAGAGTACATCTCTAACAGCAGTTCTAATCAATGATAAAAACTATGTAGCAGTTAATAGATGTGAACATACAAGATGCACAATAGATACAAGAGATACATATACAATAAGGAAATACTGGAATAATACAATAATGAGCAATATGTCAATGAACAAGAATACTAATGTCTAAGTGTATGAGTAATAGCTTAACATGTGATTGACTTGGGTAAGATGCAATGTGGCCTGGCTAATCATACGTGCGGTGTATGATCAATACTATTCAGTAATCAGTACTTGATACAATAGGAATATTGATCACATATCTATACTAATACTCCCCACCCTCGACTGGTATAATAGATCCAACCACGGTATGCTATGGCACGAGATTTCCAAGAAGATAGCTAGTCTTTCCGAGAATCAGTGTCTGTACATGTACAAGATAAGCAATGAAATAATACTTGTACCATATACACCATATACCAAGGAATAACATCTTATGACGAGATCCAGATATACCAATCCGTGTAACCATAGTGTCAAGAGAACATGGATATCTACACTACATACAATGAACATAGAGGATATCATAAATGAGAAACTATCAGAGAATGTACTCGCCTGAAGTTCAAAGAATAGTCTCACAGAATGTCTGACTCGGTGTCTCGAAGACCTAGATATGGAATACAATATCAATACAAGGTTCCAAAAAAGGAGTAAGTTAAACTAGTCAACTTCTAGGCCAATAAGTCAATTCTAAGTCAAAAGTCAACTATGGTCAACTCTAGTCAACTATGGTCAAACTATGGTCAAACTACGGTCAACTATCTATTTCTAGGTTGCACAAGCCTAACACCAAAATATTGGGTCAAGATACTAAAGTCTAAGCCAAGAAACCCACATCTTAAATATTAGGATACCGTATCTCCGGATACGTAAATTCCAAGGTAACACCTCAAAATTTATATAGATATATCAAACAATATTTATAATATAAAATCACAATTACAACATTAACTAGGTACTATGGTTTTGGACCAACTTGGTATCTCAACAATAATCACAAAGTTCAAAACCCAAACCCAATACCTTGGGTATCCCCAATTACCTTGGTTCCCTCAAGATAATACCCAATACCTTGTGATATTAACTACCCGTATATATGTATAATATACATATACTAATATATACATATAAAGCAATTAATAATATATTATATCAATATTAAAACATATATATATATATATATGAGTATATAATCATATAACTATAAAAACTGCCTACTGTCGCTAAAACTGTGCTGAAATACTGATTTCTGATACGCTGGCTATATAATGACAGTTTTTGCCTGTCGCTAAAGCTGCTGTCACTGCTGCTGTTGGAATCCTGCACTGCTGCTGCTATTTTGGTGTCAGTTTACAACCGTCACCAAAGCAACTGTCGTCACTGCTGCCTCTTTTCCCGCTGCTGCTGCCTCTCATTAATGACAGTGTCTACTGTCATTAATGGCGCTGTTAAAAGCTACAACGGCTGCTGCTATTAAGTGACAGTAGCAGCTGTCACCAAAACTCCTGTCACTAAAAATCTGCAAATATATATATATATATATATATATATATATATATATATATATATATATATATATATATATATATATATATATATATATATATATATATATATAATAACTATACATACCCTCTCCTATTATTATGTACATATTTAATATAGCAACAACACACATATATAAAATATATTATAATTATACATCTATACATATCTATAAATAATCATGTAACAACTATAAATAATATAATTACTCAATTAAAGTTACATATATATATTATAACAACATATACATATATACCCATACTATATACTATAACATAAATATGAATGCATTTAGAAGAAAGGATACATAATATATACATATATCTCTTAGTACATAAATAGTACATAGATCTAAGAACACAAATATATATATACACTATAATATATATAATATCTATATATATGCACAATTACAACTCTTGAGTTAAAAGCATAATAATTAGATCTACATACAAGTACACAACATATAGAGAGTATTATACCGTATTCCACTAGATCTAGGATACGCATGTGACACGAGTCCACCACACATTCAATTGTACCCTGAAGGACACAAACAAGTCATATATACTATTTATGAACAAAACAAAGTATCAAATATAGATCTACGTGTCCGTGACAAAATATGACATGTACAAAGTCCTGTATCGGAGAAAAAATCCCCAAATCAACACGTATCACCAAATTATTGGGATACGACCTACACGTACCCAATTGTGGACACGACACTAGTCCCAAATACATAAGCATATGCCAAATTGATCTATAGGATCAATTGACACACACAACAAATGTCAATCTCGGAATTTCTCAAAAATTAACACAAAAAGCACCATAACTTTCTCAATAGGCCTCCTATGAACACAAAACCAAATCCTATGGGTAGCCTATGCATATAGGTTAATTTTCTATGGTTAACTGAATTATACCTATTGGGAGATGGATTTCTAATGAAATCTCTAATTGAGATTAAATTGCCTCCAACATGTAGATCTTTACTCCTCTTTGTAGATTCTTGCTTCTCAAGTCTCTAATGGTGATTCAGAAAGGAATTGGAATAAAATTTGGTAGGAAAATAAAGTGGAAATGAAGAAAATTTGGTAGTGGAAAATTCTAGATCTAGATTTGGAATGAAAAGAGGAGAGAAAAATTTTCCCCTCTAATTAAATAGGACGGCCCCTTTTCCTCTCCCTCAAGTTATCATGTAATGTCCAATATACCCCTTGGGGTCTCTCATGAAGAAATAATTAAGGAAGGAAGCTTCTAGTCTAATGATTTAATTAATTTAATCCATCTCCTTAACAATGGGCTTTCTAAATGGGCTAAGTTTTAACCAATTAATTCATGTTGGTCCATGGGTCTAAACTAAACTAGTTAGGTCCACTAACACAAGTCCAAATTAAATATCTAACATCTAACAACAATTAAATAATACAACAAATAATTATTTATCAAGCATAATATTTAATTAAATCAGAAAATTACTAAAATACCTTTTTCTAGAAAATGTGGTAGTGACAAAAGTCCTTGCAGTACTCGATCTCCTTCGTCTCATTACCCAGATCAAAAATATTGTACTTAGATTTCATGTCTAGGATTTCTTTGTACTTTTTATTTGTTATTAAACGAAAGTTCCCCTAACTTACTTCAATGGCAAACAGTAATATGTACGTGTTTTGCACGTAGGTAAAAATATTATTTAAAAAAATTAATATAAATTATTATAAATATTATCGTTCCTAGAAATCGAACTCAAACAGCCAAAAAATACCTCTAAATTATTAGTCCCGAGACTTAACAAAAGATGGATGAATGTCCAAGAATAGAGGTTATCGTCTCTTTAATGAAGACGAGATCAAGGGTTCACCCAACGGGTTCCCTCTGATGAAGGTGAGATTAGTGGTTTACCCAACGGGTTTCCTCTTTGAACATTATCGATTACAACTACAAAGCAGATTACAACTCCTTCTAGATCACAGAGATCAAGAACCAAACCACGTTTCTCCTTACAAACATAGATGCAATTGGGACATAACATTTACAACAAGAAGAAGAGAGAAGAAGATAGAATAAAAAAAGTTTCTTGCTGGGGTGGTGAAGACCACTGTTGCTCAAAGCAAGATTTTCCCTCTATCAACAATATGCTTCCAGGAGCCAAAAAGTTCATAAGAGAACTTCTGGAACGCTCGTAGTCACCTCTATGTGTGACTCGAACTGACTCCCATGACTCCTCTTATTTTAATATCTTTTGTATCTCCAAAAGGAGGCCTGAGGACTCTACTTATAGAGAAGGGTGAAAACCCATCTCCACTCCCAGTAGATGTGGGACTAAAATATCAAATTCTAAAATATAAAGAATTGATATTCCAAATTCTGCCATCAACGGAGTCATATGCAAAGAACGCAGCCCGCGCATGCACACAACAATACAGCTTCATATGTGCCCAGACTCGCAAACACGCAGCTGCGCATAGCCGCACATGCACGTATATGAGCATAACCATGTATTTTGCGCATACATAGTACATCACCCCTATTTTTGTGAAAACGATAGTCGTCCCTCGAGTGTAATATCGTGTATGCCTAAGTTGCACAATGCACAAGTCCATGGTATTTGATATAACGAGCACGTACTCAGAGTACACAGATAATTAAAACACAATATTAAAATAAAAAAAAGTTTTCTTTATTGATAATGAACATCATTTACAAACGTTTAAATAAGTACAAAAGGTTATCCCATAAGATTACAAAGCGGACGCAAAATGAGATAGTTGTCCGATACATTATATTATTTTACTAAAACTTTAAAAGACATAGACACCTTTGGACGAAGCTATCAACTTGCCACGGAGCTGCACAAGGTATAAGCACGAGCACTTAGAACATTAAAATACGCTTCAAAGGGCACGAACATGGCGTGTCGGTAGGTGAAATAGATAGGAAAGTCGTCTTATCTCCTTGCAGGATCGCCTTGGTACGGAGAACCTGTTGCAACGAGAGTCAATACATCAAAATACACTAGTGAAGGTGAGCGTACCCAACTATATCAATCAACACATTATTTAAGTGAAGCATGCAAGTTATTTTATGGTCTTTCTATCTTAACTTAGTTTAAGTTACAAGCATACAATAGATATGGAAATTAACTGAAATAACATGTTATCGCTTGGTGACTTTACCTGCCTATCTGAAACACCTACACAAAACTTACCATGACCTTCTCTACCACGAAGACATAGTCAGCTTGCACAGTTTAAATATACATGGAGGTCACTGACATAATACCATAGTGGATTAGTGGATGAGTTATAGTCTTTAGAAGAAAATGGTATGTAACACAAGGAACATATAGTGTTATATGTCATCTCGCCCGAACATGAGACTAACATGATGTTTCGTCCGGATCGGATCAATACTGGTACCCTAGCGACCGTCCGCAGGAACTATGAAACATTATGCACTAGTTGTCCATGACCAAGCGATATCTAATGCTAATCTATCAAATGAAGCAGTTCGAGGCAACATAAGCACGAGACAAGTAACATGGCATGATCTGATTTGCTTAGTCTTCTTGTTCAATTATATGCATAGTAAAGTGTATTCTTATATATTGCACAATAATAGAAGAATATGATCTAACTAGAATTGAAACACGATTAAAGAATATTCTAAGCGAACTAGCATGCAACAGTATAATCGTTGACAAGTTGGTTTGACAAGCATAAAGTATTCCAAGTCCATTCCATTTTATCTTGATATCTTTTAGTTATTATGGTATCGTTTGATCGAAACAATCAAGATAGAAAGATTATTAGGTGTGAAGACTTAGAATAAGTATAAACTTCTCAAAGTATTGTCACTCACAAGTTGGTGGGGAGAGGGAAAGAAAAGAGGTGCTTCAATACTCCGCTCGTACGATGCCTACTGCACGATCACCTGCATTGCCACAAACAGACGACAAATATATTTTCATATCTTACACCCAAAGTCGAAATGAAGCATAGTTCAATAAACGAAAACAATAAATTCATCAAAATTGTTCAAAAAAATACAAGCTCAAAAACAAACTCGAAAGCACGAAAGCAACAATGCGACAACGAAAACTAGGCAAGAAAACTTGCAGCGGAGAGTTCCCTTCTCACTCTACCGCTAAGTCCGTTCTTGGAATAGGATCCACTGAATATGGAAATCGATTCTGACGAAGCCAATCCATAATGAGTAAAGAATCTTGATTCAATCTATCAATATCGAACGATATCGAAAGTATTTTTAGCCGCGCTCCCCGAATAGGGGGAACGGGGCACTACATCCTAATAAACTAATATAAAGTTTTATCCTCGAAACTTAGGAATAAAATATACCACTAAGAAAGAATGAACAAAACTTTTTCTTTATCTCAAACTCAAGCTCCCACATCAACTCTTCGATCGAATGATTTCTCCAAACATGTGAACGTGAGAAACTGAACAATTTCTAAGCAGCTTCTCCTTTCGATCCAAGATCTGTACAGGTTGTTCGACATATGACAAGTCCGCCTTCAAGTCTAGTTGGCCAAAATCTACCATATGACTCAGATCATACATGTACTTCCTAATCTATGAAACATGAAAGATATCGTACACCTCTGATAATGAAGGTGTTAGGGCAATCTGATATGTGACTGGGGTGACTCGCTTGAGTATCTTGAATGGGCCAACGAATCTCGGACTTAACTTTCCTTTTGCTTCAAATCTGTGACTCCTCGCTTAGGCGTGACCTTGATAAATACATGATCACCTTCTAAGAACTCAAGAGGTCGATGGTGCGCATTTAAGTAACTCTTTTGATGACTTTGTGCTACCTTCAACCGCTCACGGATCAAACTGATCTTCCGGACAGTTTGTTCTATGTGTTCCGGGCTAAGAATTTGACTTTTAACAACTTTATCACATCATATAGGGTATCTAAACCTTCGCCCATACAATGCCTCATATGACATCCTTTGAATGCGGGATTGATAGCTATTATTATGGGCAAATTCAGCTAACGGTAGTTGCATGTCCCAACTTGACGTCAAGTTCAAGGCACAGAGCTATAACATGTCTTCGAAGATCTGGTTTATCCACTATGTCTGGCCGTCGGTCTGAGGATGCTAGACTGAGATAAACTTCAACTTTGTCCCCATTACTGACTGAAGGCTCTCACAGAAGTATGATAAAAATTATCCATCTCGGATAAAGATAATGGATACGGGCATACCGTGGAGTCGAATGATCACATCAAGGAAGATCTACGACAGATGGTCGATACTCCAAGCAACTTTGATAGGAAGAAAGTGAGTTGGCTTGGTGAGTTGATCGACGATAACCCAGACAACATCATTTCCCTATTGCACCTTCGGCAAACCAATAATAAAATCTATGGTTATATCTTCCCATTTCCACTCCGGTATAGCAAGGTTTTGCATCTCCTCGCCCGACTTCTGGTGCTCAGCCTTTACTCACTGACAGGCCAGGCATTGCGACACAAACAATGCCAAATCCCTCTTCATGTCGTGCCATCAAAATATCATGCGGAGGTCTTGATACATCTTCGTACTGCCAGGGTGTGAAGTATAACTCTCAAAGTGGGCTTCAATGAGTATCTCTTTTCTGAGGTTTGCATCGTTAGGAACACATAATATTCCCTTCATCCGCATCATTCCATCCTCGCTCATAGCAAAGTCGGTCGCATTTTCTGCTAAGATAAGCTCGTGTATCTTCTTCAGGAATATGTTATTCTTCTGAGATGACTTAACTCTCTTTAATAGGTCTGGTTCCAGGCACAACTGAGCTGACTGCTCCCCTTGTATCTAATTCAGAGTATAATGCCCAAACTCTCCAGATCCCTTTACAGCCTGTTATCGATAGCTAAGCTCCCTGCAAACACTCGACTAAGTGAATCATCTACAATGTTGTCCTTGCCCGGTGTGTATATGATCAATAAGTTAAATTTTCTAAGGATTTCAAGCCAACGTCGTTGCCATAAATTTAGATCTTTTGGGTATAAAGGTAAGGTACTTGAGGCTCTTGTGATCGGTAAAGATATCGCACGGTACGTCGTAAAGGTAATACCGCCATAACTTCAATGCGAGCCTATCGTTGCCAGTTCTAGGTTATGCGTAAGATAGTTCTTCTCGTTATGCTTTAACTATCTCGACGCATATACTATCACCTTATCCCTTTGCATAAGGACATATCCCAATCCTTATCCTGAAGCATCGCTATAAATCTGAAAATTATCGGGCCCGTCCGGGAGCGTAAGAATTAGTGTAGAGATGAGGTATCACTTTAATTATTGGAATAAATCTTTACAGTCTTCTAACAACGTGAATGTTTCTCTATTATTAGTACGACGAGTCGGAGGCAATATAATCCATGAAAAATCATTGACGAATCTTCTGTAGTAGCCCGCTAGACCAAGAAAGTTTCAAATGTCACTGGCCGACTCAGGTCGCTTCCACTCCACAATGGCTTCGACTTTCTTCGGATTGACTGAGATGCCTTCCACAGAAATGACATGCTTGAGAAAAGATATGTTGTTTAACCAAAATTTGCACTTGCTCATCTTTGCATACAACTTATTGTCTCGAAGATTTTGGAGCACCATCCGTAGGTGTCCTGTATGTTCTGCTTTATTCTTTGAGTACACTAAGATATCGTCTATGAATACCACCACAAACTTATCAATGAATGGACAGAATACACAGTTCATTAAATCCATGAATACAACAGGAGCATTCATCAGTCCGAACGACATGACAGAAAACTCGTAGTGGCCATAACGAGTACATAACGTGAACTTTGACACATCCTTTGGCTTGATCTTTATTTGGTGGTAGCCAGAGAGAAGATATATCTTTGAAAATATTGATGCACCTTGCAATTGATCAAAGAGTTCGTCTAGGCATGGGGTACTTGTTCCGGATGGCGACCTTATTCAGTTTTCGGTAGTATATGCAGAGCCATAAATTTTATCCTTTTTCTTCACAAACCACACAGGCAAGCCCTAAGGAGACACGCTCGGATGGATATACCCGCGGTCAAGCAGTTCCTGTAGTTGATACTTTAACTCCTTTAATTCGGCATGGGCCATTCAGTACGGGGCCTTGGAAATCGGGTGGCATGCCAGGTAGTTCGTTCGAAAAAACATCAGAAAATCCTGCCACAAAGGAAGAAAATATAACATTTTCATAATCCAGTCGGTGTCTCTATCCGATGCTAAGTATCCTTTGCATCTAGAGTATAGCATCCGTCGAGTTGATATCGCAGAAGGGTAGAGTTCTACGAACGGTCGTCGGGGCATGATATCATAGAAGGGTAGATTGCCTTAAAATAATTTGTTTGATAACATATTCTTTAGATGATGCATAATCAAGTACAACTTGTGCACAAGGGTAGAGTTCTACGAACGGTGGCCGGGGCACTGGGCCCAATTTGGCCTGAAAAAATATTTTCTAGCTGAAGTCCTAGCACGGGATAAATCGGGACGTCCGCTAAGGGCTAGCTATCCGAGACAGAAAGACAGCCGACCATCCCTATTTCGACCAGTGAAATGCTATGTATATTTAAACTATGCAAACTAACTATGTCTTCGTAGTAGGAAAGGTCATGGTAAGTTGTGTATAGGTGGTTCAGACGGTACAGGTAAACGTCATCGAGCGGTGGCATATTTCGTTATGTCATTTAGTTCTATAAAATTTTTCTAACTTGATCTAGGGCAAGATTGAAAGATCACATAATGATAATAATGTATGTTCACATGAATACTATGTCAATTTGGTGTGTTGGGTTAGCTCGACTTCATCGATACTTTTTGAAGTATTGACCCTCGTTGCAGCAGATTCTCCGAGCCAAGGCGACCGACCATGAGCTGAAGCTTCCCCCCAACCTTTTACTGGTCTAACGCATTCGTATTCGTAACTTTTGGAGCTCAAGTACATATTCTCAAGGAGCTCGCACATATCCTTTGAAGCTCCTAGGCAATAGTGCAAATACATACCCAAGGTGGTTTGTCTTTTAAATTTTTGTAAGGGATGTAATGTATGGATAGGCTATCTCAATTTGTGACCATCTTGTAAGTCCCTGCGGCAACCCTTTACTTTTGAGTCAAGAGTTTGTAACAAAGATATCCATTATCAATAAAAAGAACTTTTTTTTTATTTCAATGCGTGATATTCTATTTTACGTACACAATTGCATATCACTACAGAAAAAACCCACATTTCTGAAGGCAATAATTTCTCAGAATTGGCCATTTGCTCTCAAAAATAGTTGTTTTCGAGGGTATCTTGCCGTCTTATGCCCTCAGAAAAGCATGCATCAAAAATGTTTTTTTCCCGACAAACGGTCAGAAATGTTAGAATTTGCGAAGGTAAAAGACTATCGTATTTGTTTTCTCATCGTCGTAAAAAAAAATTATGAACATAAGACGGATAAATATTTTTGATAATTTATTGCCTTCGAAAAAAGAATTGGTGGTCAAACATGTTTACAAACACGACGAACAAATTTTTTTTTGACGATACATTTTCGATAATCAATGTTTCTCATAAATACTATTTACAATAGACGATTTGTTTGCGACTACATTTTGTTTATTGGGAATAGAAATTTTTGATAATAAAGTACACAGAAAAAAGAATTTAGCTTCTCGGAAAAAGGATTATAAGATTATTTTCGATGAAAGAAGATTGTTGAAAATGTTATGGATTACTTTCGATGAATGGAAATCGTCGAAAAATATTTTTTCGATTGCTAAAGCAGTTGGAAATTAAAATTCATGTGATTGAAATTAGGTTTTTATGAGAAGATGTCTTATCAAATTACTTGTCGAAAATGATAATTAAATTATATAAACATCATTTCCGATGAATAAGCTCACTACACCATAATAAATATATTTACACTTACGATATTAGTCTCCAGTACCCCAAAAAATAATATTTGAATATATTTTCTAATAACTCTTCATGGTGTTCACAACACTCTATAAAGAAAACTTCAAGTATCTGAAGGTCTACGTCACCAAAATACGTATAACAAAGACTTAATACTCGTCTCACCATGTAAATAATTATTAGAATATACAATTAAATCTCACATCAACATCTGTGTATGATCTTATGATACTATGACTTGATCACACCAATCCAGGTTTCTCTCCCTAATGTTCCTGAGTTCCCTTTCTTGCTCATGCTTCCTGTTCAAGAACATAAAGGTACCTAACAAAGAAAAATTGTCAAGAACTTGAGGGGAAAATTAAAGACAACTTCATGTTGATCTTCTCCGACTTGCAGTGGGCACAGTTTTTATATTCTCCAAACACAGGGAGGATGTGGTCTCCTGGCCAGTTCTATCTGTCATGACCTGCACCTGGTGTAGGGATGCAAGTCGGGAATAATGCCCAGCCTACGCCGCAGCATTGGCGATAAAATACTGTCTTGGTCAACTATACTATCTAAACATCTCACAATAATATAAAATCTGCCAACAATATCTCAACACAAAACTCAATCACAAATCTAAAAGCACGAGAAGATATGAAGGAAGTCTAACTATACATTCAAAATACATATTAACAACAATAGAAATAATATCCAATCTCATACTATATGCCGAAAATAAATCCGGTACCAAAATGCTAAAGAAACTAACTATAAAAAACTAGTGATCCGGATAAACCTCCTTGCAATTACTCTAGAACTAGTAGTTCCAAGTCTGCACCATCTATAGGATAAAGTCCATAGTATGTCAGATACCAATCTCACAGATCCTCTGAAAAATGTTTTCCAGTCAGGAATAGAGCAAAGTACATATCTAGCAACAGTTCTAATCAATGATATAAACTATGTAGTAGTAAATAGATGTGAATATACAAGATGATACAATAGATACAAGAGATATACAATCAAGAAAATATTGTGAATAAATACAAGAATGAACAATATAACAATGAACACGAATATACTAATGACTAAGTGAGTAATTACCAGCTTTAACATATGATCGGCTTGGGAACTTGATACAAAATTTATGGCCTGGCTAATCATACGTACGGTGTATGATTAACAATATTCAATGAACAATACTTGATACAAGGAGGGTATGATCACATATCTACACTACATACTTCCCAACCCCGACTGGTATAGTGGATCTAACCAGGGTACGCTATGGCACGGGATTCTCTAGGAAGGTAGCAAGTCTCCCCGAGAATCAGTGTCTGTACATGTACAAGAAGAACAATGAAATAAGGCTTGCACAAGATACACCATATATACTAAAGAATAATATCTCATGATGAGATCTGGATATACCAATCCGTGTAACTATTGTGTCAAGAATTCATGGATATCTACACTAGATACAATGAACATAGAGGATATCATAAATGAGAAACTATCAGAGAATGTACTCGCCTATGGTCCAGAGAAAATAATGCAAAACAGTATCTGAACTGGTGTCACAGACCTATATATGGAATACAACATCAATACAAGGTTTCAGAATGAAAGTAAGTTAAACTTGTCAACTTCTAGGTCAAAAAGCCATTTCTAAGTCAAAACACTCAAACTAGGTCAACTCTAAATCAAATTGGTCAAACTTGGTCAAAGTACCTATTTCAAGGTTGTATTAGTCTATCTTTAGGATGCTAGGTCAATACACTATGAAACTAAGCTACACTAGCTATTCTAAGACACTAAAAAACCAACAAGATACCGTATCCTAAGATACGCAAGCAAAAATATAAGATAAACATAATACACATATACAGTCAATATTATATACACTATTCCTAATTATATTAAGGCTAAGTGGATACCTTGGCTTTGAACCAATGTGGTATCGCACCACTAAACCCCCATCTTGATACTCAAATCTAATATATTGAGTATCCTCAATACATTGGCATTTACCTTAGTATCTCAAGGTAAAAGTGATATCTAGTATATCTCTAACTACCCAATCTCTAGGTATATACTAATAATTACTAATTACCCAAACTAAACTATAAATTAACAACTATCATTACAACACTACTAGCTAACTACTACACATCTACGTATATACATATATACACGCATCTACATAATACTACTAGAGATATCTATACCTACCTAACACTTAATAGTATCACTAGCATATATCTAACTACTACTAACTATCTAGCTATTAACTAAACTAGGTAACTTAACTAATATATCAACTAGCTAATAACTAATGTTAACTAATACTAACTAGATAACTAAGTGAAATACTAATTACTAGAACTAGTTATCACTTAACTAACTAACGATACTACCCAACTCTGTAACTTGCTGCTACTGCTACGTCTCCAAGAAGTTGCTGTTGTTGCTTCTCTAAGCTACTGTTGCTGCTGTTGCTTCCTTAAGCTACTGCAACTGCTGTTGCTTCCTTAAGCTGTTGTTGCTGCTGCTTCCTTAAGCTGTTGTTGCTGCTGCTGTTGCTTCCTTAAGCTGCTGCTGCAGCAGCTTCTTTAAGTTGCTGCTGCTGTCGAACTCATCCCCCTCTATTGCACATACATCCTTATACGTATATATATATATATATATATATATATATATATATATATATATATATATATATATATATATATATATATATACACATGACTATATACATATATATATATATATATAGATGTATCTATATATCTATACATAGTTATACATTTACCAATATATATATATATATATATACTCAAGTGATCTTTCCACAATTATATATATAATCATGCACACATAGATAGATATATATACACTTATACACTCACACATATACTCATATATATATATATATATATATATATATATATATATATATATATATATATTTATATATATATATATATATATATATATATATATATATATATATATATATATATATATATATATATATATATATACACACGCACACACTCACACATAAACACATAAATATATAGATACTAGTATACCATATACTATGGATACACTCATATACACATAAATATATATATACTCTATAGATATCACATATATACATAGAACCATACATATATATATATATATATATATATATATATATATATTCAACCATGAGCTAATAGCTCAATTTAAAAAACTAATCTTCAGACAATTACTGCTGAAGAGATACAATTACAAGAATTAATAGCTTATGCAAAGCAACAATTTGCGAATAAAATACTTCAGCAATCTGAAAAGAAAAATAAACTTCAGATTATTAATAAACCTTTATTGGATGATACTTCTTCTGCAAAGGATGATTCCGAAGAAGAAGAAGAAATTAATCCTGAGCAAATTGATGCTATTCAACAATCTTTTGTTAATAATCCCCAGATCCAGGCAGTAAAATATGGTAAGCCGAATCTAATAAAATATTATTATCAAAGACCAACTCCTACTGATGTATTATTTGAAGAAAATGATACAATCATACAAAATCATTATATTGGGGGAGATATCTATGAATGGAATATAGATGGTCTTACTGATAAACAAATTCATGACCAACTACATCGATGATGATGTACTATATATATATATATATATATATATATATATATATATATATATATATTCAACCATACATATAAGTACATATAGATATATATACACTCATATATATATATATATATATATATATATATATATATATATATATATATATATATATATATACACTCATATATATATATATATATATATATATATATATATATATATATATATATATATGAGTGTATATATATATCTATATGTACATATATGTATGGTTGAATATATATATATATATATATATATATATATATATATATATATATATATATATAGATATAGGTATATAAACACATATGCATATAGGTACATCTATACACCTAGCTATCTATACCCATTTACAATACACTATAGGTACATACACAATACTTGTATATCATACATAATATCTTATACTAATATATATATATACATAAGCCATATTGAAGTAAAGAGCAATGAAACAAATAAGTGGAGTGCACCGCACCCGTAACATACTCATTCTATGATACGTTTGTGATACGAGTCCACCACACCACCAAACGTATCCTGAAGGACACGAGCTAGTCTAAAATAGTATATATGAATAATACAAAGAGTCAAACACATATCTACGTGTCTGTCTCAAAATATGACATGCACAAAATCCCGTATCGGAGAAAAAATCTCCAAATCAACACATATCACCAAATTGATGGGATACAACCTTTATGTATCCAATTATGGACACAAAACTAGCCACAAATAATCAAACACATGTCAATTTGGTCTAATTGACCAATTGACAAACACAACATGTGTCAATCTCGGAATTCTCCCAAAATTGACACAAAAATACACATAACTTCCTCCGTAGGCCACCTATGAACCTAATTCCAATTCCTATTGATAGCCTATGCATGTAGGGTGGTTTATAATGGTTAAAACATAGATTTCGAACCTAATTGAAGGGAAAAAACTGAATTATACCTATTAGGAGATGGATTCCCAATGTAACCTCCAAATTTGATAAAATTTGCCTTCAACTTGTAGATTCTTGCTCCTCTTTGAAGATACTTGCTTTCTCCTTGTAGATCCTTTTCCTACCAGCCTTCAATGTTGATTTGGAAAGGAATTAGAAAAAAATTTGGTGGAGATTTGATAGAATTTGGTTGAGAAAAATTTTAGATCTAGATTTGGAATAAAAAATAAAGAGAGAGAAAGTTCTCATCCCCTTTGTATAGGCCTCACTTGTCCTCTCCCTCAAGCTACTATGTAAAGTCTAAAATACCCCTTGGGTATCTCATAAAAAAATTAATTAAGGAGGAAAGGTTCTAGTCTAATGGGTTTAACTTAATTAATCATCCTCCTATTAATTGGGCTTATTATTGGCTCAAATCTAACTAAAATTAAATATTGGTCTATGGATCTAATCTAAACTAGTTAGGTCCACTAACACAAATCCAAAACTAAATCTAATATGCTAACTATAAATAAATAATACAATAAATAAATATTTAATATGCACAATATTTAATTAATTACCAAATGACTAAAATATCCTTTCCTAGAAAATATGGTAGTGACAAGTCTACCCACCTTAGTAGAATTTTATCCTCGAAATTAAAACTCTTACCCCTCTCTCTTTGGCCATTCATAATCTATTCATACAAATTTTACTATGGTCAAACTCTCATCAATCACAGTCTAAAATAGTCCTATTATATAACATACAATCCTACATTTCTACTGAAATAGAAATCATACTTGGATATAGTCTCTAACTATCATAAATTTTAGTCTTTGCCTTACTGGGGTGTCTCCCTCAACTGGTGTAGGATAATCTGCTATGCCACATATGGCATATTCCATCACACACTAAGCATTGACTAATCATCAACCTAGTCAAGATATTTTTAATACTAAGGGTTACCAAATACTAGTAATATACTATAATTCTAGGTCATGGGCATACTTAACTCACTGGCACTTGCTACCTAGGATACTATACAAAATACCGCTATGATACTTGTCACGACCCGCACCCGGTATAGGGGTACGAGAGCGTGGGTACGTCCAGCCTACGCCGCAGCATCAGTGGTAGAACGCTGTCTAGGTCACAGTAATACTATATAGCTAAACACCTGTCAATGATATCCATCTCCATAAGGAGGTCAATATATATCTCACAAATGTAACTCAATCACAACAACTATAAGGCACGATAAAGATAAAAGGAAATGACATA